>JAOWCC010000088.1:0-383248 GCA_030867875.1 Actinernus sp. WN-2022 | reverse complement strand
CGCGTTTTTTACCCAGATGGCCAGTGATTTTATATACGACACGTACGACGACCTGAAGCCAGTGTAGGGGCCAGGATCCGGAAAGCTAAAATTCGAAGAAATAGATATTGGAATCTATAAGCCATCGGCTCGCTGTGCTGCATTTAAAACATCCGAGGAGAACATCTTATTTTGGGTGAAGGCACTTCAAGACCAATATTATGAGTCTCTTAAAAACTGTCAGAGATTTAAAGTTGGATCAGAGAGTATTGAGATCAAGTTATTTCGTTCCAGCGAGGATATCAGTTGACCTAGCGGAAACGGTACAAGCTGTCGAAGGATTTTACTTATAATCATCCACGTCTACTTAACAACAGGAATAGTTATGTGCCAAGGCATGGGCAAAGATTGATTTTCCCAGATTACAGATGAAAGTAGAGAACTTAATGAATGAAGAAACAGAGGTCACGCCCGACATGCTTGAAAATATGAACATGTTCAACACTTTATGTTATACTAAGAAAACAAAACAAATTACAGAGCCTGCAAGTTCACAAGTCAATGAAATTAAAACCCCAAGAGCCTGTAGTTTTGGATCAACATATCCTTGAAACTCCAAAAGCAACATACACATGAGTCAAATTCAAACCGGAAGAGATGGAATTCTTTAGATTCTTCACGAGGATTGCATGTGAGCCCGCAATAAGACCTCTCTCGCTGCTTTAATGACCTTGATTTGTAACATGGAGGCTGACCTAACTGAAATGCGTAATGAATTCTTACTCTCGTCACATAAGAAGACATATACCAAAGCATCTGCCCTTAGGCGTATCAGGCGGTTTTTGCCATTTGATGCCATGCTGAATTTGTATAGGGCCTTTATTTTACCTCACCTAGAATACTGTAGCCCACTCCTGATGAGTATGGGCAAAGTACAGAACAGTCGATTGGAAAACGCTAACTACTACATTTTAAGATCTATTCTCGGGCACGCAAAGTCTGTTCCTTACGAACAACTCGTACGTCTTGTTAGTATGAAGACACCTGAGTACAGAAGAAGCTGTTAATCTCTGAATTTACTTTACAAATATTTGTATAGCAATGGCCCATTATATAAAATGATTCGTAATTTGTTTAACTTTAGGAAATCGTCTTATGTTTTAAGAGGCATAGGAACCACACTTAGTCAGCCTATTTTTAATCTCAAATAGATGAATAATTCCTTTACCTACACTGTAAGTAAACTGTGGAACAAGCTCCCGACTGAAGTGAAACAAGCCGTAAATGTTGTAGAATTGACAACTAAACTTAGTAAGGTTGAATTTTAGAATCTTTAGAATTATTATTATTACTGTTACCTTTGTTTTTGTCATTGTAATTAGCCTGAAATGTTAACCTACTAGATATATTTAACTTATAGTAAGCAGTTTTTACATGTCGTTTTAGCCGTTTTATATACAATTGTAATTAGAAAAGCTTTACACGTACGTATTTTGCAATTGAACGAGCTTGATCTTAAGCACCTTGGCGCTACGTGTCTAAATAAACGATTGTATTGTATTGTAGTTTATGGATAAATGGCAACGCGACATGGTGTCAGAAGTGTTTGGATACTTTCAAGACTTTGAATGTTTAATTCAAAATGTAATCAGGTTTAGTTGATCTTTTACCGTTTAAATCAATCGAATCCAAGATGGTCGCTAACAGTTTTCCAATTCCTGACCACCGAAACTTGATTTGGAAGGACCAAAGCCCAATGCAACAAGCCAACGACTGGAAAGATTGGAAAACGACTATACAAGTCGCTCATTCGCTCACGTATCTACAATCAGAGACATAATAGGATGAGACCGTAGCGTTCATTTGGAAAAAGTCACACACTAACAAAATCGCGCATATGTTTACCAACTTCACCCCTCCCCCCTCGTCAATGTTGTTTCAGCGGGAGTGAGTACAGTATGCACTGTTTCTATGGGCAACATTGAATGGAAGGAAGGGGTTTTTGACTCTGCTGCCTTTTGTTTAACATGGCTGTAGTCAGCATTCAGGAAAACGCTTATTTTTGGGGTCGGGGGTCTCATTATATAAGTCTCCAATTGTAGGTCCAAAGATCATTAAACTCTTTAGAACTCTGGAGTCGGATTTGTCCGAGGGAGATCGAAAGAAGATTGGGCCAGTGATCGCCCGATTCGATCAATATTTTCTTCCAAAGAAGAATGTACCAATGGAACGTTTACACTTTAATCGTTGTTCGCAAAAGGAAGGCGAGTCGTTCAATTCGTACCTGACAGCACTTCGTCGTCTCGCTATCACATGGAAATTCAACTATTTGGATTATACATGCTACGGTATAGTTTTACGGGATTCTGAGGTTAGGGAGCGTCTTTTGCGTATCCTAGATCTAACTTTGCAGAAGACTGTTGATCAATGTTTGGCGTCAGAACAGTCTCTGCCGGTCAACATCATGTACATCGATGACTAGTGTATATATATTCTGAGGCCCTACACCTGTTGAGTGGAGCCAATAAGAAAGACTATAAATCGAAGAGTAGTTACTGAAGGTGAAAGTGCTATTAATTGAGAATTCTTCGGGGGCTAAAACGGCTTGGCAGAAACGTGAGAAATACTGTAATTTTTGCGGGTACATGCACGTTTTTGGTAAAAAGTTCTGTCGGGCTTTAGGTACGACATGTAACTTGTGTGGCAAACTTGAGCATTTTCGCGTATTCCACGAGACTATAGACGCCCGTTAACAAACCAACATCCCCGAAGTAAGTTATGCACAGGATGATAATTCAGAAGGACAGATCTTCACCATGGGTAAAGCTTCTGCCAATAAAGCAATGACTCAGATGCGTTTTAATCACAGACCAAGATGTAAATCGTCTGAGTTCTGTTGAGTCTGAGATGTGTCACGTTATGGACGGCTAGGAGTTACATGTAGGAGAGGATTTCTACTGAGATATCTGCCTATTTATAACCAATATTGGAATCTGATACTCTGAAACAATATCTTATTTTTCTCGAACCAGCTCAGTCAGTATGAATGACCTGTCTTATTTCACCATAAATACTAATTATTCGTAATTGTTTTTTTAAATATTATTTGAAATTGCTGGAAGATACTGAAGTTTAGTGGCTTAATCCAACTCGAAACAAACGTTTGCCAGCTGCTCTTAGTTCTCGGTTCCTCATGCCATAAATAAAAGGATTCAAGGTAGAACTGGAATAAGCGGAATAAATGGCCCAAGCCCATATCTTTTGCAACATTTTAAAGGCAAAACAGTCATTATTCAATGCAAATAAAATGCTGCAAACTAAACTTGGAGTAATACTTAACAGAAATACGCCAGTGACGATGATGGATGTGAGCGCTGCTTTGCGACTTCTGATAGATTGCGAATGGAATTGACGACTTTCATTTGCAGTGTTCGCTACTCTAGTTACACCAACTCTTTTCACCTGATTTCTTGCAATCTTGATTATTTCTGCATAGCAGTATATGATGATAAAAAGTGGTAATACTAACGCAAGTATTACTAGAACTATGGAAAATGTTTTACGGTTTATATTCTCCAGAAATGGGCCTGGTATTGTCAAAGATATGCTGGTTAACCAAATGAATGCTATGACCCAAGAACACTTCTTTTCAGTCATGATAAGAGGGTACCTCATGGGCCATTTTACGGCGATTAATCTATCCACGCTCAATGTGGACACGTTCAGTGTGGTGGCCACTGTAGTGAAAGCCATGAAGAAGATTTCAGCTATGGTCAGTTTTAAACCAGTCTTGCTTTTCCCCAGTGTCACCGCAGCAGCGTGAAGTGGAATGGCTAACGACCCGACCAGAATATCCGACGCTGCCAGAGAGCACACGAAGAAGTTCGAGATATTCCATAGACTTGATGTTTTGAAGACGACAATGAGAAGAAGGGAGTTTGCTGAAACAGCAATCAAGCCAGATATTGTGCTAAGGGTGATGAATATTGCAAGATCGAATTCATTTTGGGGATTTGTTGAGTTCTGAGCTTGGCAAGTTGAGGTTAAGTTGGAAGATGTTTGATGTCCTACCATTTTCAATTGATTTCTTATTTCCCCATTTAGTTTCACACTATACGAAACACTGTTTCAAACTGAAACACTTCAGGCTCATAGAATTAAACCATATCCAGTGCCCAGCTGTTATTTTTAATAACGTAATATCAAAATCATAATAGAAAATTGAAGACAATCGTTCTATGACAACAAAGTGACAATCATGTATGAGAACAGCAAACGAAATAATGTTATTTTTAGAGTTATAGTCAGAGCTGGCAATTGGTTTTATAAACCAAGTCAAGGCTAAATGTTGGATAAAATGAGGCTAAATTTGTTATCATTAGATGGATTCTACATCAAGCAAATATAGTTGGATAGTAAAATGTTTCTTATTTCGTGTTATCGTCTATGAGTTATAAAGGTTTATATGTCAAGTACGTTAATGATGTGATGTTAAACAGGGAATAATTTAATATACAAAACTTGCTGGTATTTTATGAATATCTTAGAAAAAAAGTGTTATATTTGAAGCTTATATCAGTGATTGCTGTACAGCAATTAATAATTTGGACAAAATCTTGTAACGGTTCATTGCGTTAATTCACTGTTTCGACCACAATCCCTTGCGTGGCCAACCACAATGTGCTCCTCCCCTCCCCACTGGAGAACATTTCTGCAGCCACTGATACGAGATCCGCGCGTCATTGATAGACTATAATTACTGTGTAGGTTATATGTTTGGTTGTTTGTATTCTCCAACATTTAAGCTTCCTTCTTAATTCGTGGAAAACTGGTACCATAATAGTCTCCATTGGCGAGGGGAGATCCGCAAAATAAATAGCAATATTTCTTACCCGCAGTACTGATGTTCGGAAATAAATAATGGTATAATTATGCAATAACTTATCGAATGTAGCTCATGACTGTAGTCTAAGTCATGATTCTAATCTAACTACTGAGTGGAATATGACATTATAAAATACAATTTTGAGACATATGGAGTTACCTGTTGAGGAGGCTAATTCGATGCCATTAGTCCTATCAGTAATTTTCAATCAGAAAAATGCAAATACTATATTATTTGGAGTGTATTCCGAGCAATGAATAACAGGTTAGTGTATTGTTAACATATTTGCGGTTCTAGCTGGAAGATATGTTTAGTGGACATTTGCTCCAGCTGCTCTTATTTCTCGGTTCCTCATTGAACAGGAATTTATTCAATACAAATAAAATGCTGCAAACTAATATATACAGTGTGTATGTATACTTAAAGGAGAACTGGGCCTAAAATCAACTTTAGCTCAATGAATAGATCTAAACATGAAAAGACTCATACCAAAATTTATTTATTTTACTGTGTTTTGCGTCAAAGGAAAGAAAATCTGCAAATCTTCCTCCCAACCGCCGCTAAGTACAGACGGCTCAATTCCTGCAATCCGTGACGTACGATACGGGGAATAAATTAGTTTTGTCGACATGTTGTTCTCGGCTTTGTATAGGTAATCATACGGTTTCGAGTGCAATTTGGGATTAATTTGCACGAGTGGGTTTTTCAAACTGAGTATCAAAATTGCACGAGCCCGCAGGGCGAGTGCAATTTGAGCGCTTTGAAAAACACACGAGTGAAAATTAATCCCAAATAGCACGAGAAAACCGTATGATTACTTATTAATAATATACATGAAAAAAATTGTCAGGAAGTGATGTTGGCGAGTCATGTGACAAAGTAATTTATTCAGTCAACAAACCATAATAGTTCACACTTTCAAATTCATTCAAATTGTTCGAGTGTTCTCAGAAGTCGAAAGGAAATGTTTCATTGCTTTCCAAAGAAATTTGAATCGTATTTTCTTTTTTCGACACTATGTTTCCTTTTTTCTGCACTGTGTTTCCTTGAAATTGCATTGCCTTCAACCAATCAGAATTGAGCATTTTTTCATGTATATTATTAGAATAGATACAATAACGACTCATGATTGCGCACTATTGTGCTTTCTTTGTGCTAAAGTTGTGGTTGTTTTTTCCTTGGTATGCAAAACGTACGATAAGGGAAAAAAAGTACTGAACTGAGCCGCCACACAAACTAGCTTTATCAGCGGAGAATCGGCTATTTTTCGGGTAGGTACTTCGTGTAATAATAATAATAATAATAGTCTTTATTTATAGAGCGCCATTTCCAAAATGCCCAATAGCGCTTTACAAAATATTTACAATATAAGTACAAAAATATCATTAACATTAAAAATCCTAATTTACAATTTCTCGTGATAAACAGAAATACTGAGAAGATTAAAAAGCTATTAAAAATTTATATAAAGTATCTCTAATAATAATGATAATCATAATAATAATAAAATATAATAGAATGCTCCAAACGCTTCTAATCATAGACCTTCTTAAAAATATGTGTCTTCAGTTGAGTTTTAAAAGTAGTTAGCGAGCTACATAGTCTCAAACTCTGAGGCAGATCATTCCATAGCGAGGGTGCTGCGCAAGAAAACGCTCTGTATCCATAACTACGCAGATTGTACGAAGGAGCGACAAGTCTCACGCTAGCGGATGATCTCAAATTGCGCCTCGGTATATATAAATTAATAAGATCAATTATGTACCCTGGTGCTATTCCATGCAAAGCCTTATAAGTGATAAGTAGTAATTTGTACTCAATACGTTGTTCTATCGGCAACCAATGTAGGTTGTACATAACCGGTGTTATATGATCTTTCTTACGAGAAAGCGTCACGACACGAGCGGCAGCATTCTGAACACTCTGTAAGCGATCAGTCAGATATTTGAGTAGTCCATACAGTAGGGAGTTGCAGTAGTAGAGCCTAGAAGTTACAAAAGCGTGGACTAGTGTCTCAGCTGACTGAAAGCTGAGGTATTTCCTGATGCGGCTGATATTTTTTAAGTGATAGAATCCTGATTTGCAAACGCTGGTAACATGTTGCTCCATTGACAATGGTGAGTCAAATATGACGCCAATGTTTCTGGCCGCATTTGATGGATGGATGATTTCATCGCAGACAGAAAGCGAATCAAACGGTAGCTGGGGTCGATGTTTAGCATTTAAGAAAAGTAGCTCAGTCTTATCCCCGTTTAACTTCAGCTTATTCCATGTCATCCAGGCATCAATTTCTTGGACACAGGACTCAATCTTCGAAGTTGCCATGTCGAGGTCACGGGTATCAGATGAGTTGAAGGTGATGTACATCTGAGTGTCATCGGCATAGAAATGATATTGCATGCCATATAGTACTGGGGGAGGTCACTAAACAACAGATAAACAACAGATCAATATAATGCTTCTTTAATGGTCCTGTGGACTAATACAAACCCTAGGGGTTAGGGTTAGGGTTAGGGTTAGGGTTAGGGTTCAATACTATATGGCAAAGTTTTAGACATTGGGAGTTATTTCCCACCAGGTCAGATAGAATGTGCCAAATGTGGAAAGGAATTTTTACAACAACATCCAATTTTCTCGCTTTCTGATTGGCTCTCCGCTATATGCAAAATAGTACATACAATGAAAATGACGTCACTCGCAAGTCGTGGTAGCTTTGCAAAGTGCTTTCACTGCGAGGTTTGTGAATTCAAATGGATGTTAACTTCGTTTCCAAAAAAAACAAGAAAGTAAGGATTTCACAAGCATTTTATTACTAGGAGAAGTTAATCGGTGAGTCAAACGTTTTTGTAGTGTACCATTTGGCAAAATGAGAGTTTTCTCTTGAGTGGAGAAAGTTTCGGCGACTTTGTGACTAGACTAGTTCTCTCAGAGCTCAGAAGTTTTGAATTATATAACAATAACTTTTCTGATCCAGAAAAAAAAGCAAGAAAGGATTTCACATGCATTCCATCAATTACAGACCAAATTGCCATTTGTCTAAGAAAGCTTTCTCTCGGCAACGGTAATTAGAAGTGTTTACGTTTTGACTTTCAATGGCCTTTTTCGACTCGAAAGCAGTTTATTACGCACTCATTTGAAGCTATATATAAGTGCTTCGTCGTTGTAAAAAACAAATCGCACACATGTTGTCATTGTATGAACTCGTATTGATCATAGAAATGACGCCATAAAATGTCCAACACTTGGCAGTGAAACAACTCGCTACGCTCGTTGTTCCACTTGAGTTTGAACATTTTATGACGTCATTTCTATGATCAATACGAGTTCAGACAATGGCAAAATGTGTGCGATTTGTTAACTCGATGGTATGAGGCAAATAAATGTATTTTCCATAATCCATTGACACCGCAAATCCAGTAGCTCCTCACCCACTGCCCTACCCCCTTCCCCCCTCCCCCCCAACCCCCCTCGCTATATAATGACCGGTCTATAAGGCTAAATTGTAGGTGTTACTTCTATTGCTGTCAAATTGACTTAATCAGCAACTGTCAAATGACAAAGAATTATGCATGTACTGACCATGAAAAGATATTGGCAGCGTGCAAGAGACATAAGGTAATGATAAAACTGGTAAAACATAGCTTGTACAAGATCGCTGGAAATGTAATCCAGAAGGTTGGAATCCGGAATCCAGAAGGTTGGAATGCGGAATCCAGAGGCCGGGATCCGGAATCCACAGGCAGGGATCCGGAATACCGGACCTTGGTGGATTTTCTTACATGGGGCGACAAGTTGAGGTTAAGTTAAAAGATGTTAGATGTTCTTCCATTTTCAATTGGTTAGTTATCCCCCTTGTAGTTTCACACTATATAAAACAGATTTTTGCTCACTATTTCCAACTGAAACACTTCGGGCTCATAGAAATAAACTATATTTAAATTGTCCTGCTCTAATTTTTTTTAATAACGTCATATAAAAATCATAATAGGAAATTGAAGGTTTATATGACAACAAAGCGACAACCATGTATGAGAAGAGCAAACGAAATAATATTATATTCAGCGTTGTATACGTATTCCTAGTTGGTAATTGCCTTTCTTTCCCAGATTGGATTAAAAGTTACTGAGTACTTCTCTTGATCAGAACAGTTGATAATTCAGTTATAAGTGACTAGTCATTATTATACGGATGAAAGGCTAGTGAAGGAGAAGACAGCTCAATCTATCTGACATTTCTAGCCTAAATATTTAAGAGGTAGTTAGCTAACTTATTGTCAGGACAACAATGCTTTAAACAGCACCATGGTGTTTCCCTTGTTCTTTAAAGTTTAGAAATTGTAAATATTTTGCAATTAACATTTCTTAACATGAAAAATAAAGAAAATGTATTTAAATGTATATGTGTCTTATGTGATCGGTTCAGTTAGATTGTAAATAGTCCGCAAAATAAATAGCAATATTTCTAACCCTAATATATTGGGAAAGAATTGCCTATATCTACTTTTAACGTAGCTCATAATTCTACGGCCTAACTACTTAGTGGAAAATGACCACAAACTTCAGACATCGCTCATGGTCTGAGTCATTAATTGCCTTTTAGAGGAACTATGCACCGAATCACGTGGTTGTACTTATATCGTACCTTTTTAACCAATGGAATACTAAGAGCGCTCATCATTTACGCGAACTGACTGGTCTGATCGGCAAGTTCTTAAATGGAACGCATCAGTTCTAAGAACTGGTTGAACCAGTTCTCAGAACTGACACGTTCCATTTAATAACTGGCCGATCAGACCAGTCAGTTCGCGTAAATGGAAAGCGCCCTAAATGTATTCTGAATATATATCAGCAAGCGTTTGTATATTACAATGCAAAATATACCTATATAACCAATGAGTTTCAGACTTTTCCATATTTTCTTATTCTGTTATATCGAACGCACCCTTAGTGTCAAAAATGGAATCCAAAATAGATTTCAATTTCCGATGGGCACTGAAAAAATTGTTAGATATATCACGAGATTAGAATCGGAAAAATAATAAAATTGTAATTAAAATTAAAGATCACAGTAAAGAAAGCAATTAAAAGTAAAATCAATATTGATTACAAAAAGTTAATATTATAGATAGGTACTACGATCGTGCAATTCAGAAGCAGTACTAAAAAATATTTATTTACCAGAAACCCATGGTTTATCCTTGTAAAGGGTACAACGAATCTTAAAGTCTTTCCCAGTTCGGAACTACAAATTTTCATTGAGAATGAAAAGTCCGAAGACTATACAGCAAAGCTGATATACAACGTAAAATTCTAACACAAAACACTACGGTTAGCTAGGCCTAACACGAAAAGTGCTCGGACTAGATTGCAGCCATAGACAGCTGTTTCGTTCTTATTAGAACTCGTCAGTATGGCATAGCAAACAGTACGCGGGCTTCGGTACCACTGCACTACCGACCCGGACTGCGCTAAGAAGCATCTAGTTACGATTTCACAGAAAGGCTTGGTTATCGGGTCACACGTCATATTTACGTTGTATATCAGCTTTGCTGTATAGTCTTCGGACTTTTCATTCTTAATCGTTTATTTTTTGGCTGTATAGGTCCTCACTTCGGATCCAACGTATTTTTGCAGGATTTTTGTTCACGGTATTTGCTTATATATTTTAGATTTTGATTGTATTTCGGTGTTCGCAATGTGAGAGGTGATGGAACTTGTTATGGATAGGTGTTACTTTGCATAAGTTTAATTAAACCGCATCAGCACCTGCTGCAATCCACCGTAACGAAAAAATGGCGGCTGTATATTTGTCCACAATCCCTTGCGAACCTACCAGAGTAAAACACACATGTAGAAATGCCCTGTGTTTTTCAATGCCAGTGTATTGGCAACATCACTTGTACTGCTTGTGTTGTTAAGATTTAAAACCTCTGTACTACGATTTTTTAACGGATTTAAAGATTTTCGTGCGCAAAGGATTGTGGGTAAAAGTACAAGCCGCTCAGTCTCTTTCGGTACGGTGCACGTGGATTGTAGATTTTGATCACATTAATCTCAGGAACACTGTACTAGATTTGTTACACTGTATTTATGACTCACTAACCAAAGTCTTCGAGAACGAGACTAGCGTGAGATAGGCAAGGCATCGATGGACAAGTAAAACACTTGGCGATTTCAACATCGGTACAACCTAGAGTCCTCCACAGGCACCTCCTTTTATAATCGAAAAAAATCGAGACCGGGCTTCCTGTGGTAAAACGATGACGAAAAACAAATTGGGGGCTATTTCGCCCCAGTCCCTCCGTCCCGATCATCACAGGAAGACCACCAAGAGAAAGACAGGAAGATAACAACTAATAGGAGACGCCAAGTTTGACATGGCCAGAAAACAATTCCGAAAAAATTGACCAGATGTTGAAATCAAAGTTTTAGGGAGTTGACATGATCAAGTTCCTAAAAAATGAATTTTGAACTTTGCTTTAAAGTTATCTCGTCTAGAAAAGTAGAAATTTAATGATAAGATTTTGATTTTTCCGGCTCCCTTGCTCTTTCGGGAATCCACTTCTCATTAGAACCTTCTAATATCAGAATAAAGTAAAATTAAATATTAAAATAATGAAACAATTGTCTCGAAGGTTAGGTGCAAGACACACCGCGGCAAAAACGTCAAAAACTTACCCGACTGTTTGCATCAGGCTATGTACACACGCAAAACGTTTTCTATTTATTTTATAAAATACACGCAAGATCGATGCAAAGAGTGGATTTTTGTTTACGTCATTTTCGTGTTTACATAGTCTCATGCAAACACATATAACAGCCTATCAGAGCGTGCGTACTATCCAACCTATTTTATAACTCATACCTTTTTTTATTTTGAAATACGGTCAATCGAACGCACCTTTAGTGTCAAAACTGGATTCAGTAAAAGAAATTTCAATTTCCATTGGGCACTGAAATAATTGTTAGATCGATATCGAAATCAGAATGAAAAATATAAAAATTGTAATTAGACATCGCAATAAAGACATCAATTAAATGTAAAATCAATATTGATTACCAAAAGTTAATATTATAGATAGGTTATACGATCGTGCAATTAAACCAAAAATATTATATTTACCAGAAACCCATGGTTTAGTCCTTGTAAAGAGAGACAACGGAACTTAAAATATTTCCCAGTTCGGAACTACAGATATTGTTTGCATTCAGATGTATGTAATGTGAGAGGTGATGGAAATAGTACATGAATATATAGGTTTTACTTTGCCCAGGTTTAATTAAAACGCATCAGCACCTGCCGCAATTGTAGATTTTGATCACATTAAGATCAGGGGCACTATACTGCAGTTGTTACACTCTATTTATAACTCACTAACCAAAGTCTTCGAGCATGAGATATATAGCCAACTGGCGTCGATCGCGATGGACAAGTAAAACACTGGGCGAAAAGGTTTCGCTCTGTGAACGGTCTAACGTTCAAAACACCACCAGCAACCGCGAGACTTGACGGTCGTTGCCATCATATTTATCATTATTCCACTGCCGTTGAACGAAACGAAGTTCATTATTAGCGAACTTTGGGAGCTGGAAGGATGTCAAAATTAGATAACAGAATATACTCCGCGGTTAACTGCACAGACTTGGAGAGCTACTGTATATATAGTACAGTTGAAAGGGTTCTTTTTATTATCGTGGGCATTCTGTCAGGCCTCGTTGCTGGTGTAGGTAACACCCTTATTCTATTGGCAGTCTATAGGAATAATCATCTTCAGACATGTTCAAATGTCTTTCTCTGTTCGTTGGCCGTAGCGGATCTGATCACTGGACTGCTAATGAATTGCTTACAAGCAGCAGTCATAGGATATCAAGACAAGGTTGCTGTAAACATGTTTACACACACGGAGCACGTATTGCTGGTGTTTACATCGTTGGCTACTTCCTTGAATGTTTGTGCCGTAACCCTTGACAGATACATTGCCGTTAACTGGCCTTTACGATACGAAAGCATCATGACAAGGAATAAACTTTATGGCAGTATTGCATTTATATGGTTTACTAGTATTGCAGTTGCAATACCTTCTACATTAATTAACAGAGAACAACTTTATGTACTCTTGACAACCGTTGCAGCTCTAACTTTAGCACTTTCTCTTCTTGTGATCACATTTTGTTACTTGAAAATCATAAAAATTACAAGACTACAGCTAAGAAGAATTGCTGCTACGACAATCGCCTCTAGTAACTCAAACTCTGCTAATTCTCAGCCAAGTAAGAATGGAAAAGCAGCAGTCACTTTCATTATGATCACTTGTGTTTTCGTGTTTACACTTACGCCCAATTTTGTGTGCAATATCTTACTGATGGTAAGCGGTGTATGCGATGTTTTCAAGATATATTCACAATATTCGCAATGGTTTAGCTGGATACTGTATACTAGCTCTGCCGCGAATCCATTTATTTATGGAATGAGGAACAAAGGATTCCGAGCTGAATTTAAGAGTCTACTTCGTTTGAAGTAACGTGCTGAGATTAGCTGGAACATATCATTATCTTGTCAACATCTTTGCAAGAGTTTCCCAAACAACAACAACAACTTTATTGCATAAAATATTGGACAGAAAACGTGGTTACAACAATAGTAATACATGTTTTGTATGGGATCACCTGGAATAACTGAAGGCTAATCGTGCCATGTGACCCAGTTCAGGTCAGGCACTTGGACTTGTTATTGCTCACTATAAGTATATTATATAAGCACTGCTGCACAACAGATGCTTCCGATTCTACGACAATCATGCACAATCATTTTAGAAATTCTAGAACATAACTCCTATCATGATATTACATGATACCAACCATTCAAATCATACCAATAATAATATAATGGTAACAATAACAATACTAGAAGTAGGGGACGCATGGAATTAATCCCTTTTCTGGGGTGGTATCTCATTAATTCAGATCACGTCATTATCTGTTGTCTTGAGTTCATGAATAAAGTGCGGGTGAATAAATTATATTCACTGACGTCAAGGTTAATATTTTTTTGCTCATAATAAAGTGATGTGGTATCTCATTATCTGTTGACTTTCCGCATGAACAAAGTTCGGGGGAATCTCATTATCTATTGTTTGAACGGATGAACAGTAAGAACAAACTACTCTTGATAGGTTCTAAAATGTTTCTATTTTCAGTTCTGCTTTGCAGTAACACCGCTACGGTTGTTATAGCCAGGGATTAGTCGCGTGCAAATTCACGTTCAGTTGATATTAAGAACTTTCTTTTGTGTGAGGGATTAGTCGAATGCATATTCGTGATAAAAGAAGAGAAGCGGACCTTTAATACACGCTCGATGACTTCGACTATTCGTTTCTTGGCATCAGCTACAGATTCGACTGGAATGTCTCTCGAGTTGAGTTTGGAAGCGAGATCAAATTAACCACAAGAATCCCTCATTAGCGCCTTTCATTAAACTCTATAATGTTATGTTCAGCTTTGTATTCCTGGCTGGTAATTGCTTTTCTTTCCCAATTCAAGGCCAAAGATTGGATGAAAGTTATTAGCATATACCACGCCAGTGAATATCACTTTTCGCTCACTCTGATTGGCTTCTCAAACAGTGAATAAGATTTCATAGTCACCTCCGAGCGAAGCAGCGATCATCTCGCGGGAGTTTCTGTCCATTTGACAGAAAATAAAATAACTATTTGGTGCTGGCTATTCACCTGCAGTGTGGTATATACTAAAACAATTATTCATCTCAACTTGGTGAATAAATACGGATTGTTATGATAGTGAAGGAGAAGATATCTGAAATTTCTAGCCTGAATGTTTTAGAATTAAGTAACTAACGTTGTCAGTTAGTTTAGTTGTACGATATCTTAGTGGTAATTTAAGCGTGTTCCAATCTCGAATTAAAGTCACTACTCTGCACCTGTAAAGCAATTAGTAGCTAGGGCACAATGCTTAAAACAGCACCATGGTGTTTCCCTTCTTTTTCAAAGCTACACTTTCATGATTTAGAAATGATTGTTATAATTTTCAAGTAACATGATAAGAAGATATGAAATGTTCTATGTGTCTTTACATGCACGTGACCGGTTCGATTATAATTAATGCAGTCCGCAAAATCAATAGCAATATTTCTAACTCACACTAATTGACATTGGGAAAGAATTGCATAATCATATATTACTAAATGTAGCTAATGCTTCTTGCCTAACTGCTGAGTGCAAAATGACATTTTAAAATACAATTTGAGGCATATAGCGTTTACTCCGTACTAGGAGGCCAATTCGAAACCAGAGTTCTATCAGGAATTTTCAATCACAAAAATGCAAAAGCTATTTATAATTATTTGAATTTTTGGAGAGTATTCCGAGATATGAATAACAGGTTAGTGTATTGCTACCATTCAGTTAACTTGGATACAATCGTCTTTGTAGTTACGTTCTAGCTGGAAGATAACTAGTTTAGTGCTCTAATCCAACTCGGAACAAACGTTTTCCAGCTGCTCTTAGTTCTCGGTTCCTCATTCCATAAATAAAGGGATTCAAGGCAGAACTGGAATAAGCGGAAAACACGGCCCAAGCCCAGATCTTTCGCAGCATTTTAAAGGCAAAACATTCATTATTCAATACAAATAATATGCTGCAAACTAAATTTGGCATAATACTTAACAGAAATACGCCAATGACGATGATGGATGTGAGCGCTGCTTTGCGACTTCTGATAGGTTGCGAATGGAATTGACGACTTTCATTTGCAGTGTTCGATACCCAAGTTACACCAACTCTTTTCACCTGATTCCTTGAGATCTTGATTATTTCTGCGTAGCAGTATATGATGATAAAAAGTGGTACTGCTAACGCAAGTATTACTAGAACTATGGAAAATGTGTTACGGTGAATATTCTCCAGAAATGGGCCTGGTATTGTCAAAGATATGCTGGTTAACCAAATGAATGCTATGATCCAAGAACACTTCTTTTCAGTCATGATAAGAGGGTACCTCATGGGCCATTTTACTGCGATTAGTCTATCCACGCTCACTGCGGACACGTTCAGTGCGCTGACCACCGCAGTGAAAGCCATGAAAAATACTTCAGCTGTGCTAAGTTTAAATCCAGTTTTGCTTTTCGCGAGTGTAACCGCAGCAACGTGAAGTGGAATGGCTAACGACCCAACCAGAATATCCGACGCCGCCAGAGAACACACGAAGATATTCGAGATATTCCATAGACTTGATGTTTTGTAGACGACGACAAGAAGAAGCGAGTTTGCGAGAACAGCAACCAATCCAGATATTGTGCTAAGGCTGATGAATATAGCAAGATGGTTTTCATTTGCAGGATTTGTTAAGTTTTGAGCTAGGCAGGTTGACGGTAAGTTGAAAGATGTTTTATGTCCTTCCATTTTGGCTTCTTATTTCCCACTTTAGTACCACACTATTCGAAACAAAGCTTGTTGTTCACTGTTTCAAACTGACACACTTGGGGCTCATAGCATTAAACCATATTCAATCTGATCAGGTGATGTAAAATTCATAATAGAAAATTGAAGACAATCGTTTCTATGACAACAAAGTGACAATCATGCACAAGAAAAGCAAACTAAATGATGTTATTTTCAGCGTTGTATTCCTAGCTGGTAATTGCTTTTATTAACCAATTCAAGGCCAAAGATTGGATAAAAGTTAGTACTTCTGGTGATCAAAACTTTGACAATTCAATTATCAGTACGGATTGTTATGAAAGTGAAGAAGATATCTGATTTCTTAAGCCTGAATATTTAAGAAATTAGGTAACTTATTGTCAGTTAGTGTAGCTAAACTATCCCTTAGTGGCAATTTAAGGTCCGTAGTTGCAATCTCGAATTAAAATCACGACTCTGAAGTTTGTAAAATAATTCGGCAGCTAGGAGTACAATGCTTAAAACAGCACTATGGTGCTTCTCTTCTTCAAAGTTTCCACATTTGTGGTTTACAAATCATTGTTATAATTTTCAAGTAAGATTTCTTATCGGATTAGATTCTAATTAATGTAGTCCACAAAATAGAAAGCACTATTTCCAACTCGGTCTTCGCGCCCGCTGTACGTAAGCGGTTTTCATATAAATGACTCAAATTTTACAAAGAATATATGGAACGGCTTCACAATTTCGCAAATACAAGCGAACATAATACATATTCTCACCATGCCGGACCAGCAGTCCATTGTACAAGCGCAAACTGTGCGATTCTTGTTAAAATTAAGGTGTGAGACGTTTCCATTTTGCTCTACAACGAACAAGGTTGTCACTTAATCCTTCTTCTGCACGAGCAAAGACATGCTAAACCTAAAGTTGATAAGTTTATATCTCTATACCAATGTCGATTACTCTATTTGCCGGATTGTGTATACATAGTAGACCTGGTTCTCGTTTGTAGTCCAAAATTATACACCCAGAGCATTAAGATTTTCTTTTCATATCAAACAACGAGTGTCAATTCAGAGGTCTGGGACTTAGAAACCGCCATTTTGAATATCCTGGCAACTCTTCCAAATATGGAACTTTCCTAATATGGAAGAGGCCGGGGAAGTTCAAAACGACACTTTTGCTTGCTATTTTATTGATATGCGTTTTCTCCCATAAAATCGCTACAAACCGAACTAAAATACAACTGAAAATCCATCCTTCGTAGTGAGTCGTTCCGGTTCGTTAATCGATGAGAATCTCAGGGTGATTTTACCCTGAAAAATCGCTCATCGCTCAAAGGTTCAAATATTTGGCATCAAACTTTTACACCTTAAACTCAGCTATCCACGCATGCAGTTAATTGTGGAATAGCTATAAAAACGGTAGATTTGGTCAACTGTTAAACCTGCGAAAATGTCGCTTCCTGCAAAATTTTCGCGCGAAAACCAAAATAACCCATGATTTCCATCTCGCTCGGTAGTGTAAAATCACTAGTTTGTCCGACGTTCTTAATATTGACAACTTTGAATGATTTAGTATCACATGAGTATTGACAGTGCCAAAAGCCGCCGGTATGTGAAAAATAAGTGTATTCACAGGGAAAATCGCTGACGTACCGCAGACTCGTGATGACCGGAATAGTTGGCGATGAAAAGGCCCTTTACAGCTAACAAATCATGTGGTTGTACTGGAGATCAAAAAATACCTGACTTCATTATTCAAAGGCCTTGTACGAGATCGGTAGTATCATTACAAAACATCAGTGTAAATGCTATTTTCCACCTCCAATCGATTGTCGATCTTTCTAAAACTGTGTTTTTAAAGAAAGCTTGCTCTCCAGTATCCATGGCAACGCCTTTCCCATGGGAATCACAAGTTCAATTAATTCGTTAATGAAGTATTATATCAGCACGTGACTGTTAGCTGCAAAGGGCCTATTGATGTTGGGAACGAATTGCATAATCATATACTACTGAGTGAAAAATGACATTTTAAAATACAATTTGAGACATATTGCATTGCATGCGCAGGAGACTAATTCGAATTTTCAATCACTCAAATGCAAATGATATTTATATTATTTGAATTCTTGAAGAGTATTCCGAGATATGCATAACAGGTTAGTGTATTGTTACCATTCGGTTAAGTTCTCAGTCAAGTTAAGGCATGGCTACAGGCAGTTATAGTGAAAAAATATATTTTATAATTAGGCTCTTTCCTTTTATTTTAAACTAAACTTTACCAAACTTGACAAGTGTACTTAAAGTACCTATAACCCAAAAACATTTTTTTTTACATCGATTCTGAATAAACTGAGAACTCGAAAAAATAAAAGTGAAAAAACTAAACTTCGACGATTTTAGTGGCCTCAAAGTTAGTGAAAACATCCGTTTCGGCTCCCTGTTTCCAGTTGGAAGTCAGCGCGAGTCTTGGTGCTGGAGTTGTGACGTCAATCGGACATCATTTCACTACAACTACCAGAATCTTTGCACGGTTTCTTTTGTTCCTCTAAAGACCATTGCTATTCTCAAAGGAGTTGGAAATTCTGAATAAGAAAAAGAATTCAAAAAGGAAAAATGTCCTATTATAGTCTAATCAGTATGAAATAAACTGCATCACAAGAAAGAGCACATCGAAATTAGTAAATTTATCAAGTTTGGTGACATTTCATTGGTATTTACTATGTGGTGCATGAGCTTTCAAGAATCGCAGAAATAAGAGATGTTTGTATGGAATAGACCCTTCCACGGTTTCTTTGAACTTTTGATATATACGTATAACAGCAAAACCGTCGATACTGCTGAAAAAAGCACATCGAAGTTAGTCAAAATCTCATTTGAGTTATATCTGGAATAGGAGCAAAGTTATAGGCCCGCAAACTCGGAAAATTTTAGACGTTTGTATGGAAATTTTGATGGGGGGAAGTGATTGGAATAAAAAAGTTGTGAATATTTCTTTGAAGAGACTAAAAAAGTCGAAAAATGGCAAAAACCTCAAAATCTACAAATTTCAGGTTTTCTAAACAACTGCTCTAGATAAAAAAAAAAGTTTTGAGCAATACATTCAATCTTTCATAAGAATAAGAATAATAAACCAAATCCTATCGCTGAAAAATGTGTACAATTGGAGATATGATTTTTCAAAGAGAAGAAGTTTTGGATTTTCACCAAGAGCGGCCACGGCTTACTAACGGAATAAACACCGGTGCATTCAAAAGTCAAACACTATCATGACCAGGAGTACAAGGGATAGCTAATTTATGTAACAATGTGTGTAGGTTGTTACCAACCTCAGATCGAAGATGGCGGCTACTCCAGAGAAGACCCTGGTAAAGGCTGAACTGTCAAGTATTCTGATTGGCTCTTCGATTATGACACAAGGGTTGTTCTTAAAATGCTCTTTATTGGCCCAACGCGGACTGAGACCAGAGAGATGAACTTGTATATAGATTCGATTGTTCAAATTTCATCAATAAAATGATTTTAAATAACTTTAAACACGTTGTGTTGGTAAGGCAATAGATGAAGGGTATCACTGGATAGTTTTCTGGTAGGTTTCATAAGTGGGAAAGCCAGGAGAAGCCATTAAATATGAACATGTGCTATCGAGCGCTTCGTTTCAACGCTAACGGAAAATGAACGGCTTTTTAGAATTCTCTTCTAGCTTAGATACATCCTGGTAGCATTGTTATACCCTTCCACTGTTTCTTTATCCAAGTAAACTCCATTTCCAGCCTTTTAGTAGGCGCTCACTCCGGATTGATCTGGCTCACTCCGGATTGGGATACCTATGGTTTGTGCACGTCATGAAATATTCCCATATTTAGCTTGGCCGCCATCTTAGATCGTTAAATCACGTGAAAAAATACTCCCAGAATCTGGGAATATTTGTTTACGAGATCCAGCCTTTACCAGGGTCTTCTCTGGAGTAGCCTCCATCTTGGATTTGACAGAGAAGACCCTGGAGACGAGGTTGGGTTGTTACAGAAACTGGCTGTGCATTGTACCTCCTGGTCATGATAATTTGTCGACTCTTGATTGCACGTGCCTATTCTGTTAGTCAGGTGAGCCCAAAACGTCGGTTCTGATGTGCTCCTCTTCGAAAAATCATATTAAATATTCCTATTGTGTACATTTTTCAGGGTATTATTCTTATGAAAGGCCCGGTCAAATGCTGTACCAATGTTGAAAGGCCCGGTCAAATGGTGTACCAATGTTGAAAGACCCGGTCAAATGTTGTACCACATGATTGTTGAAAGGCCCGGCCAAATGTTGTAGCAATGTTAGAATGAAAGGCCCGGTCAAATGTTGTACCAATGTAGCCCGGTCAGCTTTAGTGGTTTGACGAATTTTTACTTTATTAAATCCCACAGTACATCTTTAGCTCTGTTAATTCATTTCTCCACTCTTGGCTTCCTCTTTATACTAACAGCAAGTATATCAGTAGATGGAACAAGAAACTATGACGAACTGGCGTTTATAATATTACAGACTAAATAACTACATACATGCATACATAAATATTTATTTACGACATAAGTTCAGTCTACGTATCAAGTGAGTTAAAAAACGGAACGGCGTCAGAAACGTCTATGTATAGAGTCATGTAATTCAGTTATAATTTTGGCGATGCGACCTATTTAGGGGGAGAAGATCGAAACAAAAGAAACACTCATTAAACATTAATTTCTTTTGTTTTTCCTCATGAATTATTTTATAGTTTGCGAAAGATGGAATAATATCGACATGTTGGACATCTTCCTGAAATCAACGCTATTTTCAATTAACCAATGGTCGGGCCTTCCCTGGATAAGAGGTTTTATTGTCGCAAGGCGAAAGACAATTTGTGTGGGGTTCTAAGTCTCTTGGTTGATTCAGTGTTGTTGATTCTGTCCCAGTTTCCCTGACCGTTTTGAGCTGGTGTCATAAACAAGCAAATCGAAAGGGGAGAGGAACAAGACTGTAAAACAGTCCCTATCTAATTATCCCGTATTTCTTATCTTAGCCTAACTGGTAATAAACTGTACTAATTAATGACAACCACAAACAACTCATAAACCCATCACATGTTTTATTTCATCTTTTCCAACACCTAGTCAGCTTGCCTGTTTGTTGCCCCATTTCAGACCACGTGATAGTTCTCCAGAGGATTCAGTGCTTTGTTTTCCAATTATAGAAATTGGTACATTTCCTCTTGGGATTCTGACAAACAAAAAAGCATTACTCAAGGGAAAAGTCAGGTGGTCTGAAATGGGACCAAGGTATAAATTGCTGGATGATTCTTCCTAGAGTCACTGTTGTGTATATGGGCTTCCTCTTTATACTAACAGCAAGTAGATAGATGGAACAAGAAACGACGAACTGGCGTTTATAATATTACAGACTAAATAACTAAATGGCCGTTTTTATACTACAGACGTCTAAGACGTCTAGACGCATTAAACGTCTGACCGTTAAGTGCGACTGATATAAAAACGAGACGCATAAGTTTGGACTGCGACAAACAAAATACCACAATTTTCTTAAAAAGAAACTGGGTACTATTCTCGGAAGAGACTGGATACTACCGGACGACTGGCGCGAAAAAATAATGAATGATCGTGAATGTCACTGATAATGGCAGAGCCATCACTGCAGTTTTGGAAGTCTTTTCACAGAGTCGACGATCGAGAACTGAGAGAAAAAAAAATTATGAAAAAATGTCTTCTAGAGAATATGGACGAGGATATGGAACTGGCGAAAACTCTTTTGTCTTGTGTGATGTGCCCGTAAGCCAAAACGCATGGCAAGAAGGAACCCCCGAGATGAACAAGTGAGGTGGAGAAATGGTACCGCTTTCATAAATCGTTTTCCAATAAGCCCTGACTGGCTAAGTGCGTCCAAGTTTAGTGCGTCTCGTTTTTATACTACACGGCTTAGACGTCTTAGACGTCTGCTAAGTGCGTCTTTCGGTCGCACTTAGCAGACGAACATAAATTGAACTCCGTCTGTCTTATTTCCCGTTTTTACACTAGACGTCTGAGACGTCTAAGCGGTCTCCAGACGACCTAGACGTCTCTAGTATAAAAACGGCCAATGACTAAATGACTAAATAACCACAAACAACTCATAAACCCATCACATGTTTTATTTCATCTTTTCCAACACCTAGTCAGCTTGCCTGTTTGTTACCCTATTTCAGACTACGTGATAGTTCTCCAGAGGATTCAGTGCTTTGTTTTCCAATTATAGGAATTGGTACATGTCCTCTTGGGATACAGACAAACAAAAACGTATTCAGTACTCAAGGGAAAGGTCAGGTGGTCTGAAATGGAACCACAAACATGCAAGTTGATTAGGTCTATTGTTCACTCAGGTACAACTCGAGGTCAGCCCAGCTCGAAGGTATAAATTGCTGGATGATTCTTCCTAGAGTCACTATTTTACTGAGCCAAAATGTATCCAAAAGCTTTGATATTTTTGTCCCCGTTATCACCGCCGCATCTTGCTTCGTTTCCAGTGGAATTGGAATCATCTGTACCACAGCCTTTACCTGAGCCACCGAACCCGATCCGAGAATCGGGGCTTTTACAATCATTTTCCTGGTTTGATATAATTCCGATTCGTACTTTCGCGGCGTTTTTGCTGATAAAATTGTTGAAACCTTCTCTGTTACAGTTACGCTGCTGTGAAGAACCCGAGATAAGTGACTTCCAGGTATTTCGACCGATTGAAAATCTGCGGTAACGTCCGTCCGCGATGACAGAGAACAAGGAAGTCGCCCTGAATAACAAGAAGACAGTGCACCGTTAAATGTTATAGTGCAGACTTCTTTCTTGATGCGATCTTGGACTGCTTGTTTGTAAGCATTTACGTCTAGTTTAGATTTATTAAAAATAAAATACAAATTCTGCATCAGGAATGAATGTCAGATAAGTTATCACTGATACTGAAAAACTTCCTATCACCAACTGTCAATGATGTTAATACTTCCACCTACCTGTAGTTCAGTCGGATCCACTTTGGTTTGCCGCCAAGACTCATGCCAAGACAAAGGCGAGTAAACGGCAGCGTCCAGTAGGTAGGCAGCTTGGTCTCCTGGCAATCCATACCAGCCTCACCTCCAGTCAAGTGATAGGCCACTTTGTTCTTCCAATACGCTGAGCTGTAACTGAAGGTAGACTAAAAAAGAAATTGATGAAACACTATATTATCTCGGTTTGGTCTTTATGGAGATGGTTTTCTTCTCTCTCTCCCTCTTCCCCCCCCCCCCCCCCCCCCCCCCCCTCCACTCTTCTCTTTCGCCTCCACTCTTCCTTTTACCTTATTGTTATTTTTATTTTATAAGCTTCTCCATGTAATTACAACAACAAAAACGAAGATGTCAAAGTAGGAAAGATAAACTATTTACAAACACAAAAAGAAAACAAACAACTATGGCAGGGTGACCGTAACAGCGTGAGGCAATTACCCCTCCCTCTTCCCTTTCCCATCCCCTCCCCTCCCCTCGCACATTCCAATACAGCAATACCCATTCACAGCAATTACCTTGTAACCATTAGTCTTCATGATGGTAGTCCACCCTCCACCTCCACATCCGGGGATGTTCTCCATGTGGCAGTGCACCTTGGTGATGGTTGGGTTAGTTTGAAGGTAATAAGCACCGCTAGGAGCTGACCTGAAATAAAAATACAGTAAGGAGAATGGTTAAAACATCATGTGGTATTAAAGACCCCAGGACGGACCATTACGCTTTGCGCGCTTTAAATAGACGCTGGCATTGCCGCCATCTGTTGTCAGAGTCGACAAATGCACTCTTTTTAATCGCTTTATGCAATCCACTTCCATCGGCCGTTTTCACAGGTTGCCAAATTGTAAGGCATCCTTTCTGTGGCATTTTAAAGTTTATGTTACGAAGAATGTGTATGTTTATGAACAGGGTATCATTGGCGGAACCGTCGGTGGGAAGACCACGTTTATAACTTGGTTCTGTTCGGCAAAAACGAGGCTAGTAGGTATAACTGGCTCAAACCCATATATACTCTATATATTGAAATTTCGATAACTGAGTACCATTTTATGCTATCACCCCTAACATTCAGAGTATCGATAATCTTGGCATACTCTTTAAAGTGCATATAAGCCCTAGCCAGTTATCTTTGATATCGCTTGTACACGGTAGAATATTTCTTGATTTGGGTGTTGCGTCTACGAGATATAAAGGTTTATATTTCCAATATGCTAATGATGTAATGTCATCACCGACTTTGCTGAATTTCTTTGTACTTGTGAATTAAGCTATTTTCTAATTTAGAATTTTTCATTTGTAAAATCACTTTGATAAGCTTCAAATATAACTTAGAATTTAAAATAAGGTTATTTGTCTCTACCAGCATGCTTTTGTAAGAAATATTCTACGTTAGACTATCCACTTCATAAACAATCGATATCAAAGATAACTGGCTAGGGCTAATATGCACTTTAACGTGGTAGCATTTACAACTGTTATTTAGTTTGATCCATCCGAATATTAAAGACGAGGTTATGGGGCAGAGCTTTGTCTCTTATTTCCTTTAGTTTGCACAAATTTGTCTTTTGGAGTGCTATCTTTTAGGGGTGAATTTCATTTCTCACGTCGAGCACCCCCGTCTACTTTTATGGGGTCCCCCCCCCCCCCCCCCCCGGGCTAAAAATACGGCACAATCCATCGATTTAAACTTAATCTACGGGAAGAGAACGTTGTATTGCCGTATAGTGCATCCAAATCCATTAAAAGGTCGAGAAATGGCGCCACTTTGAAATTGTTGAACTCATCCTGCCCACCCCCCCCCCCCCCCCCCCCCCCCCACCCAAATACCTAGAGATGAATTACGGGATCGAAAGTCCATAAAAGTCTTAAACTGTCATTTGCCCTTTCATAATAACGGCAAAAACACGAGCTACTGGCTTTTAAAGCTTAAAGGCACACAGGATCTAGCCTGTTTTCACAAAAGGGGGTGTTAGGTGCTAAGGGTCCTTTTCTGAAAACAGGCTAGATATTGTGTGCCTTTAAGCTTTAAAAGCCAGTAACTCGTGTTTTTGCCGTTTTCTTGAAAGAGCAAATGGCAGTTGAAGACTTTTCTGGCCTTTCTATCCCATAATTGACTTGTCTTAGATTTATCCCATAATTTCTTTATTTGAGAGCTAGAGGTTAGGGTTAGGTTAGAAAAACGCCATTTTCTGGCATTTATACTCAAAATACGGCACAATTCCATCGATTTAAACTTAATCTACGGGAAGAGAACGTTGTATTGCCGTATAGTGCATCGAAAATCCATTAAAAGGTCGAGAAATGGCGCCACTTTGAATTGTTGAACTCATCCTGCCCACCACCACCCCCCCCCCCTTCCCCCCCCCCCCCCCCCCCCACGAAATACCTAGAGATGAATTACGGAATCGAAAGTCGATAAAAGTCTTAAACTGTCATTTGCCCTTTCATAATAACAGCAAAAACACGAGCTACTGGCTTTTAAAGCTTAAAGGCACACAAGATCTAGCCTGTTTTCACAAAAGGGGGTGTTAGGTGCTAAGGGTCCTTTTCTGAAAACAGGCTAGATATATATATATATGAGCGTAGTTATCACAAAAAGGCTACTAATACCCACCATACTTGGCTGGCATGCACGCAGTTTTTGGTCTCGCGGCTTTTCTCGTTTTTTTTTCAGTCCTTAACCGATTTTCTTGTCAGAGGGGTGTTAGACATGAGTCCTCCTTTTGTGTTAACGTTGCTCGTGATAGAACACGTAAAAAACAAGAGAGAAACGTCACTGCAGTATACCCTGCCACTTCAAATGATCACTTGAAAACCTGTGAAAAATCCTTTTATCCTTAATTTTATAGCTTGGGTGTACTCGTTCTAGGAATGATTTGGGTTGGAAATGGTTAGGGTTTTTGGCAAATTTTGGGTTAGGTTTTTAGAAGGTTTTTTGTATGAGGATTTGAGAAAATGCATTATCAATGAACAAAATGGTTCACTTGCATGGATGGCTGATAACATTGCATTGGTACTGTAACTATATCATATATACATAATATCTGTAATATGGCTCCTGATACATATATCATATGTATACCAGGTAGTGTATGTTAAGATGATGATAATGACAGTATTACTGACTTGCAATGTTGGGCCATTATCAACAAATAGCTACTTGGAAATTGACCAAAATTACCTGTAGAGAAACCGAGATATGGGTCATTTGACCATGTACAATGATGATAGTGACAATAGAAATGGTACTGGTGATGGTATTAATGCAAACAATATTGATATTGATGACAGTGCTAATAATGGCAATAAAAATTGCAACAATGACTACCTAATTGTTTTTAAATCACCTAACTTTAGTTTTCAAACTTAATTGTACAATTATTTTAATTTCCATAATTTATAATTGAAGTGAATATTAATCTAGTTATTCAGAATCAGCTGATCAGGTTGGAGTCTGGCAGGGTACAGCCTACGTTTAGTTGAGCAATACTGTAAAATTATCATCAGGCTGGATATATCTTGTAAACCAACTATCTCGTGCTTTAGGGGAGCAGCCATACTAACAATATACCATCCAGCTTTTGTATCACTATTAATATATATTTCAATCATGTAAATAAATTGTAACATATTAAAATATATTGTAATAATAATTTATATCATGTTAATAAATACTGCCAGACCCCAACACTGTCTCAGTTGTCTGTTTTGGTATATTACAACATTTTGTACAATATATTTTCTTCTGCCATAATCATTGCAATGATGCAACTATGTTTTTCTATAACCTACATGTAGCTGCTAGCTGGATGGGTACTCCAGCATCATTTACATCCTTTTTATCAATTTATTATAATTAATATTATTTATTTCCCAAGCCAAGCCACAGAAATTATGGAGGATAGCTTGATTTGAATTTATTCACAGATAGAGCAGATTTTTTTAACCCTGTTTAATAAAATCGAATAGACCTAACAGTCAGGTTACTGGTAAGTAAAATCAGTCCAAACTCCAAAATATTATTATTATAAGTAATGGCATGGCATAAGGTAAATTAGTTATCAAATTTCCCCCGAGAGCAGAGGGAGGATTTATGGCTGAGGGGGGATTAGGGAGAATTTGCATAAATCCTCCCAAGGGGCAAGGAGAAATTTAATCACTAGCTAATTTCATGGTATTACTTTGTAATACTATTATCACTGACTAATGAAACTAATCTCAGAGGACTTTAGTTTTTCTCTGCCTAAACTAAAGTTACCATAGTTGAGTTTTTTTAACGTTTTGTTATGCTTGATTGAGCACCATTGGTTGAACTGGACCCTGCGTGTGTGTTGATTTTGTGAAGAATAAATAAAATGTCAAGTAAAATGTAAAAATAAAATGTAATATGTGGCTGACTAAATATTCCAGGAGCACGCATAGAGTTTAATCATGTCATGTTTGTGGTTTTAAGTATAATTATCTCACATGTATGGAAGCGGGTTTGACAAATGAAGAGAAGACCTTTCTTGAGGGGTACAGGGTTGACAGGCATTCATGCACTCTGCTAGGGACTAATTTTTATAATGACCTGCCATAATCCTCATCAGCATGTATGCCCTTCTAATTTTCATTCTTGCATGTCAACGAGAGAAAATTAGAACAAGTATCCATGCTGATGAGGGAATTTAGAGTTTAAATGTCCCTGAACAAACAAACAAAGCTGAGGTGATCGTGGTATTACTAAGAAAATCACACATGAAAATCCCAGATTAACTAATAAATAAACCTTCATTTCATACCAGAAATTTGACAGTGATAAATATCATTGCATAACACCCATGACCATTCTAATAAAACCTCCAAAAATATTTCCTTTTGATTCAGTACAAATACCTATGATATATAATATATTTTCCATAATAATTATTATTCACACATTAAAACTTTAATATGATGGTCATGACACTTTCAAAATTAGTGCCAATTTATTATTAGTGGTGTGCAAAGTACACAAGTCTTATTCGTAAAATGAAAAATAACAATCAACGTGAAAATAGTCCCATGTGCATTAAAACGTATCAAAATAAAATAATAGAGGGTGGCTGGTGCACGTGTATATATATTTATTGAGAACAATAACTTAACATGTTCCATTCGCCCTGCTAGGTGAGGTTTCTCTCTTCTTATTTTACCTGTAGAGACCGGTGCTAGCTGTGAGTCTGAGGGAACCTGTGACACTTTAACCGAAGAAATATTACTTGTTTTTTTTTCTCACTCTACCTCTGGATATTTATCGAAGTCTGAAGTGTGGGTCGACATCTCCGCGTATTTTTAAACTCCATCGCTTTCTGAGCTGTTTATTGGAATCAAATATGTGAAAAGAATCCCCAGATCTTCTTTTCTGGCTATTATTTGTACAATTGGAATTACAGAAGTGGAGATGAAGTAGCTTTTTCATCCAAACTCGCGACCAACAACAGAGCAAATAGTAAGCGCTACGTAACCGACAACCCGGAAGCCTCGCTTTCAATCCAAGATGGCCGAAGTGCGAGAATAGCGAATGACCCGGATGCTGCCAAAGCCAAGGTAAATCACAGGAAACCCAAGCTCTGTTTGTGTTTTAAATTATAAGGGTTTGTATGAGATTTTTAACGAGTATTTGGTTGTATCCGTTAGGCCAAAAATACTGAAATAAAATCAATGAAACCTCCCCTGAAGTCTTTATCTGTTTTTCATTGGGCTCTGTATGCAATTTCAGCGAATTCTGTTGACAGTTTACCCCTCAACCTCTCCAACTAAGAAAGAAGGCAAGGACGGACGCAACCGGCGCCATTTCTCGATGCCAACACAGGAAGCCCAAGCTCTGTTTTTGTAAATTTAATTTATAAGGGTTTGTATGGGAATTTTTTAATCTGGCTTTTCGATAAATATACTGTAATAAAGTGAATAAACTTACCTGGTTAGCTGCCAAAAGTTCACGGGCTCAGAACGTACGTATATATCTTATTTTGAACACGCCTCCGTGTAAGTTGGCTCTGTGGTACAGTGGTTTAGAGCGCGCGCTTTCGATCCAGCGACCGGGATTCGAATCTACACCAGACGCTAAAAAAAAATGTTTACTTCTTTTTCTCCTTTCTCAGTTTTATTTAATCTTTTCCTCTATTTTAAACAATTAGAGCCGCCTTCTACATGAAAAACATTGTGGTCTATTGGATCTCAAGCCCCAACCGTGCACGCTCATGACCTCGATATCATAACAAATTCTCTCGTTACCTCGTAATTACATAAAATCTTGTGAAAATATCGAACGCAACAGTTTTAATAAATTAAGGTACGGTCAGTTTACATGCGATCATTCGAACCCGGATTTGAATCAACAGAAAGCCCGTTAAAATTAACTGGTACATTAATTTGCTTATAAACTTAATTACCAGACTCGAATCGAAGAATAAAAGGAAACAGATATCTCAGCTTTTCTCTACGCAGCGAGCTTTCCTTCTAGCTCTTATGATATCTTGAACGTCGACAACATGTTTATAAAGTAACCAGAAAAGTAACTTCACAGTATCATGGGTTTTTAATAGTTGAGGCAATGGGCTCCTGGACCCTGGTTGGGGCTTGAGATCGGCGTGTTCAAAATAAGATATATACGTACGTTCTGAGCCCGTGAACTTTTGGCAGCTAGCCGTTGCTAAGCGGTGCCAACTTCTCCCAGTCACGAATCCCAACGGGCGGATTTGTTTGAAATTAGGTTCGATTTAGGCTCGAGAAATGGGAATTATTTCAATTAAATGGCACGAGGCTCTTGGAATATATGCTGTTGTGCTATTATTTGAGGTCTAGTTGCGGTTGGCATTGATTTTGGATGAAAATTCGAGCGTGATGTTCGAGTGATTGGCATCGAGAAATGGCGGTTGCGTCCGTCCTTGCCTTCTTTCTTAGTTGGAGAGGTTGAGGGGTAAAATGTCAACAGAATTCGCTGAAATTGCATACAGAGCCCAATGAAAAACAGATAAAGACTTCAGGGGAGGTTTCATTGATTTTATTTCAGTATTTTTGGCCTAACGGTATACAACCAAATACTCGTTAAAAATCTCATACAAACCCTTATAATTTAAAACACAAACAGAGCTTGGGTTTCCTGTGGGTAAATGCGTAAGTTATAAACGAATTAATTCCATGTCATTCGCCTTGGGGAAAGCGCCGTCCATGCATGGAGGTTCGATGTTGATCAGTTGAAACCAAGAGTTACTAAATGGCGACAAAACAAGAAGAAGTCTTCAAACAACTTCCCAATCCCAGAGTCGGAAATCCGAACTCCCGAAGTATGTACTGGACATGGGTTTGTCGATCTCTAAATTAAGTCGATCTTCGACTTATCTCAGTGCTCGACCTCAACTATTTTACTAACTGGCCCTTGGGCTAGTGATGGTTAAAAGTTACTAGCCCACAGCCAACTCCAGCACTGATCAGTGTTTATTTACAATGTGTCCGCGAATGCACACAAGATGGCGGCCTGTCCGTGCTGGAATCCCCGTGATGAGCTCCTGGGGTCTACTAGTTTCCAGTCCTTCATCTTCAACAGAACGTTTGCACGTTTGGCACACGACTGACCTTTAGTTTTTGAAAAAAAATTTTTTCCAATAATAATAATAATAATCCTTTACCTCAACACCTACTAGCCCTGTGGCTAGTGGATATCAAATTTTACTAGCCCAGGTGCACGTTTTACTTGTCCCGGGCTAGTGGACTACTGCTGTTTTATTATTTAAAAAAAATCATGCAATACTGTTTTCAAGAAAACACTTTATAATATATATTAAGTATATACAGTCAATGCCAAAAAGGTTGTCCAGCAGAACATAATATAATACTTTAATATCCATTGTTTTGGCCTATTGTCTTGGTCTAGACAATAGCCCAAAACAATGGATATTATAGTATTATATTATGTTCTGCTGGACAACCTTTTTGGCATTGACTGTATATATTAAGTATATATACACATCTACAGTATTTATTTGATTATTAATAATGTTTACCCAAGATACTGGATTAAGTGTCATGTTTTTTATTCATATAGATTAAAAAGAAATCCTACCAGATCATATGTTTTCTAAGTCATATGTTACATAATCAAATTGCTTTGTCATATGTTTATCATCTCATGAATATTAAATATTCATATATTTTGCCGCCAGCAAGAATATTGAATATTTTTGGAGTCATATGTTCCTACTGTCATATGTTATGTATTTAGGTACTTTATTAAACTGATCATCCTATCATATGTTTTGTCATATGTGCTGCCAACAACAAATTTTTTGACATTTCATATGCTTCTAGTAAGTCATATGTTATTGTGATATTGTGATGTTATTGTCATATGTTTATTGAACTGAATATTCCTGTCATATGTTTTTGTCATATGTGCTGTCAAGGAAACTTTTTGCAATTCATGTTTCTTCTTTCAGACATATGTTTGTCATATGTTTTCTGTGTGTGTCATATGCCTGTCATATGTTTGCTCTTGTATATGGTAAAATTGTAGATTTTGTGAGTTTTGCAAAATGTACGCATGCCATATATTTTTGTCATATGTCATACGTTTTTCATATGTTTTTCATGTTTGTCATATGAGTTACATATGTTTCCCTTCCAGTAGTGATCTTGTGCTAAATTTTGAACTATAAAATGAGTAATCAGCAGATAAAAAAAAACTAATTGTGGTTTAATGAGGATTGAGTAGTGCATTTCTAATATAACTTGTATTAGTATAAACATACTAGTATTCTATTGCTTATAACATGACCTAAGAAATTTCTGCAATCTGATTGGCTAAGAGGAGTGGTATTTCAACGTAATAGTGAAATTACAAACTCGAAGAAGTGGTATTTCAAACTTCGGGGGGCCACTCACGTACATGACGTCAATTAGATGTGCGGCTGTACCGTGTCCAGGTTTGAGCCCAATTTCGCAAAGCAAGTCTTGTTTTGGAGCAAATCATCTATCAATTCGGGTTGATTTTCATAAATTTCATGGAAATTCTGGTCAATAAGAATACATTTTTTTTTTGGCAAACTGGGTCCCCGGCTTTATTATGCAAGCGGTGCTCCCCCGGTTTGAAGCTCAGTTAGAGGTCGCCAAGCGGGTGCACGTGCAGAAAACTACAAAGCTACGGAAGTTTACGGTGGAAAATGCCTGGCTTTTGATGGCTAAAATTGAAGAGTTTGGTATAGAAATGAACAGCAATGTCATCTGTGCCTCTGCTAATGGAATCTTGGGGTGATTTGAGAAAGTTCAAAGTGATTTTCAAGTCTTCGAGTGACCATGTGACAGTTGGCATACGAGGAAAGTTTGATTCAGTGAATGAAAACGGAACCGAAAATTGACGTTCATCTCACTTAAACAACTGCCCAGGAACAGCTGACATTATGCAAGGACAAAATACCAACAAAGTAAGCCAAGTTGACTTTTAAATTGTCTTTAAATTGTTTTCTTTTTAAGCCATTGACAAGAAATATTTGGAAACTCGGTCGCATGTGACCCATTGCCGTGAGACAGTTGATTCAAATTATCTTGTTCAAGTTAATACCTAAAGAAAAATACTTGCTTTAACTAAGTTTAAAGAACTTGGAATTTCATTTCCAGCTGCGATAGTGTCGTTCAGTTTTCTGGTTTTGAGACGTATTAACAGTTACTGTCTTTTAAAATAAAACAGCGAAGTGACAACTGTTTTATTGTTTGACTTCATCAAATTTTCGCGGACAACTATAAGCCGATAGTTCCTCGACGGACACAGTCTATTTGTATAATAGACAGTGAGTAGCGAATGTGATAGACAGTGAGTAGCGAATGTCCAATGACAATCTTTGTTATATCTGCAGTTCTCCAACTTTGACCAATCAGGAGCCACGATAGATTTTCAACATGGACGAATGTAACAAAATTGATCAACGAGTGCCGGGGGCGAGCGAGATAAGCCTTGGTCTGAAAGTATAGGAAATCGGTTTAGATTGATATTTTCAAAACAGAAAATATATTCGCTTATGTCTATGGAGCACAAAAATGCAAAATTAACAGCGAAACCTTTTCAATCTCGCTTTTTGTGAGCGATTCTATATAATGTAGTTTTTAAGTTTTAGGAAAAGGGATAAAATACTTGAGTGAGATTAAAATAATATGACATGTTGACCTTATCCATAAAACTTCAGTCATATTAATTTTATCCTTCCCTCTTCATTTCTGGCCTTGGAATCATATAATACATGAAGGAAGGGGGATGCAAGAATGGTGTATGCAATTTGTTTTGGTATTTCAGTAGTTCTAATCAGAAAACAAATCAGAGAACAATATTTTAACAATATAACTAAGATAACTAAACATGGCAATTCATTAAGGTTTTGATAAAAGTGCTGAAATCAAAAATATACCTAAAGCTTCATACATTCTTCTTACTGCCACCAATTGCAATCATATTACTCATATCTTCAACATGTAATGTTACGAAGGTAACTCCAGTAGAATATTGGCAAATATATGTTGCTTGGTTAAAAAAATGCTATTGATTTTGAGGATCAGTGTTATCTTCCCCCAGAGTTAAAAACTGCAAGTGTTTTTTCGTAACTGGAGTGAGATACCTGAGTATCAAGGCCTATGGGGGCGAGAATGAAAGGAAGGCCTGACACAAATCCTTTCAAACACCCGTGTCAAGCGTCCAGATTCTGGACGTTGCGCTGATTGGATAAAAAAGAAAGGACTCAAAACGCCATCTCCGCGCGAACTTCACGGCCGTAAACACTGTGCTTGCGAGCAACGATTTGGTACTGAAATCTCTCTTTTAATGACGAATTAAACGGATTTCATAAAAGCATTGGCAGCCGCGCTTTACAGTTCTTCAAATATTAGTCGTAAGCCTGCACAAAACTTTGTCGCGAAGGCTTGTTTCTCGAAAGAAACTGGACGGCCTCGGAGTGTGTTGCCGGCGGGAATTTTATTCCAGTTGTTACCCATTAGATCTTCTCACAGTTCTGGAAACCGGCGAACAACAGGAGGAAACAAAGATCGTCACCGTCATATTTGTAGCCGGTAGTCAGGTCATTCCACTGTAGATGATAAAAACACAGCAAGTTGAAGAAGGTTCAGCTTGCAACGAGCGAAATTTTTCACATTCCTTGTAATCCTTTCGGCATTGACGAAACAATTCCCACGATAACATAAATTTAACTCAAAAGCTTCTTCCCCCTCCCCCCCCCCCCCCCCCCCCCCCCCCCCCCCCTCCTTTCCGTTTTCCATCTCCCATTCTTTCTCGTAGTATGCCTTTAATATTCCATGCACTCGTGACGATTTTCTTTGCATATACACGCCTAAAGGTCCCAATTACGTCTTTTCGAGAAATTTTAAGCATTTCGACTCGATACGTTTTCAACAGGAAATCAACTTAGCCCCTTGGCATAAAATATTATACTGTAAAGACCCTGATATCGCCTGGGAACTATGGAAGCAATTGTTCCTGGAAATAGCATACAGGCATTCACCCAGTAAAACGAAAAGAGTGAAAAACAGCTTTGCTCCCTCAGGTTAACACCTAATATCAAACGTCTTATGTTTGAGAGGGATAGGCTGAAAAAATTAGCGATTATTACTAATAATGAGGATGACTGGAAAGCATATAAATGTTCAAAGAATAATCTAAATGCCACTATAAAGCGTACGAAAATAGATTATTATGATAACTACTTTAAGAAAACCAAACTAACTTACGCAAGACTTGGCACGGCATTAATACCATCCTTTCAAAAAAAGGAAAGTCAACAGTACAACCAACCAAAGTTGTCCTCGATGATGTCGTTATAACTGATCCATCGGAAATTAGTAATGCCTTTAACAAACATTTTACTGACATCGGTCCTAATCTGGCATCAAATGTGCCTACTTCAAATACATGCTATCTTGATTACATAAATCCTGCGAAATCATCCTTTGAATTAAAGCAACTTAGTTTAAATCAGGTTCAAAAATTTATTCAAAAGCTTGATTCAAATAAAGCAAGTGGTCTGGATGGCATTCCTGTGCGTCTTTCAAAAGAAGGTACTCCTGTAATGATAAATGCTTTAACGTATATTTTTAACCTAACAATAACTATAGGACATATACCGTTAGAGTGGAAAAAAGCTAAAGTTTCCCCAATTCATAAAGAAGACCTTCGAACAGACTTAAATAACTACAGGCCAATATCAGTCCTACCAGCTGTAATTAAAATATTGGAAAAGCCGTTTTTAACCAATTCTATATATATTTACTTGATAATGACTTACTAAATAAATTTCAATCTGGATTTAGACCACTTCACTCAACTGTTACTGCCCTTCTAGATGTGAGTAATGAATGGTTTTTAAATATTGACAATGGGCTTATGAATGCAATTCTATTTCTGGACTTGAAAAAAGCCTTCGACACTATTGATCATGACATTCTAATACATAAATTAAAACTCTACGGTGTTCAAACCAAAACAATTGATTGGTTTGCCGATTACCTCAACAATAGAATTCAAATTACTTCAGTGAATGGATCCCTCTCGAGTCCTAGCACTCTAAAATGTGGAATCCCACAGAGATCTATTCTGGGTCCATTGTTATTTCTAATATACATCAATGACCTGCCAAATTGCAATCTTTTATCAAATGTGAGAATGTATGCTGACGATACCAACTTTACGTATGCATCAAAAAATCCAGGAACACTTGTTGATGGAATTAATCATGATCTCGCCAAAGTGCACGAGTGGCTTAAAGCAAATAAATTAACACTTAATATCTCAAAGACAAAATATATGTTTACCGGTACGCAACATAAACTTAACTTACTCCCTGGCCAGCCTATAGTAAACATAAATGGTAAACAAATAGCCAGAACTACCTCATATAAATGTCTTGGCGTAGAAATAGATGAACTTCTGTCTTGGCGAGATCACATAGTAAACGTTTCAAAGAAAATTGCTAAAGGCCTCGGAGTGCTTAGAAGACTAAAGCCATTCCTACCTCAAAATTTACTAATTTCTGTCTATAATTCCCTGATTGCCTCCCACTTTAATTATTGTAGTGCAGTTTGGGGTAGTCTAGGCAAGGGTCTTTCGGATCAACTGCAAAAACTTCAAAACAGAGCAGCTAGAATTATCACTGGTTCAAGCTATGAAACCCGCTTGAGTGACATCTTGGCTTCTCTCGGTTGGCAAAATTTGGAACAGCGACGAAATCGCCAGTTAGCGAGTATTATGTATAAAACCATGCATAAAAAGGTACCTAAATACCTGACGGATTTATTCACTCCCACAAACACAATTCACCAACATAATTTAAGACGATCTAATAACAGCTGCTTCCTACCAAGGCCAAAGAGTGAAGCCCTCAAAAAGAGTTTCTCGTACAGGGGTTCAATTTTAAAATAATTTTTAATACAATCAAATGTATTTATATATAAGTTTAGTTTTCCTTTAATTTTAGGTAGTTAGTATATATATTTTAATAGTATTTATTTTGATAGATTAGGTTATATATAAGTGTCCTATTAGTAAATGATATACACGGCTCTCTGGAAGAGCATCATGTAATGAACGGGATTCCGTGTCGAAATAAAGTTTGATGATGATGATGATGTGTATACTGAAAAATCAAGTTGCTAGCATTTCGTGATTAGTATGTAATAGTCTGTGTCTGTAACAAGATAAAAATATTCAACACAAAAATTGGTAATAATTACTGTTTTGATTTTTTGTACTCAAAGTGGAAACAACAATATAGATGATATTGATCAGTAATTTCTTAGTCTAATTTGTCCAGAAACCCATACAGCTACTGTGCTGTAAGGGGATACCAGGATACCATAATTTTATCTTTCAAACACAGGGTATGGCATTAGACTTTCAGCCATCCGATCAGCCTTGCAGTCTTCATAATACAAATCGACCTTCAAAATGTCCCCAATCTACAGAAAATAATCTTAGTAAAAAATGTGTAGGAGGTGATGCTCGCATGTCATCCTCTTACAGCAAACAATTCCATTTATCTACATATATACCACTGGTGCATCTGAAGGTGGTGACTATTTATTGTCAATTTCTTGGCAAAGTACATACTTCCTCTTCCCACACTTAACAGATTGAAGAAAACAATGCATGCCCTTTTCCTGAAACAAATTGCTGGCTTTCACATGACGTCATAGTCGCGATGTTGGTGCCCTTAAAACAATAGATTCCTCTTTGCCCTTTGTCATTTGAATCTCTGGGATCGAGTAAAAGCCAGCAATAGAAGAATATTTCTTATCAAAGGTACAATAATATTGTTTGTAGAAAAAAAGGAAAGCAACCTAAAATATGACACTGGAGGTAGAGTGTTCAATCTAAAAGGTGGACAAAGTGATGGAAAGGGGGGAGGGGGGGAGGGGGGGGGGGGGGCTAACAATACAATAATTTATTTAAAGTTGATTACACAGGGAGTGGTTGCCCATTCACCCGAGCTAGGGTGCTCGACAACTGAAAATACAAAGCTAATAATAATAATAATAATAATAATAATATACAATATAACATAAATATAAATATATATACAGTAAATACTATGTAATAATTAATAAGTTAATTTTATAAAAAGCTAATAATAATAATAATATGCAATATAACATAAATATAAATATATATATACAGTAAACACTATGTAATAATTAATAAGTTAATTTTATAAAAACTCTATACAAGTAATAGATTAAAAATGTAATTATAATTGTGACGAAAATATGTCAACAATGAATTAATAAGTCATCAATGACACTAAATTATATGAAGTTGTTGCACTGGCAGCCAACTAGGTCAGACTGTTTAATGTGGTTCCGAAATTGCGACAAAGAAGTAGCAGATTTAGCTATAGGCTATATTAAAAAGTCCTGTGGGAAAGGAAAAAAATACCGAAAAGGAGAAGTACCTTAAGTCGACAAATATGTACATTTAATTAAAACAATGCTGCGTTATTCATGAGTGACAATTGACTATTTGTGCAAGATGGATGACAATTTGTGCAAGATAAATACCCACTAACCATTTATATATAATGAACAGCTTACACTAAAATAATTTGTTAGAAGAAAAAAATTTAAAGGATGCATTATTTTGCCATGCAGCTATGGAAATAAATAATCCTGCAGCAATCCTCTCTAATATAGACCTAGAGGGTAAACTGTACTGGAATAATGTCATGCAATGTTGAGAAAATGTGTGCTGCTTATTGTCCCTACAACAACCTAGCCACTTTATTCCATTCTGGACAACATCGGAATGTCATGTTCGAACCGCAATTCCCATAAAGGATATTTCTATTAGGACAACGTAAAAATGGACAGATTGTGCTAAAACAAGTTGCCTTAGCTTACCTTATGTTTACATAGCTCGAAGGTTTTGATACAGTTGGCCTTATTGTTACTGCGAAACTTTATACAAGCTAGCACTGCACTTGGCTTTGTTATTACGGGTTCTTGGTTAGTAAAAGTAAAAAGTAAACTCCGGCCTGTTGCCAACCTCATCCCCATGGTCTTCTCGGTCATATCCAAGATGGCGGCTACCCGAGAGAAGACCCTGGTAAAGGCTGGATCACATGATCAAATACTCCCAGATTTTGGGCAACCTCGTTCCCAGGGTCTTCTCGGTCAGATCCAAGATGGCGGCTACTCAGAGAGAAGACCCTGGTAAACGCTGAACTGTCACGTATTCTGATTGGCTCTTCGATTATGACGCAAGGGTTTTTCTAACAATGCTTTTTATTGGCCAAACGGCCTGCGTCCAGAGAGATCAACTTGTATATAGTTTAGATTGCTCAAATTTTATCATAATTTTAAATAATCTTAAAACACGTTGTGTAGATAGAGCAATAGATGAAGTACATTACTGGGTAGTTTTCTGCTAAGGTTCATCAGTGGGAAAGCCAGGAGAAGCCGTTAAACCTGAACATGTGCTATCGATCGCTTCGCTTCAACGCTAACGGAAACTGGAAGGCTTTTTAGGATTCTCTTCTAGCTTAGATACATCCTGGTAGCTTTGTGATACCTTTCCACTGGTTCTTTATCCAAGTAAACTCCATTTCGAGCCATTTAGTAGACCTGTTTTCACTGCATCGTTCGCCGCGTGGAAATACCGTTAATTGCTTCTCGCTCACTCCGGATTGGGGTACCTATTGTTTGTACACGTCGTGAACTATTCCATATTTAGCTTAGCCGCCATCTTAGATCGCCAAATCGCGTGACAAAATACTCCCAAAATCTGGGAGTATTTGATCACGTGATCCAGCGTTGACGGGGTCTTCTCTCTGAGTAGCCGCCATCTTGGATCTGACCGAGAAGACCCTTGGGACGAGGTTGGATTTTGTCACGTGATTTGGCGGTCTGAGATGGCTGCCAAGCTAAATATGGGAATATTTCATGACGTGTGCAAACCATAGGTATCCCAATCTGGAGTGAGCGAGAAGCGATTAACGGTATTTCCACGCGGTGAACGATGCAGTGAAAACAGGTCTACTAAATGGCTCGAAATGGAGTTTACTTGGATAAAGAAACAGTGGAAAGGTATCACAAAGCTATAGCTACCAGGATGTATCTAAGCTAGAAGAGAATCCTAAAGAGCCGTTAATTTTCCGTTAGCGTTGAAGCGAAGAGATCGATAGCACATGCTCAGGTTTAACGGCTTCTCCTGGCTTTCCCACTGATGAATCTTACCAGAAAACTACCCAGTAATGCACTTCATCTATTGCTCTACCTACACAATTTGTTTTAAGGTTATTTAAAATCGTTTTATTGATAAAATTTGAGCAATCTAAACTATATGCAAGTTCATCTCTCTGGACTCAGTCCGTTTGCCAGTAACCAGTACCAAGCACTGTTAGAACAACCCTTGCGTCATAATCGAAGAGCCAATCAGAATACGTGACAGTTCAGCCTTTACCAGGGTCTTCTCTCGGGTAGCCGCCATCTTGGATCTGACCGAGAAGACCCTGGGGACGAGGTTGGCCTCATGCTCAGACACTCGATTGATAGCGAAGAGTTCATTTCCGAGTTTTGCAGACATACATGTACAAACATATGACAGAGGTGTGAGTAGAAGGACTATTTTCAGGGCCGTAGCCAGTGGGGGAGGGGGGGTGGGGGGGAGAGTAAACTTCAGTTTACTTTCAAGCCAGCCAACAAGAAGGTATTTGATGATACATCATAACAATTAAAGGTATCGAAAGTGTAAAATATTGGTGTGCTTTTATTGGTTCCTTTTAAGATCAAAATTAGCTTAGTACTTCATAGGGGTGAAAACAAAAATGTCCGACGAGCATCCCCGTCCCTAATATACGGGAGTCCCCCCTAGCTGTGCGGAGTCTGCCCCATCATAGCTACGGCCCTGGTTTTCTATTTCACATTCGATCGATCAGCACCGAGCACCGAGCCATGAAAATCAAAAACAACAAAAACAGAGGCGCGCAAAGCGTAATGGTCCGTCCTGGATCTTCAAATATTTTTGTTCGTAGTTTGCTTTTAATTTTATGTACGGACAAGTCCTGACCGATCAGTTCTCCATGGAAAGACTGTTCAATTCCATCATAAATGTGAGGACCACATGCAGGTTATCCAGCCAGTCAGGTGACCGTAAACCGTTTTATCCTCGGTAAATAAATGACAATACAACAAGTACGTTCAGCTTACCAGTCATCCTCCAGAATAGCCGCACAGGACTTGGCCGGGTTTTTACGACTGCCGAGTTTCGCCCCCAGCGCCACGTAGCATACGCCATTACAGACCTCTAGCTCGCCCGCGCGGTAACGAATGGTACCCTCGTTCCTAATGTGGCATCGATGACTCGCCGAGTTTGCTACTTTAAACAGAGGTCCGTTGATATTGACATGGCCACCATCGCCTGGTTTGAGCTCGATGTCCTTGCCTCGATCTGATGTGATGATAATTCCACCCTGTTTGTGGGTAACTGCAGCTCTTCTAAGAATATAAAATATATACGGAGCATCAGCCGATAAAAATAGCTTGTTACTTGTCAAAAAGGCGCAACATAAAGGAACTTATGTGCTGTAGCGCCGTATATATATAATACTCTCTAAGAAGTGGACTTTGTTTCATTAGCCTCACTACTTAGCCGTTGCGGTGTTCAGTGTGTTGGTGCCCGTTACATATTTGATTATTACATCATGAGAAAAGAGGCCATTTGATTGCCTAAACTGTTCATGTTGATGTCACAGAGTAGAACATCTTAACTCTTTTCTTTTTGTCAGTCAAATTTAGGCATTGAAGATACATGTACAGCTATGGATTGTTTCAAGGCAATCAAGTCGAATTACCAATCACTGACAGTTTCAAACCAGTACAGTTTTGTATTCGAAAATTACCGCTGAATGCAATGACTACAGACGCATGTACGCAGGGTTAGCCTCATTCTGAAGTTAAACATTACGAGAAGGTGCAAAATGCGAAACTACAACAATACGCAGTTGTGAATAGCCCACCTTCTCGCTGGTATTTATGAATGTTTAACACTTCAGAATGAGGCTAACCCTGCATGCGTACATGCGTCTGTAGTCATTGCATTCAGCGATAATTTTCGAATACGAAACTGGCACACAGCGGTCAAACGTCTGCGCATGCGTCAAAAGTCTTGCAACAACAACATATTCCAAAACAAATTCAAAGCGAGCCGGCGGCCGTCACTGTTCACACACCCGTTTTCAAACCTTGAGAACGTTTTTGGTAAATTAAAAAAAAATTGGTACAAAAAAGTTTGTTCAATTTCCCGTCGACTGTGAAAATAAAAAGCTTAACTTTCACGTATTTTTCTTAACTTTTGGGGGTAGAAGTTCACTGTAATATGTTTTAAGGTACATTTTGCGCGGGAAATTCGCGCGGCCGCCCACCAGACTGACCGTAATACGCACGCGCAAACGTTTGACCGATGTGTCAGGAGCCCATTACCAGGAGCGTCCATCTTCCCCACTGTGTCTGTACCGCAGCACAGAGGTAGATGAGGCTATTTTTAGCATTGCGTTTCGCGCGAAAAAGAAGAAAGGTAGGCTATTCTTAGCCAATCAGATAGCTAACGTTACTTCTCATTATAATTCATTATAATTATTCTCACTTTCAACGCGGGAATTCGAATTGCTGGTTTTCACTCAATCCCCAGAGATTCAAATATTGGTGCCCCAACAAAAGAAGCTAACGAGGGATCTATTGTTTAAGGGCACCAACATGGCGGCGACCTCTTTTCGCGGGAATTTCGAATCTAAAAATAGCCTCATCTACCTCTGTGCTGGGGACCCAACCCATAACAGCGGGAACGCTCCTGGTAATGGGCTCCTGGCTGTGTGCGAAACTGGTCTACTCCCCACAGACTCACAGATCTTTGTTTCGATGCTTTGTATATCCAAGTGTCTCTGTGCTCCCTACCAGTCTCTCTTTCGACCGCTCCGTAGTTAGACTGGAAGGTCACAGGAAAGAGAATCCAGTAGATATCGAATGCGCATGTCAGAAATGTAACCAGGTCACACCATAAAGTGGTGTTTACTGAATTATATCAATGTTTATTAAAATTATTATGCCTTGAAAGTGTGCAATTATAAATGTGTACCAAAGTTTGAACAACAAGAAGCATTATTTAATCTACATGTATGCAAAGGGAATATGTCTTCGCCATCTGGCTTCAGCACTGGGCAAGTTGCTGGTTTGTACTTTATTTCCTTTCGTATGTGATTCTTTAAGATCTTCATCACAACAAATTAAAAGAGCACAGGGTAACAGTAGTGAAGCTCACTGATCTCAATGAAAACGAAATCTTCGATGTATGTCAGTGTAAATACAAATTGTTAATGCTCTCACCTGAAGGACCTAGTCCCGGCCTAGTGTTCCACACGAGAAGCAATAAAGACTCTAAACCAGCAATTGTTTGTGTTGCGAGAGGGCATATGCTGTATTGAGATTATCGGCCATTTTAAACCTTTAAATAAAAATGTGTTCGGTAAACTCCGCGAATATTCCCGCGAATTTGACCTTATTCCTGATTGGACAGTTTTGAGCATGCGCATACAATATCTACTGGACTCTCTTCGTAAAACCTTTTGGTTTTTGAAAGCGTTTCTTTTTTTTGATAAATCGACCTTGAAGCTGACAAGTATGAAGCTTCCACTTAAAAATCAACCAAAACTGCTCAAACTCAGTCTAAAATCGCGACTCCTTAGAAAATCGTCAGATCAGTGAAAACCTTTTCACGCAAATAATAGTTTCTTATCTCAACTAAAACAATCCGCTTTTTGGTCTTGTAAAACGCACTTCTATCCTGGAGAAAATCAGCAACACGCTCAACCACTATCGCTCATTTGTACGATTTCCTCGTTATTCGGCGCTCTTTTGGACAACGGTTTTGAAATCGCCGCCTGAATTGTGATTTTAAAGTCCCGGATGTGTCACATCATTCTGCGCGATGAAAACAAAATATACCGGTAGTGCGTTTAAAAAAATCTAATTTTCATTCTAAATATGTATTACTTGAGAGGCCTTGCCATCTGTCATGTTTTTTATTAAAGAAGCCTTGCCGTCGGCCTTATTTTTACTTTTGTGAATATAAATGTACAAACCAACTGATGTCATACATATAATTAACATATCTTTAACGGCATAAAAATTGTCCTGACTTCAACACGAAAACAATGCTGTTCGCGTTCTCCAAATTTATTTTTTTAACTGCACAAAATGACCGAGGGAAGACTAACATTTAATAAAATAAAATAAAACGGTTGACTTTTTCCCCTTCCTTCTTTTCAATTTTTTTTGGAATGCCCTTAAAAATCGCATGCCCATAATGAATGAATCTTAAGGAGGCTCCGTATATTTTTGTGCAGCTTCACTGAGCTTGTGTCATCGTACCGTCTCGGTCTCTGTCGTTTCTCTTTTACCCACTTATGTATTTTTTGTAAGAGTATTAATAAAGTCTTATTGTTGTTGTTGTTGTTGTTGTTGTTGTCTCCCGCATTATCTTACCGTGATTATGAATGTTAAATAGCATAATGGCTTACTTTTCTCTTAGCCCTCTGGCCTCCATGACAAAACAGACGACCAACACAAGAAGCACAAACTTGAAATCCATCATATAAGCTGTAAAAAATGAAGAAGTTTAGATTAGCTTGAACTAGAAATTCGTCTTAGAGTATTTTTATGTACAAAACCACGATGCCTAAATTTCAGCCCCCCCGGGGGTACATGTAAAATGGGTATGTATGTGAGGCCAACAGGCTCAAATCCTGACCCTGTTTGACGCAATCCGAGCTCCAAAACCCTGATTGCCCCCTTTTTTGGGGAAAAACAGGATTGCCCCTTCTTTAAATTGTTTTCAAAACACGGTCGGATATATACCCCGGCCGGTATACCGCGTACCGGGATTGCATGCAAAATACGGAACATTTCAAGTCGGGACGTGGCATTGGGTAAACGAATTAGCATATGAAATACATAGATAAGTACTGAAGTACGAATTAGCGGCGTCACGATGTATGGGAAACTCAGTGCTTACATGTGGGCAGGCGATCAAATTGCGGCAACAGAATGCCTTTTTTTAACATAGTAGCTAAAAAAAACTGAACCCTAACTGCCTAAAAAATATTGAACCCCGACCCTGACTGCACCCAAATTATACTCAAATCCTGACCCTGATCTGCCCAAATCAGGTCAAAACCCTGAGCCTACCCGATAGAGCAGATGTGATAATATTTGATTTATTTTATTAGCTTCGCCATATAGAGTGTCGGAAGTGTTTTGGTTTTGGCTGGATTAGACCATTTGTGTGCCAAGACACACTAATATAAATTTATGATTCTCTTGTCCAGACATATATGGACTATTGTTGTGAAGTTTGGGATACCTGTGGTAAATTCCTCTCTGTAAAACTACAAAAAAATTCAAAACTGGGCTGCTAGGCTTTTCTGAATGCCGATTATATGACGAGCTCAAAACTATTACTTGATATCCTCGACTGGGAGAGATTAGTTGAAAGGAGGGCTAAACGAAAAACGGTCTTAATGCATAAAATTCAAAACAATTGCGCACAAACTAGTTTACTTCAATTATTTACCATGGTTGGAAACTCGACCCATTACAATTTGAAAGAGTCTACTACGAGACTTTGTTTACCTCAACCAAAAACTGATTTTATGAATAAGAGCTTCTCCTATAATGGAGCAAAACTTTGGAATGAACTTCCAGCCACGCTGCGCGAGATGAAGTCTCTAGTTTCCTTCAAGAAGAAAATAGCAACTTTATCTATCCTTGGTGATATTTTTTAACTTACGTGATACGTCAGTTACTTAGGTCAATTTTATCATAGTTTTATCATATAATATTTTTATATTTTTTTTATCATATTATATAGTTTTATCGTATATTATTATAGTTGTAATAGTACAAATTTAGTATCAATGTATATCGATTCCGTATATAGTATTTATTTTATAAATTTGTAATCAATATATTAGCGCACATTTTATTACTCTTGTATTTAGTAGTTTTAAATAGGGCACGGCTTCTATGGAAATCAGTGTGATATACTGTTGGAATTCCGTGGGTAAATAATAAAGATTGATTGCATCCGCGCGCTGCTTCGTTGTCATTCGGCTTAGTTGCCCCAAATGACTACAACTGATCATTATGAAACATAGAGCCACTAAGGGCAACTCGTGGATGGTCAGTCAGCTATTTTGGTATACTAAAAATACGTCACCGATGACATCAGCGTTACGTCATTACCACTAAGTGATTTGTTGGGACCCAATACCATGCCTGTCCAAGTTTGAACTGTCTCATCGCCCAGAATGGTCATTAGGCCAAGTTTCATCAAGATCTGACAAGTCTTCATACCCTATAAATTCATCCAAAGACAGTGAATACGCTTAAAAATCTATCGGCGTTTTTGGCTTCTGAAGGTTTGGAAACACATCACACCTCATCAAAGCAAACGTCAACACTTAAACCAACCAGCCAATTATATGTAAGGATCCTCGGAGCTTATGAATCAAGTCCAGAAATAAGCGGGAAATTAGTACGTGGCTCAAATTGCATAAGAAACATACATACTAGTGTCGTGTCACAAATATTCAAAATAGCGCTGTGTTATGGCCAAAACAAGAGATAATGCGCAAAAGGGGAAAAAGAAAGGAAAAGCGAGTGGCAGGCAACCTCGTGCTCCGAACGTAGATGTTGATCCTAAACCTGCTATGTTAGCCGCGATGTTTCCTTCAGTTCCGCAAAATCGACCGGCTGAACTTCGCTCAAGTTCACGATTTAGAACTCCTGGATTGACCACGGCCCAGGTTGGAAACTGCGAGTCACTCAAGACATTAGAATCGGAGTCGGATGCGGACTCGCTGCTACTCTCTGAATCTTCCGTCTCTTTTCTTGTACCTGGCAAACGTTTAAGCCTACTAGCTGAGCAGCTTTCTGTCGGAGTTGTAGCAGTACCAATAGAACTCGAAGTGGGAGTCGTCGAACATGAAGGCTGTTCGAACCACGAGCCTTTGTCGCTTTCCGCGAGCATCACTTTCTTCTCCGTATTAAAACTTTGCTCCTTCTCGAGCTCATTCTCTTGAATCTTCTTGGGGCCTGTCTTCTTTTTTAACCCTTTATCCAAGGATTATTCTTTTCTCTTCTGGACATATCCACATCGATATACCGGTAAATTAAACGCTATAAAATCACTGAACTCACGAGTCACGGCTCACTGCGAGTTTGAAGCTCCGGATGTAGTTTCCCGCAAAAAATTAGCGGGGTGCATCAGGGTTTTGTAAAAAGTTTACAATATAAAATTACATTTAAAATTAGCTCAAATAAAAACCTGATTTCCATGAGTGCCGTGTGCTAATTTAAAATTAAGTTAAGCTAAGATAAGAAAAGAAACTGCTGCAACCAGAGCGAAATCTACTTAGAGTTCTGGCTTGCCGCAACTCAATCGGAAGCCATGCATGTGTGACCGGCTAGATCTCATGCCGGTCTTTATTACTCGGGCTGCCTGTGGCAGCAACGAGTCTTAAAATGCAAGTCGTTTTTTTTATTATTATTATTATTCAGTGTAGCACGCGATCTGCGCATGCGTTAAAGGTCAAATTCACACCAATCAGATCGCACTGTGCTGGTCACGTAACACTCGCCAGGTTAATTTATTTACATAATTGAATACAGTAAATCAAAATGGTGGATCCGCGAGCAAATCTCTCTCAAATTTGGAGTCCCATCTCTCAAATGTAAGCAGTTTAATGTTTTATTTAACTTCACTCGTGCGAAAGCCTTCCAACAGGCTCAGGATATTGCAACTGGCGCTCTTGTCGGAGCGGGAAGGACCGCGTTTTTTACCCAGATGGCCTGTGATTTTATGTACGACACGACGCCGGACCTGAAGGACTCAAAGAGCCACGCATTATTATCGAATTGGAATTTAGCGTTTTCCTTTCTGCTGAAACCAAGGCTTCTTCGATAGAAAGGGCAAGATGTTGTGTTTTTCTAGGAGGACAAAATATTTCTCGTTTAAGCTTCTCTTTCGCCACGGCTTTGTTATTTGAATCTCTGTGGATTGGAAAACTCAAATATACTGCACAATACCATACAACTGCCGAATAAGAAGTCTTTAACAAAGCCGAACTCAAACTCAAGAGCAAAGCTGAGAGTGAAAGTGAAACTGAACAGTGTCTTGTCAGGTCATGAATTAAGGTACGGTGAGGTTGAAATCATTGCGGGTTTATATAGACCTGCATTTCTTTGTCGATTTGTTGACCTCGTGGCGCTGATAGATTTTGCCATGTTTGAGGTACGTTTCGTAGGTTTTATGCCACATTTCATTTTACTCTCGGTCATATACATACCAGCGCAAACACCGTGATCTGTAGGCCAACATGCACTAAAATAATTTTGAGCGTGTTTTTGGCTGTCAGAAATACCCCGGAGAAAAAACACTCGCACAGAATAATTTATGATGAGCGAAGCAATATTCAACTCAAGGTCAACTTAAACAAGAATCCTCTCACGGACGAAGTTTTGGTTCGAGAAATTAAAGGCTTCCAACAGTTCTCTTTATAGTTCTTTAATATAATGAGCAGATCAGTTTTGGGAAGGAGGGTATATAACCAACAGGCATTTCAGTTAATAAATACCAATATGGATGCGAGCTGCGATAAAGAGCCGCAGGGTAGAATGAACAGTAGATACATATATCATATGATAGCTCCATCATAGGTGGACAGGATACAACTTATAATATGGGACAAATATAAACATATATTTGAGACACTCATCTATTAGTACTCTGAACCTGGAGAACAGCAGACTAAATTGTAAGCGTGCGGTACATGAATAGAACTGAACAATAGACTAAATTGTAAGCGTGCGGTACATGAATAAGTAGAGGTCAACTTCTTTAATTTGCATACACGAGAAATATATATACTAGGGGAGCAGAGAATGCATGTCACCGGGCTACCGGCCACTTCTAAAGACTGCTAAATTCAGCTAATAATTCTTCCCTTCGGTTATTACTAAAAGGATTTCAAATGAAAGTGTATTTCATCTTCAATCTCATGTGGCCCGAGTGATGGGCTCTTGTTTTATTGGAATATCATGAAGGTAGATAATGGAAATATACTTATTCGGCTTTAGTGTCGACAATTTGTACATGTAGTAACGGCGAATATAGCGCGAACCGGTGAATGTAAAAATGACTTTGTGTAATGGCATGTATGGCATAGCATGCTTTCGCGCCAACTTTTTCGCGCTATTTTTAAGGTCATCGCAGTTTGCGATATCGCGGACTCAGTTAACAGAAAAAAACATGGAAGTGTGCAAAACAACTTTACCTTGATAATACCAGTATCTACTGTTCTGAAAGTGACAGTATATCGCATGACTACATGACTATATGCCTGTGGCACGTAATGGGATAAGAGGGATTTATCACGCCTAAGTGATTTATTTACTTTCCTTCAAATGACGTTTTTTTCTAATATCTCGCAAACTTTTGCATTTAAAAAAACTTTTTTTTAGGAAAGATGAAGATCAATCCATCAATTTCAAAAGAATTTTAAAAATATTTTTTTTAAGAAAACATGCCGCGAAGGTATAACGGTAACCTTAGTTGTACCTTGATTCATGCGAAATAAAGTGCGTAGAACTTCAAAACTTTACTTGTATAGGCATAAAATAAACCAATAAGTTGTTAGTCGACTATTCGTTAGTAACTGAGTAACGCCGGCTGCGGTTTCAAAGTGATGGCAGCCATGTTGGTGGCCAGAACAATAGAATGTTATTCCTTTGAGATTTAATTTTTCACATGATTGAACAAATCTCATTGTTCTGGCCACCAACATGGCTGCCATCACGTGGTGGTGCAAAACCTCTATTGTAAGTGCGATTTTAAAGTGAAATGATTGCAACTTTTCATGCTAAATAATGTACTGTGGTCTGAAAGCTTTGGTTCTCGCACATGAATCCACGAGGGATTGACAAGATCAGGCCATTTAGATTGAAAGCGTTTCTCGGTGTAACTTGACATGATCGTTCGTTGGAGGATTGTAATAATTATGTTCTAAATTTTATGTCGCCACCAAATTTTAACTGACGTTTCTTAACAACCGAACACTCACGCCAATTTCAATTTCAACAAGAGCCCATCTGGGCTTTCACTCGGGCCACATTAGATTGAAGATGAAATACACTTTCATTTGAAATCCTCTTAATCCTCTAATATTAACCAAAGGGAAGAATTATTAGCTGAATTTAGCAGTCTTTAGGAGTGGCCAGTAGCGCGGTGACTTTCATTCTCTGCTCCCCTAGTATATAATAATAATAATAATAATAATAATTTTATTCATCCTTATACAACAATAGTACATTGGATTTTTTACAGTAATTAAGTACAAACTAACGGACTAAGGTTTTACCAACTAATACAGTAATATCGTAAAAATATTTAGCAGATATCTTCATGATTGACTCATCATTCATGGATAGTAAGTACAGAAATAAAGACTTTCTATCAAATGATTTAAAATTATTATTAATTACATGTAATTTGTTGATGAATTCTTCTCTTATACTCATAAAATCATTATTCTCACAGATCATCACATAATGGTATTCGTCTCCCACTTGATTTGAGTTACAAATGGGACAAATGCGTTTTTCAACTGGGGTATTATTGTATCGTCCAGTTTCTATTGGCATCTTATGTGCTGATATTCTAATTTTAGACACTGCCTGACGATGTTTACTATTTGTGACGTATTTTAGATATTTTTCAAAGTATATGTTTGATTTAACTGAAGTGTACGTACGTAATTTACCACCATTATGTACGTGTGAGTCACTTCTATTTTTCTTAACTTGAATTTGCCAGAATTTAATGTAACGATCGAAAAGTTTTGCCCTAAAGAAATTAATGAATGCACCTATATGTTTAGGAGGTACACATAGATTTGAAAATTTGCAAAGATCACAAAATTGTAGTAAATAGTTGGTGAATATTACGCCCTGAGAATTTAATTTCAGACATAAATTCGAGGCTTTGCCGACAAGGGTATCATTATAGTTAGGATCACTTAAACGTAACCAATATTTCAAGACCAAAGTTGAAATCTGTACAATTAAAGGTACTCTTCCTAACTCAGCATATACTGCCAGGTTTGTTGCTTTGCGGTGGACCCCCAAAACACGCTTGCAAAATTTTAGATGAAGCTTTTCTACACAATTTACCGCTGTAAATATTTTTAGTTTAAAACTATCAAAACTCGATAATTTTCCCAAACAGTAGACTCCCCAAATTTCACAACCATATAGTAACACGGGAGTCACTACGGAATTGAAAAGTTTCAATAGTACTTTTACAGGCGCGTTTTCTAAAGTCGAAAAACACTTGAATAAACTATGATAGGCCCGTAAAGCTTTGTTATACAGTAGCTTTTGAGCTATCTTAAAATTACCTGCAAAATGGAATGTAATACCTAAATATGTATATTCTTCCACGTATTCTAAGGTATCAGTTCCGAAGTACCATTGACATTTCGTTAACTTATATCGCTGGGGTTTTGATGCAAAAATTAATTTTTTTGATTTTTTCAGGTTTACTTGTAACTTCCATTTTTTAGTGTAAGAATTAAGTTCCCGAAGACACGATTGTAACCCGGATTGAGATTGAGACAAAAGGACTAAGTCGTCAGCATAAAGTAGACAATTTAAATTACTTCCATTCAGGTTTACTGGGTCACACCTGTTATCAAATACTTCTGGTATGTCATTTATAAAAAGATTGAAAAGTGTTGGACTAAGGTTACATCCCTGTTTGACTCCAATTTCTGACTGAAAAAAAGACGTAACGCCTTGATTTACTTTCACTGCGGATTTGACGGAGGAATACATACTAAGTAAAATACGTAAAAAGTTTCTACTACACCCATACTTAATGAGTTTAAAGAATAAACTCTCTCTCCAGACGCTATCGTATGCTTTTCTAAAATCAATAAAGCAAGCGAAAAGAGGTTTGTTGTTTGATTTATAAAAATCAATTAAATATGTAAAAATCAATTATATATGTAATTTAATAGTTTTCTTTTTCTCGTATGTTGACCTTTTAATTTAAAACTACTTATTCGTTTAACACACTGCATTTGAGCAGGCATATATTCATTGTTTTGAACCCGAGAATTAACCGTACTACCGTACTTCATGGTCCCTTTCTTTAGTAGTGAGTTGTCGGTCAGGTGATTGTAAACTCTCGTCATTTAGCACAGAAAATGTATCATCTGATGAATAGGGATCGGGTTGTCATGTAAGAAATATGGCTCTTGAACAAACTGATAAGCTTCAGTAGGTTGGGTAGTCTCGGAACATTGTCTTCTTTTTTGTATTCTTGATTTTTTTTTTAAGTTTGACCTCCATGTTACAAATCAAGGTCGTTAAAGCAGCGAGAGAGTTCTTATTGCGGGCTAATAAATATGTTTATCCTCGTGAAGAATCTAAAGAATTCCGTCTCTTCCGGTTTGAATTTGACTCATGTGTATGTTGCTTTTGGAGTTTCAAGGATATGTTGATCCAAAACTACAGGCTCTTGGGGTTTTTCATTGACTTGTGAACTTGCAGGCTCTGTAATTTGTTTTGTTTTCTTAGTATAACATAAAGTGTTGAACATGTTCATGTTATCAAGCATGTCGCGCGTGACCTCTGTTTCTTCGTTCATTAAGTTCTCTACTTTCATCTGTAATCTGGGAAACTCTATCTTTGCCCATGCCTTGGCACATAACTATTCCTGTTGTTAAGTAGACGTGGATGATTATAAGTAAAATCCTTCGACAGCTTGTACCGTTTCCGCTAGGTCAATATCCTCGCTGGAACGAAATAACTTGATCTCAATACTATCTGATCCAACTTACGGTAAATTTAAATCTCTGACAGTTTTTAAGAGACTCATAATATTGGCCTTGAAGTGCCTTCGCCCAAAATAAGATGTTCTCCTCGGATGTTTTAAATGCAGCACAGCGAGCCGATGGCTTATAGATTCCAATATATGTATTTCTTCGAATTTTAGCTTTCCGGATCCTGGCCCCTACACTGGCTTCAGGTCGTCGTACGTGTCGTATAATAAAATCACTGGCCATCTGGGTAAAAAACGCGGTCCTTCGGCTCCGACAATAGCGCCAGTTGAAATATCCTGAGCCTGTTGGAAGGCTTTCGCACGGGTGAAGTTAAATAAAACATTAAACTGCTTACATTTGAGAGATGAGACTCCAAATTAGAGAGAAAGTTCCTCGCGGGTCCTCCGCCATCTTGCTTTACTGTATTAAATTATGTAAATAAATTAACCTGGCGATTGTTGCGTGATCAGCACAGTGCAATCTGATTGGTGTGAATTTGACCTTTAACGCATGCGCAGAAATTTTGCGACACCCAACTAAAAAATAATAATAACGACTTGCATTTTAAGACTCGGTGCTGCCACAGGCAGCCCGAGTAATTACGCGCTCAAGGCCGCCAGGTGTTTACGGTCCCAGGGGAAAGTTAGAGTTGTCACCTCCTAAGGTTATTTGACCAAATAATTATAATATCTACAGAAACAAATACGCGTAGGAAAGATTTTGTAGTTTTTTGACTGGCATAGTAACTTTTTTTAACCGTATTCAAAGGTTCAAGAATCATTTTAAAGTTCATTTCATTGGCTTCAAGAAGCCGCGCGAAACCTTCCCTGCTAGCAGAGGTCTCTCTGTCTTGGTAAAATGGAAGGCGAGGGAGACACCTCTGCCGACACCGACGCTTTCTCTGTCGCGCATGCGTGACGTTTCCTTGGCAACAAGTGACACGAGCTCACGTGTACTTATGAGCCGCAGGAAACAACTGCAACAAACAACTGGTGCGTACAGCTATTTCCGGTAAAACGTGTTTTCGAAACTGGTTTGACTCGTCCATGAATGTGGACGGCAAGCGTCGGATGTCGGCAGAGGTCTCTCCCTCGCCTTCCATCAGTTACCAAGACAGAGATAGTGTGTTCACATTAGGATGTTTCGGAGTCACTCATAATTAACAGACGTTCACACTCACTCAAGGAATACCCGTTGGCATTGGTTACGGCACCATAGAGGGATAGTTCGGAGGTGTTTAGCTGCGATTTGCAAGTCAACTATTTTGAGGGTTAGAAACAGCAATGTAAATATTCTGGCCAATAATAGCCAATGAGCGCTCAAAGATATTTTAATCCCGGAAACTCATTTAACATGTGTACCTAGATTGGAAACGTGATTCTTCGTACTCTTCCTTCCCGTACGTATTATCTTCTGCATTTTCGCTTTAATATAGCTTTCGATGGATTCAAACTGGGACATGAACGTCCAACGTAATCAACAGAATTGGTACAGCCTTCCTCAATCTCGTATCGTTTTGTCCGAGTTCTAGACCGACAATTCCACAAATAAAGTCTGCTTCCACATCGAGTGGTCAAAACGGTTGTTTAACAGTTGGTTAAATCAGAACTGTGGCCTTGGTAGAACCCAAGCTTGTCGACCAGTGGACTGATTCAGTTGAATTCGCTGATTAATACAGTGCCGTAATATTACATATACAAGTCTGCGTCTTCTACGGCGCATCAAAACAAGTAGCGTTCTCAGCCTGCTCCTTATCCTTTTTGCTCTGACGAAGGGCTAGCGCTCGAAACGTCAGCTGCTACTCGCTTTCCACGGCGGTTAGCATACCTCAATCGACTTTAGTTGATTACATACCACTGCTCCTTATTACCCTGGTTCCAGAGGGGCTCAGGTACGAATATACTGTAATGTGCCGCGATCGAAAGAGTTTTGATTCCCCGAAGGAGTTTTGTTTTGCGTGACGACCGGGTATCCAGGGTAGCTCCTTATACGGTTCACTTGAGTTCGAACACGCTCTTGTAATTGGTTTATGAACTGAGCCATGGAAAATAAGGCGAAAAAACGAAGAAATCGTACGCGATTCATGATGATAGCGAAAGCAAATCACGACTGAACGAGCCCGCGCTTTAGTTGTTTACATCGAATATTAATGAGCGAATGAGCGGGAAGTATGATTGACATATTTTTGCATCGTATTTTACGTGCGTCTTTAATGTGAACGCTTGCTAATTGTAAGTGACTCGAACCTCTAGTGTGACCTCTGCTAGCAGGGAACGTGAAACCCGATTCTGACATATCACATATCGACGGTATCACATATCGAAGAAGTTAAAACGATCGCGTTTTTATCCGATTCCGGTCCACATCGGCGCAGAATTGAGTTTTTGGGAATCTAACGCTAGCCAAATGTAACTTGACTCAGAGGTCAACTGGCTGGAAGATCAAAGAAAACATATTTTTTTAGGATGGAACCTATGTGAATATTTTACGTTATTTCAGTTCATTTTCTCATTGGAGAATTCGTAATAGAGAACTTCGAACTTTAAAACACTTATAAACTGGCCATCTCTATCAGTACGATCACGCCATTCTGTTCAGCTGAGCTAAGCAAAACGCCATCGGAGAGTCCTCGATACACAGAAAATCGCCCAAGTACACACCATAAAACGATGAATAAATTAGCTCGAACTGCCTAACCCCAATAACTCGTTCTGCACATGCGTGCATCCACGAGTTAAAAAAACAACACATTGAAATTATAATTTTCCTAAAAGCTTGATCTCTACGGCATGTTGTAAACCGGGGACTGGACTCAAACTAATATGGACTGGACTGGACTCAGATAACGCGGACTCGAAAAACGGGGACTCAGAAAACGCAGACTCAGAATTCGACTCGTTTTGACAGTAGGTAAACATTCTTGGCATACAGAAAAACATTTCGACAATTGTTGCTGAGATTTTTCCTTGACGAATACCTAGTATTTTCGTAGTAATTCAAACTAGTTTTATCTTCCTTTTTGAGGCAATAGATAGTGCAGACTGCAAAGAAAGAAAGGCTGCAAAGAAAGAAAGAACTTGAAAGCAAACTGCAACTGGAACATACCAACAGAGATAATTACCGATAAGCTTTTCAGAGGTGACATGATCAATTAGCAGATCAGTCCCGTAACACTATCAACTTGGGACAAGAAACCATTGAGCCGTCAACTGTGTTGGCCGGAAAATAACCTCCAAGGTAACGGAAAACTGGCTTGCTTTGATTTTTATAGTATTCGTATGCAATCATGTTACTGAATTTGACTGTATAGATCACGAATAGAAGTATATATAACAAACACAAAGTATTATGGTGTCGTTTGAAAATAATCCACAGAAAATACCCCCAGGATTTTGGCGTTAGCCTGAGGAAATCAGACGCCTCAAAGTGGACGAGAGATTAGTCGTCTGATTTCCTCATGCTAACTTTACGTGCGTGTGATACGCCGATGACAGGTTTACTTATTTTAATAACCTCTTGTTGAGGAACAGAAATACGGAATGCCTGTACAACTTGATACGGATAGCATTGACATTATATTACATATATGGAGGGACAAACTGATAAAATCTAGCCGGTGAACGGTGGTTATTCTTGATACGTATGTCGCTTTGGCATTACTTTCTATTGTGTAGAATAAGTTTTTGTGGATCAAGGTACATCGATTATGTATGGGCCCGCGGGGTTAGTGTGCCACTGCACTACTAGGTGAGATACTCTCTTTGTTTTATTGGAAATCTTGTCCTGTAGTTTGTTAATTACGTTTTTACAACAACATCCAATTTTCTCGCGTTCTGATTGGCTCTCCGCTATATGCAAAATAAGTACATACAATGAAAATGACGTCACTCGCAAGCCGTGGTAGCTTTGCAAACTGGAAGTGCTTTCACGGCGAGGTTTGTGAATTCAAATGGCTGTTAACTTCGCTTCCAAAAACAAGAAAGTGAGGATTTCACAAGCATTTTATTAATAGGAGAAGTCAATCGGTGAGTCAAACTTATTTGTAGTGTGCCATTTGGCAAAATGAGAGTTTTCTCTTGAGTGGAGAAAGTTTCGGCGAATTTGTACTCAGTGTAGTCATACTAGTTCTCTCAGAGCTCAGAAGTTTTGAATTATATAACAATAACTTTTCTGATCCAGAAAAAAAAAAACTGAAAGGATTTCACATGCATTCCGTCAATTACAGAAGTTAATCGGTGAACCAAATTGCCATTTGTCTAAGAAAGCTTTCTCTCGGCAACGGTAATTAGAAGTGTTTACGTTTTGACTTTCAATGGCCTTTTTCGACTCGAAAGCAGTTTATTACGCACTCGTTTGAAGCTATAAGTGCTTCGTCGTTGTAAAAAACAAATTTAAATACTGATTGTCCCGCAGTGACAATAAGTAGTGTAGACGTGAATAGAAGCATCACGCAATGCATGAACTGAGAAATAAGCATAGATTCATTCACGGAACTAGAACAGATATCGCTACTTGCACGATAACAGTACATTAATCGGTAGTTATGGGTTTGGACAGGGCATTATTATTTATGTCATTTATCGTCTAAGTTTCCAGTTCGAGTCGGTAAATTATTATTTATAGTGCATCAGCCATGCATGTGTGACCGGCTAGATCTCATGCCGGTCTTTATTTTATTGGAATATCATGAAGGTAGATAATGGAAAATATACTTATTCGGCTTTAGTGTCTACAATTTGTACATGTAGTGATGTCGAATATAGCCCGAACCGGTGAATGTAAAAATGACTTTGTGTAATGGCATGTATGGCATCATAGTTAATAGAGTGAAATGGTTAGGAAACCCGGCAAACTTCAAAAGGGCTACCAAAGGCGCTGCGATTTAGGTTGGAAGGGGGTAAGACAAAAGATTGTGCACGATCATAGTTCATTAGCGTTCCCTGAACGACTGAACTCATACGTTTCTATTGGCTGATTGACTAACATGTTGGTATTTCTATTGTGTTTTGTGCACGGTAGTGGTCGAAAAAGCTAACAAAGACCTATACCAAAGAAGGTCCCTGAGTTTCCTAACCATTCCACTCTATTAACTATGATGGCATAGCATGCTTTCGCGCCAACTTTTTCGCGCTATTTTTAAGGTCATCGCAGTTTGCGATATCGCGGGCTCAGTTAACAGAAGAAAACATGGAAGTGTGCAAAACAACTTTAACTTGATAATACCAGTATCTACTGTTCTGAAAGTGACAGTGTATCGCATGATTACATGACTATATGGCTAACTAGTCTATGGGTGGTAAATTATATGTTTAAATTGTTTTTTTTATTATAAATAACACTTTAACAAGTTATCAAAGTGATATTTCATAACTGTATGCAGGTCGACTAGCAATCGGCTGTGCCAAAAGACGCTTTAATTTTTACACATGTCGTTGGGGTAGGATCTTCATAAAAAGAAATAAAAGTTATTTTTTTACTACATATCAAAGTTAAACATGTAAATGTACAGGCATACGATGAAGTGGGTGTAAAAGATAATACCTAAAAATATGGCCAGAACTTACTGCTACTTTTCTCATGGTTCTCCATGTTTTCTTAGCCCTGTGATATCACGAACTGCGGTAACCTAGAAAATGGCGAATAAAGTTCTGAATGTCGCATATCATTCCGCATAGTCATTCCTTCTACTGTATTCACCGATCCCGGACAATATGTTGTACAAAATAGATGTTATATATTTTGATCCGACGATGGGCTAAACGTTCGAAACATAAGCTGCTACTCGCTTACCACGGCGGTTTAGCAGCATACATATTTTTTAAATTCATATTCTTTCTTCTCTTTGTATCATGCATATTGTTACGAAGATATACGCAATGGCCTTCGAACTGCTAAAACTGAAAAAGCCTAAACATTTCGCTCAAACACCATCCGTCAACGAAGTAAGCGGGCTTCCCTGCTTTGACTATCATGATGATGTCAACAAAGTGGACATTGGGCGCGGTAGCTTCGCCACTGTATTTGTGGCAGAATATAGAAACGAAAAAAAATTGGCGATGAAAGAAATGCACAACTTGGAAGAGGAATCGAAAACAATCTTCATAAAGGAAGCTAAATTATTGCACTCTCTCCACCATGAACATATTGTCAAGTTCCAAGCTGTTTCCATATGTCCTACGGCCCTGCTGATGGAGTACGTATATTTCGATTTCAAGCCGTTTGATCGCGACGTTAAGGTCAGTTCTATGAAGAATTTCCTCCGCGAGATATGTGAAGAGGGTTGTGATGCCTTTGCCCCACTAATACCAAAGATAGCCCTTGATGTGACGCAAGGTCTTTCATTTTTACACAATCAGGACATCACACACAGAGATCTAAAGCCTGCGAACATCCTCATTTCAAATCAGCACTACTGTGACGCAGAACTGATAGGCAGCACAGTTATTGAGGATATGTGGTCCAAGAAACCAGTCATTTGTAAGATAACAGATTTTGGTGAAAGCCGCTCGGAGCTGATCCAAACCCAACGTCAAGGAAACATTTCAGCAACAATTGTCGAAATGTTTTTCTGTATGCCAATAATGTTTACCTACTGTCAAAACGATACCTACATATCTCAACCTTGTTTTGAAAAACCTTGAAATACCTGCACGCTATAAGCGAAGTAGTGGTGACAAACAAACATTCTAAAGTTTCCAAATATCCGGCGAATGATGATCCCAATTAAGACTGTAAGATTGTCCCGTGAATGAACTCCCCCCCCCCCCTGTTAGAGGTGATCGTCGTATGTTTTAGGGTTTGAAATCGGCAATTTAGTATTTTTTTAGAGGTTGTCCAAGCGAAATCCATTTGTCAGGGTGATTTTAAGACCATAAGGTACATTTTAGGGTGGGACATTTTTCACGGTTTGATATTTTTAGGGTGTTTTTCGAGGTTTTCCGACGGTCACCCCTACCCTTTTGACCCCCCCCCCGTGAATGAACTCTGTCTGAACAAGTCACGTTTCTTGTTTCATTTCGTTTCGTTGATTATAATAAGCCACCCGAACTGTAAATATATTACCTAAATGGACAATTGCATGCAACCAGTTCTTCTACCTCAGAATCGAGAACTTTGGGATTAGCGCGAGGGAGGTTAATGGTACCGGATCAGGAGCGGATCATGTGCTCGAAGTTTTGAAACGGTGCCTGGTACGGCGGAGACTTTCCATGCTGGTGGAATGAAGGAACCGATCATTGCCGCGACCATTTAGGTAAATTGACGGGAATATCTTAACGGATATATCGGACGATCAACTTTTATTTTCAAGCGGTCAGTTTACGTAAACGTATTATGCATAGAGTAGGTATTGTGCCAAGAGAATGATTAAAATAGCGTCAAAATGTAGCAACACAATTCGTTAACCGCAATCAAGGAACTTCCAATAAGAAATTGACCATAAATCATGGCAATCAGTACCCTGGGTGCCAGAGGTCCTAAGGAGCGAAGCGCCGCCGTCACGCCTTAGAACCTCTGGCACCCAGGGTAGGCAATCAGGGCAGAATACCATAAATAGTTTCGATGCAGTTTAGTATTTTAAAATTGAGAAAGCCCAGAAATCCATGCTGTGTCTTAAACTGTTAAAGATCTAGATCGGTCTGTAAGTGGTTAACGATACACAAGTACAAGGCGATAACTATACTTACATATTGATCAGTCCCAATTTGCAGATGGTTTTCCGAGAAACACAGAGACTGTACAAGACGAGCAGAATCCAAGCCCAGGACTGATTACAACGCCACGCTCACGCGATATATCATGTGCATCACGTGCATGGTGGATCTGGATTGGGGGGGGGGGGGGGGGGGAGGGGAGGGGCGGAGGTGGGGGAGGTTGCTTGGTTTTTGGCTTTTCGCCACACGTAATGATGACAGAAAAGATAAGGATCAAAGATACACCAAAACCCTAACCCCAATTTGCAGATGGTTTTCCGAGAAACACAGAGACTGTACAAGGCGAGCAGAATCCAAGCCCAGGACTGATTACAACGCCACGCTCACGCGATATATCATGTGCATCACGTGCATGGTGGATCTGGCTTGGGGGGGGGGGGGGGGGGGGGGGGAGGGGCGGAGGTGGGGGAGGTTGCTTGGTTTTTGGCTTTTCGCCACACGTAATGATGACAGAAAAGATAAGGATCAAAGAAACACCAAAACCCTAACCCCAATTTGCAGATGGTTTTCCGAGAAACACAGAGACTGTACAAGGCGAGCAGAATCCAAGCCCAGGACTGATTACAACGCCACGCTCACGCGATATATCATGTGCATCACGTGCATGGTGGATCTGGCTTGGGGGGGGGGGGGGGGGGAGGGGCGGAGGTGGGGGAGGTTGCTTGGTTTTTGGCTTTTCGCCACACGTAATGATGACAGAAAAGATAAGGATCAAAGAAACACGAAAACCCTAACCCCAATTTGCAGATGGTTTTCCGAGAAACACAGAGACTGTACAAGGCGAGCAGAATCCAAGCCCAGGACTGATTACAACGCCACGCTCACGCGATATATCATGTGCATCACGTGCATGGTGGATCTGGCTTGGGAGGGGGGGGGGGAGGAACGGAGGTGGGGGAGGTTGCTTGGTTTTTGGCTTTTGGCTTTTCGCCACACGTAATGATGACAGAAAAGATAAGGATCAAAGAAACACCTAAACCCTAACCCCATTTCCGAGAAACACAAAGACTGTACAAGGCGAGCAGAGGAGCCCAGGACTGATTACAACGCCACGCTCACGCGATGCCAAGATATATCATGTGCATCACGTGCATGGAGGGTCTGGCTTTGGGGGGAGGGGGGGTTGCTTGGTTTTTGGCTTTTCGCCACACGTAATGGCGTAATGATGACAGAAAAGGTAAAGCTGCGAACATATCGCACTTTCAAAATTAGCTACCTACTCGAACCTTATATTTTGAATGTCCACAATATTGAACACAGAACTGCACTTACGCGCCTTAGAAAAAGTAATAACTGCCTTGAAATCGAGAAAGGGAGGCATGAAAAGCCATATCGGAAAGTCGAGGACAGAATCTGTCCCAAATTTAAAAGGGAGACTGAGGATGAAAGACACTTTTTAACTAAATGTCCAACTTATGACTCTCTCAGATGCAGTATAATTAGTATAATCAATTTAGGCCACTAAATTGTCAGTTGACAGTTAACGCTAAAATACCATTAGAAATATAAACCTTTATATCTCGTAGACGTAACACCCAAATCAATAAATATTCTACCGTTGGCCCGACTATCCATTCCATGAACAATCGATATCAAATATAACTGACTAGGGCTTATATGCACTTTAAATATAATTTCCTACATTATGAGAATAAGAAACATACTCGCTTTTCTTTTCTTTATTTCATTTTCCTTCTGGCTTGAAAAAAAGAGGTAGAGGGTTGTTTTCCTCAGGAAAAGTGCCGGTTCCGAAACTGCAGGTACGCCCCTGATACTTCTTATATTGTGTCAATAGTACATCCTAATATACATTTCAATTTCCAATGTCAGTTAATAGTAAAATTTAGGCCACTAAATTGTCAGTTGACAGCTAAGCGCTAAAATACCATGTTAAGGGTAATCTTCGAGAATTAGCATTATTTTGTTGATCTTCAATTTATCAGCTAACAGTAAATAATCAATTATCAGTTACAAGTAAGGGTTAGAGACTGCTTGTGAGTGCTTTATCGACAAATACAGGCACGCGCTGACTGTACGATGAACGAAAAATAATGAATACTGCATGAGGCCGAAGGCCGAATGCAGTATGAAGACATTTTGTGTTCATCGTACAGTCAGCAAGTGACTGTATTTTGCCGATAAAGCACAAACATAAAGTCTCTAACCCTTTTAATATTCAAACTGAGTGCACTGTCAGCAGTGAATTTTAATTGTAATACCTTAGAGGTCAATAAATATTTCACAAAGAAGTCAAATATTTCGCATGAACTAAATCATTTTACGGTAAATATCTCCACAAAGAAATATCATTTCAACAGACAATGAATAAAAACAAGACTTTTAATATCCAACTAAGTAGATAAACTTTGCAAAGAATATTTACTTTGGCGTTCGGTCAGTTTAGTTGACGCCTTGAGAGTATGATTTGTACATTGTACATTTAAAAACGTTTCTCTTGGAGCCATGTATTCAAATATCAAGTCAGTTTAGCCGGCTTAATTCCTAGATAGTCTACTTTCTTTAATAGTTTCTTTCATTCGAAAATAACTAACCTGCAGATTCCAGTGAATTGAAATCTTGAAACTGGCCTCCGTGTTCTCGGCTCTGATGCAAACGTTTTCCAAATAAAAAAATCCTAGGTTTTAGAACCATCCACTGAATTGTCGCTTCATTCAGTGTCTCCTCTTATTGACAGAGTAAGGTCTCGGAAATAAAATCCATTTCTTCAGTAAGACTACTAGAGTGTTGTAGAAGCTTTTGTTTTCTCGGACACATGTTGACTTGTTGTACTTTCAGCGCTGGCAAATCAGCCATTTCTAACGAACGATTATGCAAATGTTTGCCTCAAAATAAAATGTGAGCCGGCGAAAAGTATGATTGTACATTTAACTCGAAAACCTTTCTCTTGGAGCCATGTATTCAAATATCAATTATTTAGTCGGCTTAACTCCTAGATAGTTTACTTTCTTTAATAGTTTCTTTCATTCGTAAATAACTAACCTGCAGATTCGAGTGGGGCAGTGAACTGAAATCTTGACTTGAATTTGAAACCCGCTTCATTCCATGTGCTCGGCTCCGATGCAAACATTTTCCAAATCAAAAATCCTGGGTTTTCGAACCATCCACTGAATTCTCGCTTAACGTTCTCCTCTTATTGACAGAGTAAGGTCTCAGAAATAAAATCCATTTCTTTAGTAAGACTGCTAGAGTGTAGTAGAAACTTTTATTCACTCGGACACATGTTGACTTGTTGAGTTGTACTTCCAGCACTCGCAAATCAGCCATTTCCAACGAGCGATTATGCAAATGTTCGCCTCAAAATATATATTTTCTGTCACACAGGAAACAGCGTCCAATTACCTTTCTAGTAATTGTCTACATTTTCACTGTTAAATAGGCGGTTGTAAGCCGTCCAAACACGTAACTAAGGCTAAGCGAATGATCACTCAGTCACTGTATCAGGTCTCCCTTTCCCTAGGTAAGAGAGGGTCTGGGTCGAGTGCTGTGGTCACCAATAATGCACGCTCATTAGCCAATCACATGCTTGGATTTTGTACAATGCACGAAATTTGAACATTAAATATCCTTATTTGTCATTTGACAGTTAAATTCTAATTTAGGCCGTTTGTCAGTTAACCGCATCCACACCCTCATAATACGTGTATGAATACACCATCCCGAAGTTTCATTTTTTTATTCTGCAAATGGACAGGAAAGAACATATTGAAGTTAGTAACAATGCTAACTTGCGCGCCTGGTACAGGAACAAAGAAAAATAATAAGGGAGTGTTCCATGATTGTTATCGAAAATATATAAGCAAATGCCGTGAACGAAAATCCTGCAAAAATACGTTGGATCCGACGTGAGGACTGATACAGCAAAAAAATAAACAATTAAGAATGAAAAGTCCGAAGACGTACATACAACGTAAAATTCTAACACAAAGCACTACGGTTAGCTACGCCTGGCATGAAAAGCGCTCGGACTAGATTGCAGCCATAGACAGCTGTTTCGTTGTTATTAGAACTCGTCAGTATGGCATAGCAAACTGAGTACGCGGGCTTCGATGCCACTGCTCCACCGGCCCGGCGGACTGCGCTAGGAAGCATCTAGTTACGAGCTCAAAGAAATGCTTGGTTATCGGGTCACACGTCATTACGTTTGGCGAAAAGCCAAAAACCAAGCAAATCTGAACTAAACGTGTCAGTATGTTTGCTATGCCATACTGACGAGTTCTAATAAGAACGAAACAGCTATGGAATTTTGAACCGTAGGTCTTATATATATCCGATTATTCCTACTATTGTGATCATTTTTAAAGCTGGTCTGGCCAGCATAACTATATTTCTCGCCAAAGCACTGACAATTAACCATACTGACGAGTTCTAATAAGAACGAAACAGCTGTCTATCAGGGACCGCGGAGCGAAAAAATATTGCATCACGTCTAGACATGCTGGAAAGACGATGTTGCGATATTATGCGAAGGGATGTATGGCTTCAAAGTCAGAGCTATAACAGGGATCGCTCGATTCTTTCACTATGGAGAAAAGCCCATTTGTTTTGGCGATTGTTTCGTTTCTTCGATTTTCACGAATTTCGAGGAGCTGAAAATCGGCTCAAAAAAACCTTCCCATTCGCACTTGAAATCAAGAGCAAACACAAAATAACCACTCAGTCGTTACAGTACCTTGTTTAATCTTTCCAACCAGCAGGTTTGTTTTCACAAAACACACCAAGCGACGGTGAACCACGCCAATGTTTGCACTGCATTTCAGTCGACCACATTTTCCTGCTCCCACCTCCGATTGCATGCTGGGTAATGGACAAAAATTCCACAAGGGGTTCCCCCCTCTGGGACTCCGGTGTTTTTTTTTTATAAGTCTTTTACCCCTACAGCCAAGAGCGGTGATTTGGACTCAAGCCGTTGCTTTAAAGTGACAAAAACACATCGTAATAGGTTGAGCAGGGGTAAAAGACTGCCAACTGCAGGATTTCAAGGATTTCATTGAATAATTTTTTCCCGTGTCTGAAAGCACAAACACAATGGAAAAACCCTGTGAAATCCCCTCACAAGGCCTACTAAAAGCAAACCAATTAATTTTCAGCCGTCATCAGACTTAATGATGTCCTCAAGCTCTCTGACAGTGACATTTTTCTCCAAAATTAGAGCACATTTCATTGGAAACCCTACAGAAGTTGCAATACCTACCGTCGACCAGTTCGTAGAATTCACCCGAATGGCATTGTGAAGAAAGTTTGAGCCCTCGGCTTAAAATGTCAGCAGTATTTAACTACCCCGGGCTAGCCAAACTTGAACTGAGGTGGGAGGGTTGAGTTAGCACTCAGGCGTTCGGGTCAATACCGCTGAAACTGCTATTCGTAGACTCAACTACAATATCTCCTATTGAGCTCACACACGATCGGACGACAAAGAGTTAATTCATTATTATCGCTCCATTATTTTAAAAACCACATTACGTCATCACAACTCTGGTGTTGGGTCACGCCTAAGCCTGAGCGGATTGTGCTAGCATAATTTTTGGCATAATTGGAGCAAACGAGCATAATTTTTCAAAGAAGCACTGCTCGAGCATAATTACCAGATTGTAGCATAATTTGAAGCATTAAAGCCAAAAGCAATGCTATTATTGCTTTTATAGTACCTTTCCTAATTATTAGCTGGTATATTTTGCTTAGAATCTAAATTTTTCCAAAGCGAATACCTGAATTTCACTTAACGAGTGTGCGTTAAACGTGAAAAAAGCCAAAAAGCCGTCTTTTGTTCAGAGCGTGGGAACAGTCACGACTGATTGGTTTCTGTGTCCGTTGGTACTAAAAAGTCTATGACATGTTTGTGTTTCTTTCACGTTTATCTCTGTAGGAAATTGAAGCAGTTAGTACCCGTAACTGAAATGGCGTGAAGCGTTGATCTAGAATCAAGATGGAGCACTTAGCTTGTTGACTATCTGCAAGCAAGCGTCATGCTACAGTACAATAAGCGCTGATTAGAAAGATTAACGATTATTGACAGTGCTAATAATATATACGTATATATATTTAATATTCTGATCGAGTTATCTATTCTGGTTTTGACTTTATAAGTGTGACTTAGCCTTTGGAAAATAGGTCACCTAATAAAATGTTGTGTGAACAACTAAAAATGCCGTTTTTTGTGAGTATAATTGTGTAATCTACGAGCATAATTTTTGAACTTTGGCATAATTTGGGCATAATTCGACAAAATTTGGAGCAGTGCTAACGGCACTTTTAGGAGCACAATCCGCTCAGGCCTAGTCACGCCATGTCACCAGTAAATACCCCGTCAGTATATTAGTTTTAGCCATGCAGTTTTCTCCCCTCATTTTAAGGATACTTATATATACTTATAACATATTAGACATATAATTGGTAATTTTATTAATTAATATAATTAGTTCATACAATATTCCTGTAAGTTAGTTCACGCCCCTCATTGAAATCAGCTTAAGTGTTGTTGGGGCTAGCATGGTGAAATAAAGTTTGGAGCAAAACAAGTTTGAAATGCTTTTGTAAGGGGAGGGGGGGTCATCAAAGATTTAATCTATTCTTGGGATGGGGGGGGGGGGGGGGTCATCAAAGTTTTGACGTACCTGTCATGTAAAATAAAATAAACAAGAGGCCCTGAGTGGCCTTAACTCGGGCCATCTATGGCATGTACTGCATGGAGTTCTAGCATAATTTTGTGTCAATTTGTACTAGAGTAGCCAGAGAATTGGTTCTCTACTGATGCTCTTGTCTGTAAAATGTCAATGTGCAAATGCCCCACGTATGCCGGGGGGATTAGGTTAGGGTTATGGTATGCTATGGTAATTATTGTAAAATTATCTTTTTAAATTATGGTAACACTAACGTTATTTGGAACAAACAATCAATGTACAACGTTTGTACACGATCCAAATAAAACCCATGTATGTATGTATGTTGTTGTTGCCGGGGGGGATAGAGCCATAATACACACACAACACATACATACATGCTGTGCATGTACATTAGTAGTCTATACACTCACTATGGCACAAAGCCAGCCTCCTGATTGGTCGAGAGAAGGGGCGGGGCGATGACGTCACAAGCGGTCCGCCGCGGCCCGCCGAAGGGGAGCAAGGCCAGTATAGAACAAACCCGGCCCCCGGAGTGGTCAAAACCAGTATAGAACAAACCCAACCTCCTGATTGGTCGAAACCAGTATAGAACAAACCCGGCCCCCGGAGTGGTCGACACCAGTATAGAACAAACCCGGTCTCCGGAGGGGTGGACATTAGTCCCCTCTAAGGGAGTATAAAAAAGTGAACTTTTGTGGACGGGTATTCACGTTGTTTTGGGTCTTCGCCGTAGTGTCTATGCTCCATCAGGAGTACCGAAAGGTGTGGTTTCTTTGGGAAGATGATCAACACAATGAAATTCCTAGCGGCGGACGAGGTGGAGAAAGTGAGCCGCGAACATTTGTATGTGGTTTTAGTGTCCGCGACCATCCCTAAATGGAAACAAATTCGAACGAAAGAAGGGTTCACCGAGGCATGGCAGATCGCTCGCGAAGGTTTCGAGGTGGAGCACCTGAAATAATTCCTGCCTTTTTGGGGGCAGATGTGTACGGTGGCTGTGACGGAAGAGATGAGGGACGAGAGGTTGGCCAGCCTAAAGTAGCTCTCCGCCGACCAGGCGTACGGTATTTTGCAAGCTTGGCAAGGCAAACTGTGGGAAAAGGGGACGTACGACATGGCGCGTTTGTTTGGGGGCTACTTGCAGAGGGTAAAAATAATGAACACCGAGTTGAGGAATACCTCCACCCCTCCCATGAGCCCGATGCACACCACCTTGGCCGCCCTGTACATGACGGTGGTGGCCTACGCGAACGGGGATTGTTTCCAGAGGGTGCAGCAAGCGGCCCAACGGGAGTCCAAACGTAAAGCCTTGACCTTGAAGATTCCCCGCTGGAACAGTGAGGACGCGTGGGCGATTCAGTACGACGATAACAACGTGCTAATTTTCAAGAACCACGAGGATATGAGGAGGGTGTGTGTTTGCCTCTTGACCCAACTATACCGAGAACTGTTGGACGAACGGGAGGATAGGAGTCGGCAGAACCTAGACCAGGTGGTGAAGAAGGAGTTCCCTGTCTTGAAGAGCTTGTTGAAGAAGAAGTATCTGATAGAAATGCAAGACACGATGACGGGCTGTTTGTGGTATTGGGTCTCAAAGAGTTGGTGGCGTTGAAAGCGATGATGCGGAAAATGGTCTTTGTGGAATTCACGAACATGGAGGCGGACGCGCTGTGCCACCATTTGGGCGAAGACCCGATTGGTCCCACAAGTCCTTGAGCAACAATTTCCAGAGGGAGATGGCAAGGTTCTTGTACCGCTGTCTCTGAGGCTGACGTGGGAGGAGTTGTGCGAGACACGGCTGAGTCAGGACCTGGTCTGGGGAGCGCAGGGCTACTTGCTCCGATGCCGTACCTACCCCGTCCTTCCCCGCGAGTATTGGTACCACGTCAAAACTTTGAATGCGGAGGGGAGGGTGGTAGGGGCCACTATCCGTTCCCGCTACATGAACGTCGAGTCGGCCGCCCGGGACCATTTTGAGAAAAACAGCGGCGTCCTACTCCCGAACCCTCACTTCCCAGAGCAAGTTGCCAGGTATGAGAGAGAGAGAGCGATCGTAGAAGACCATGAGCAATTCCTAGCCTACCTGTACTATCATTTGTGTGAGCGGTACACCCAGACGACCTTGCATTCAGAAGTATATTTCCCTCTCTGCCTGAGCTTTGAAGAAAGCCGGTTCCAGGTGAGGCACCATGAGAACGCTAGCCAGAATTTACTGCCTCATGCCACGACCCAAATCCTGAAAGAAATGTTTCACCTTCTGTGGCCTGTCTGGGACCACTACACCAGCCTAGAGTGGTCTACACTCTACCGGTACTCGGAGTTTGAGTTGTACGACCACGTTGTACGACCACCTCCAAGCAAAGCGAACGGTTGTACCGCCTCGCCTACCACCTCAGCCACGCTATGATAAGAGCAAGTCTGATCCATCGCAAAGTCTATGCCTGTGCCATTCCTGCGACGGAGGGGGTCCTGAAAGCGACACTGAGATCTAAGCAGAACCAAGCCAATACCCTGGTGGGCTACTTGAACGACGCTCTAGAGAAGTATGAAGAGGAAGTTGTGGGAGAGGAAATTCCGCTTGTCTGATTCATTCGTATTAGAGTGGGGGTCGTCTAAGGGGGAGAAAGAGAGAGAGAGAGAGGATGGAGGAAGAGGAATTTTACATTACCTTAACCAACGGGGTGAGTGCCAACGTCTACACCAATGTCCCGGCCCGGTTCCGTATCCACCTCCCGCAACTGTACGAGTTGTCTCCTGCCTGGGAAATGGCGGTCGCGTCTCTGGTCTTCCCCTGCCTCCAGCAGCAAACGACGTTTTACATGTACTGTGATTTGGTGGAACCCAGTATTGTGGGGGATACCAAAGCCGCCTTGTTGAGAGTCCTTTTTTCAGGGACGAGGTGGTCCAAGAACGCAACTTTACCACCCTGTACTACAGGAGGTTGGCCAAGACGGTTTTTATGGATTTCGAAATCCTTATAACCGACGAGCACGGGAAACTTGTTTCATTTCCACAAACCGCTAAGGTGGAAGTGACCCTCCATTTCCGAAAAGCATGGACCCAGACCGCATCTGGATGACGTTGCCTAGCGTGGCCAGCCGGGATACCTTTCCCCACAATACCGGCTCCCATTTTCGTATCCATCTGCCGGAGATGATGGTCTTGGACCGGCGGTGGGAGATGTCTCTCTGCCACCTGCAATTTCCGCGCGCCTGGGATGAATTGTTCCCTAAAGTGCAAGACCGCCAATTCTCGCTGATCGACGAAAAACGTCGCCAAGAAGAAGAGACAACGACCACCCTCACCTTTGCTTCCCAGTCTTTCGAAACGGTCACAGAACTGGTCCATGCTCTGCGCCGGGCTTTGGTGCAAGGGGGTTTCCAAGCGATCCTCACAACATTTGACGTCCGGGTGCAATTTCCCGATAAACAAAAGGCCAAGACCTCCCTGGAATTGAAACAAACCGAGACGGACGGGTACATTTTAGCCCTCCCCCTCAACTGGCCTACATGATCGGCTTGGAGAAGGATCCCAAAAAGTCCACCGCGCATCCCGCCGGCATGGTAAAAAAATCGGGTCCCACCACCCCGTTCATGTCCAGTTTCGTAGGGATCCGAACGGGGGCCGTGATCGCGGACAAATCCATCATGATCCCCGCGTCGGTCTCGGAGAAAGACCGAACCGTGTACTACCTGAGTGCCGCGAAAACGGGATCCGGCTCTACCTTGTATCCCATGCATCACAAGATCAAAACAACCTTTCTGTTACCGCCCGGGAACTATGCGAACGCCAAAGCTATCGAAGCTGCCATTCCGAACGACTACCCTCGTGTGATATGGTTTTGGAACCCCACACCGGCCAAAGGGACATTAATGCTGACCCTTCAAATCGTCCATGAGGATACGCATCTTGTCATGAGCCATTGGCTGGCCAAGCTGTTGGGGTTTGGCGACGGTTACAGGCCCCAAATCCTTTCGGAGAACGAGAACGAAGACAAGAATCCCCGAACCCCGATGGGTTACCAGCCCGAGTGTTGGTCCACCTATTACTCCGGCCTGAAATTCTCGACGGCCAAACCCTACCTGCTCAATCGCGATTTTAAACACCAGCCCGTGCGCAGTTTGTACGTGTACTGCGATCTGATCGAAACGCATATCGTGGGAGATGTGAAAGCGCCCTTGTTGCGGAACGTTTCGGCCCAGCTCCCTTACAACAAGGTGGTGGAACGGGACTTTCCGGTCATGCGGTACTTTCCGCTCGCCAAAACGGTGTTTGACACGCTGGAAATCCTTATAACCGATGAGACAGGCCAACGTATCTCATTCGTCTCAACAGCAACCGTGGTGGCGACATTGGAATTTGTGAAGCGCGCTCTGAAAAGGAAAGGATGAATTATGGACCGTCTACGGCTTCTATAGCACCGTTGCCATCTATGGGGGATGTGGTTGGCGGAGGGTCTTCGATACCTGTGTTCCATGCGCTCCCGGCCCACGCCTCCAACCCTCAACGCACGCCCACCTCGATCCCTGTCTTCCAGGGGGGGCCGGGGGCATCAAGGGGGCGGCGGCCTCATCCATCGGGCAGAATCCTATTGTTCTTCGCGACATGTACTTACTGTTGAAGAATTAATCTAAAGCGGAATAATTATAATCTAACGCTTGAGCAGTTCGCTTCAACGATACCTGATTGGCTGTTCATTAATCGTTATGGGAATACAAATGTCCAACGGCTGATAAGACACCCGTCAATCAATGCCAGAAATAACGTGATGGCGCTAATTGAGTATCAGATTACTGACAATAGATATCCTCTTCAATTGAACCGACTGTTAATTACGCCTGCTTTGAGTTAACGATGTTTGCTAAAGCCAAAAGCCTATTATGTCATTGAACGGTTTTCGAAAAGTTAGTGAATCATGATATTAGTCAGGTCTTGAGCGAATTTAGCGAACTGAAATCTCCCTGTCGAACTAGGATGTAAACGCACTACAAACTGTGTGCTAAAGTTTAACTTAACCAGTACAGTAGTTCTGCAAAAAATCGAAATAAGATTTAGCGACTAGTCAATTGTTTTACTACTCGCGAGTCATAACTGGGCAGTAATTTGTTTCAGAATTTTTTTGGTCGTTGACTTCTAGTGCACACAGAAACACAAAAAAGGTCTCATTTTAAAGCTGAAGGTTTACAAAATCCGCTTGAACATTTGTTTTTGATGCGCTATCAATGTTTATGTTGTTCTGTTAGTTTTTTAGGTCAGTCAGTTTTCCAGCGCAAAACGGCACTTAACCAATTACAATTGCATAGGCTCGTGCGACTATCGTTCTCTTTTTGAAAGGCCTCACAGGTTCTAAGGCTTCCGCCCCTTTTGCTGTATATTTTTTGATCACGGGAAACTTTGAACCGCCTTTATTGTTTCACGAAGGTTATTGTTTATTTCTCGAGGTATAACATAAATGGCTGGATTACTTTTGAGCTATTCATTCATTAGTGTATTTTACTGAAGTGCTTATATTCACGCAAATAATTTAATATTGGGCGCAAATACTTAATTGATATCTCTTCTACAAAAGCCCATGGGTACCTAACTGCTATGAAGGTTATTTTCTGCGTAAATGAGTAAAATCATAACGTCACTGAAGCGTTTTGGCCCATTTCCTCTGTTATTTGCTTCACGTATCATTGCGTAGTTTGAGTTCTAGAGCAAACAGAAAGTCAAGAAACCTCTCATTTTAAAGCTGACGATTAAGAACAAACTGTTTTTGCATTTATTTATGATGCGCGAGTGGCTTTCTACGTTGTTCTGTTAGTTTCATTTCACTTTACAAACCGGCGCCTCATCGAATTCCAATACCGCCTTTACACGGCTCAGTTCCAAGTCCAGACAACAACTAGTACGGAGTCGTTAATTATTTGGTAGTTTGAGTTCTAGAGCAAACAGAAAGTCAAGAAACCTCTCATTTTAAAGCTGACGATTAAGAACAAACTATTTTTGCATTTATTTATGATGCGCGAGCGGCTTTCTATACGTTGTTCTGTTAGTTTCATTTCACTTTACAAACGCCTCATTGAATTCCAGTTACCGCCTTTCCGCTTTCACGGTTTAGTTCTTTGACTTGTAATTGCAAGGAAGGTGATATACCGCCTCTATTGTTTCTTAGCTAATTGTTTGACACAAGCGAAAGAACATGATTGGTTATGTTCTTATGAATGTTAATGACTAATATAAATAGAGGAGTCCTGTTGAACTATTCATTTAACAAGTTCTATCCTAGAGGAAACAACATGTCAAAGCGTGCAAGACACCCTTCCGGGTTTTACAAATCTCTACTCTGTGATTCAAAGGACCACAGCTTCAATTCAAAGTACAGGCCTGAAATGAAGCCAGTCGTAATGGGAATTTATGAAGTAGAGCGTATGGTTGCAAAAAGGATTCGTGGCCGAAAATCCCAGTACTTCATCAAGTGGCAAGGATTCTGTTCACTAGAAAACACCTGGGAACCCGAAGAACACATCCCGGAAGAGCTTATCACCTCCTTCGAGAACGAATCTGCAGATCCACATCGTGTTGAAGAATCCAGGGAGCGGCTGGCTCTTCTATTTGAAAGAGGCCTTAAGGCATCGATGGGCTACCAAGAGACCCTTGTAATGAGGCATGATGTCGTCCGAGCTCTCTTCCCTCAAATGCCTCGAGACATCAGAGGAACCCCGTACCTCGCCATCGAAAAAGAGCTCATCCACCGGTTTCCATCAAGTTGCTGCTCGGCAAGGCGCCCGCCTTTTTAGACGAACGTGGCCACAAGACCCCTTCGCGCCCAGTTGAGAAGGTGAAAGTGAAGTTCGCGAAATCGTATTTCACTGGAACCTCTCACTGAATTGCGCTCTACATAAAACAACGGCTTCTTTAGAAGCCACCACATACCATGAAAGATATATGACCATCAGCTTCGCTCTAGTGAAATTGTTGCTCAATTAATATCCGTATCAATGATTCAAAAGTTAAGCAAACTAATAAACGACACTAGAACAAGTACTTTTAAAATGTTGTTTATTTAGCTTCTGTCCTTTCATGTGTCAAGTTTCGTGGATTCGTCAGTCTAACGCCTTGCGCGCTTGGCCTTGTGCACGGCTGTGCGAGTTGGTGCTTCCATACTTGTTCTCCGCTCCTGGTTGGTATTTTGTGTTTGAGGAACTAAAATGGAATTAGAAAATACTTTGTAAGAAAACGTTTCTTTAAAAAAAATATATTGGCCGTATGATTCATTCGGTTTCAATGCGAATCGGATACAATAAATACGTACCGTTTTCAGTTGACGCGACGTGTGTCGGAAATTGATCAATGACAAACTGGCCATTATGCGCTATCATAACATCCCTAGAATAGGATGAGAAGGTTTAGGTTTTGGCGAACTATCCGCTAGAGCATTCCAATCAACTTTTCGATGTTCAGGGTACTAAATCACTGACACTTACCACCTCCTAAATGGGTGAATGTCGGGTTTCTCCTGAAATAAAAATAAAAATGTTATTCATTGGAGTTAGCAAAACTGCGAAGTGTTAGATTTGTCATAACTGAGCAGATCACAATTACCGAGTCAAAACCTGAGTTAGTTTTTACCAGTTTTAGAACTATACAGACTGGCTTGCTTTTAATGAACTAAACCTTTTAGAAAACTCCGACTTACTTCATCGAGTTTCAGCAGATGGTTCTCAGGAGGCGGTGGAAGGCGGAGCTTTCTGGTCTCCCGGGAATTTTCAAAAGTCACTACTCAAGTAGAGTTTCAAGGTTTTTAAACTTCTGCTTTTAAAACCTCGATTTACTACCAGAAATATTTATCAGATCTTTGTAAAAATTCACAGTAAGAAAGTTAAACCATAAAGAAAACATAACCCGACGCAACCTAAGCGATTCATTAAAGTAAAGGAAGACAAAATGAAGTTCAAGCTGACCTTAGCATTTTCTCCAGTCAATTTCCCTCCAAAATACTGTAAATCAAGGTCAAATTTTATCCCAGAGAAGTTTAACCGAAATTTTTCCTTTCGGGTGCAAATTGTTTCTTACCATCAGTTCTGCAAAAGCCCGACGTAACCTAAGCGATAAAACGCAAAGATGTGTCGAAATAAAGCCCGAAGCAGCTCCTACTGAAGCATTTTTAGTCAAATCCTTTGTATTTTTGCGTGGTCATTGAAGCAAAGATTTTGAACTTGGCGCTGTTTGGCTTAAAAATATCCCGGATGTGACGCTCCATTCTACCCGATGCCCTATCCGTTGGAATGAACTCGGCCGTTACGGCCCCATCAAGAATCAAAAGTGGCCCCCTTGGCCGTCATGGCCGGCAAAGCTCTGGCCGGGGCCGTCGCGGGTTCCGCGGCTAAAAAAGGAGGAAAAAAGATTCTCGATCACCTGAAAAAGAAATTTGGCAAGAGGGTGGTGAAGCAAATCGCGAAGGACATGAGTCGAGGGGCAGCCCGCGTTCTCGGCAAGAAAATCAGTAAAAAGTTGATCCAAGGCCTGGAAAAGATAGCCGGGTGGCCCCGAAAAAGAAAAAGACGAAGAAGCCTGCGGCCACGGCCAACAAGAATAAAAGAAAGAAAAAACAGACCCCACCTCTCATTCCCTCAACGCCCGTCAAGCGTGCACGTGTCGAGAGATATATCTTTGACGACGATAATTGACACCATGGCAACGGTTGCAAGGATGGGAAAGCCGCCCCTACCGCACATGTTGGGCGGCTACAACACCAATTTGGATTTTGTCGGGAAGGAATTGGCCCAAGCGGTCGAAGAAAGAGGCTATTGGTCGGAGCACGCCCCCAAATCGGCCCTCTTGCCCGGCGCGCCGTGGAATTTTACCTCCCGGCCAGTCCCTATTACACCGTGCTGCCTAGAAGTTTCTTCAAGGTGACGGTCAACATCGTGAAAGCCAACGGAGAAAATTTGACCGCCGGTTTGAAGTTGGGCCCGGTCAACAATTGGTTTCATTCCCTCTGTTCGCAAATAGATATGGCCTTGAACGGGGAATGGATGACCATGACCACCAAAACCTACCGCTACAAAGCCCACTTCAACACCCTCCTCAACTTTACCCCAGACGCGAAGAAATCCTACCTGACCTCGGGGCGGTACTACAAAGACAAGGCGGGTTCCATGGATGTTTTCCACATCGCCGGGGTCAACACAGGGTTGGAGTCGCGAGCGGCCTACGTCGCGGAAAGCAAAGTGGTAGAAATGACAGGGATGTTTTACATTGACACCGCCTTCTCCAACAAACTGCTCCTCAACGGGGTGCCCCTAGAATTCAGGCTCAACCCTTCCAGCAACGCCTTCGCCCTCATGGGGGACAAACCGTGATGAAACGGGTTACCTTCTTCCGCCGCGTCAGCGTCTGCAACAAGGAATTCATGAAGAACACAGAAGTGAAACTCGTGTCCCAGCCCATCCTCTACCCTTACAACAGCGAAGAAGAACGGATGTTCACCATTTACCAAGGGGACACCACCTTTGAGAAAAAAGATTTCCTGGGCGGGCGCATACCCCGACGCATGCATATTGCCTTGGTGGAAAGTCTCAGCAGTTTGGGAGATTTGAAAAAGAATCCTTTCCATTTCCAAAGGTTTGGGATGACCCGACCGACGATGACGGTGGACAGCACCCACACCCCCATTTTCGGACGGAAAAACCTTGGACGGCTACAATACCTTGTTCCTGGCTCAAGCCAACATGCACTCCAACCATGGGATTGACATTACCAGGAGCCCATCACCAGGAGCGTTCCTCTGTTATGGGTTGGGTCCCCAGCACAGAGGTAGATGAGGCTATTTTTAGATTCGAAATTCCCGCGAAAAGAGGTCGCCGCCATGTTGGTGCCCTTAAACAATAGATCCCTCGTTAGCTTCTTTTGTTGGGGCACCAACATTTGAATCTCTGGGGATTGAGTGAAAACCAGCAATTCGAATTCCCACGTTGAAAGTGAGAAGAATGATAATGAGAAGTAACGTTAGCTATCTGATTGGCTAAGAATAGCCTACCTTTGTTCTTTTTCGCGCGAAACGCAATGCTAAAAATAGCCTCATCTACCTCTGTGCGTGGGTACAGACACAGTGGGGAAGATGGACGCTCCTGGTAATGGGCTCCTGACATTACCCGAACCATTTGGGATACCCCGGACGGCAGTGGCAGCGCCTCTCACATGAACATACAACAGTACGGGACGGTGGGCATCCGGCTTCAGTTTGCGGCAGGCGTGGCCCAGACCCTATCGGTGTACGTGAACTGCGAGTTTGACGCCGCGTACGAAATCAACAGCAGCCGGGAAGTGAAAAAGTTGTAAGCGGGATGACCACCACCACTTTGCAATTGACGGTCTTGGAACGCCAAGATTGGTGGCTCCGCGCCTCGTATCGGGGCGTGTTTCCCATGGACCTACGGCTCCGGCGCGTGAGCCGTCCCGCCTCTTTCATTCTCAATACCGACAACGCCGACGGGCCAGGAACCCATTGGTTGGCCTTTTATTTTCCGCGTCAAGGCCTGAATGAATTCTTCGACAGTTATGGCTTTCCCGCCTCTTATTATGGGTTGCAAGAGTACGTGCGGCAGGGAGCGGCCCAGCATGGGGAAAACAACGTGATGTTGCAAGGGAAACAGTCCAAAGTGTGCGGCAGTTATTGCCTGTACTACCTCCTGCACCGGGCCCACGGATGGTCCATGGCGTGGGTGCTGTAAGAACTCCAGCGGTGGAAGACCAAAACCGCCCGGGACCGGTACCTCCAAGCCTGGCAACATCAGTACCAGCGTCGGAGTATGGCGCGGTGGCAGCTGCAAGGCAGACCCCTCCACGACTAGTGTGTCATCAGTTTGAGAGAAAATAAAAAGTCCGGAAATTGGCTGAGCAGGCCTTTTCCGGGGCAAGTGCCGGCGGTGATGCGGGTCTACCAGGATGCCACCCAACGCCCTTTTGGCTACCTCCTCTTCGACCTGCACCCCAGAACCCCACCACCCATCCGGTTGCGCACCAACATGTTCTCCGAGGAGGGCAAACAGCATCACACTTACGTGCTGGAGGAGGATCAAAAGGGAGCCGGAGCCTTTACGGACCTGTATAGGTTCTTAAAAAAAGTAGGCTTTGGAGCCTAGTTTCTCCTACAAAAAGCTATACTATAAACTAGGAGAGCAACTAGGAGGCTCAAATGGGAATTGAGAAGAAGAGCCCCGCGACAAAAAGATCGAGAAAGCCAGAGGGAGGCGCCCCGTCCCAAGGGCTTCGTGGGGCGGTGTGGAAGGGGCCCAACAAAAAAACATTCCATCCCCCCTTTCCAGGAAAGGGGCAACGCGGGGGTGCTTTAGGGCGCTCCCCCGGAAGACTCTGAACAGCCGTGTCGAAGAGGTCCTGAACAAAGTGGATTGGATCAATTTTATAGCTTCCCCCTGCTTCAACGCCACGCGACGTTCATCCGGCAATTTGCCCAAGGGGATCTCAAACAGAAAAAGAAACTCATCCGGGCGGCTAGCCACAATCAAATCAATGCCGTCAGCGAAGTGGTGCACAACGCCTTGCTCGGTACTTTCCCGATATGCGCCCGAGCGAAGAGAGCCTTTGCTCCCATCAAGGCGAAACTTCGAAAAATAGCCAACAAGGCCCTGCCGTCGGCCGTGAGGCGAAATATTTTGCTCTCCCCCTCGACGGCGTTGCAGAAAGCCAAGCTTAAAAAGGCGGCGGGACAGCGAGGGGGGTTCATTTTCAGTACCGCCGCCCTCATTGCCGCAGCCGTTTTTGCTGCTAAAGCCGCGGCGGCCGGAGCCATGAGTACAGGCGTGGGCTACGGTGTCAAGAAAGCTCTTGATCAAGCTTAGTGCTCCTTCTATTGGGACCACCTGGCTTTTGTGGTGAACTCATCCCGGTTGTCCGGCATGTCCCCCAAATCTGGGTCTTCTTGGCTCCCGGGCATTACACCGCGTGTCCCTGATTGTTGTTCCAGGGTGTCCATGGCGCTGTCGGGATGCTTATAGGCGGAGGGGGTGGTGTGGGGCCCCCGGTCGTGACACCAGTAGGGGGTACGGAGGGTTCCAGGGGGGTCACTACATGGATCGACGTAGCTCCCAGCGGGGGTCCCTGGGGCGTCTCCGCGGGCAGACCCGTAGGCGGCGTGGTGGTGGGACTGGTCCAAGCGACGGGTGGAGGATTTTTGGGGGCCTGTGATGTCCATGCCGATGCGTAGAGTTGAATTTTCTTTGGGGGATGGGGTCCGTCAACAGCTGTAGTAGCGGGAGGGCCTGCCCACATAAATCCAAGTGGAAACGTGCACTTGGGATTGGGCGCTGGTGCCGTACACGTAAAAAACACGCGGTTCGGATTTTTCTCGCTTCGGCTCACCCCTACTTTCATCCACAAATTATGGCCACACTTGGGAAACGTGGTATACGAAACACCGTCCAGGATAGCCGCTTTCACCAAAGGAATGTCCTGGCCCGAAAAATAAATATATTTTATAGCGTTACGGAATGTACACAAGTGGGTAGGAATTGGCGTTGTTATATAAACAAGTTATATAATCCCGTTGGGAAAACGCGAGGGTTTATAAAGTGGACTGATTAATATGTAAGAATCACTCGAAGGCGTTTCTCTACCTAGTGTCTCTATCAATTCCAAGCCCGCCCATCCCCCCCCCCTCGCCGGGCAAGATGGGGCATTTGACAACCTATCTGTCCCTGTGGTGGGGCATTTGTTTTGCGTCAGCCCGGGCCCGGGGCATTTGTCAAAAAAATATCCCACCCCTCCACTGTTTGATTTTTTTTGCTCAACTGATCAATACGTGCTTGCTTCATCGATCAACATGGCGGCGGAAAAGTCATCCGTGAACATGACGTTAGGAATTTACCAGTTTCGGGGTGAAGTGTGCGGTTTGTTGGGAACTGGCTAGTGAATGTGGGATTTGGGGGCACTTACGAAAGTGTTTGAAGGTGAGTACTGCATTACTTTAATAAAGAAAAGCGGTGAAATGTGGCTTTGAAACGGCGAAGAAATTTGGCGCGTTCGCTATACTTGCCCTGGGGTGGGGCATTTGCATAACTTAGCTGGCCCCACGGTGGGGCATTTGCAACGTTCTGATTCCAAAATGACAAAATCCCCACAAATGCCCGGGAGGGGAGGGGGGGGCATGGGCGGACTTGGAATTGATAGAGACATAATGATACCTAAATTTTATGATGTCGGACCCAGAACTGGTAAGCGAAACCGAAACTCCCATAGTCTCTTCAAAGAGCAACTGCATGGTTCTTCGAATATGGAAGCTTTGCTGGCTGGACAGTTCCTGAAGAATACAGAGTCTGATGAGCTGGCCGAAGATTTTAGTGCTGGAAAGAAGCTACGTCCTGTCGCAGTAAAGAGAGCCACGTGCGAGGATCAGAGGGAATAAACAGTGCAGGAATGTCTCTAACCGCGGTATCAAACTTTTCGCTACACCACGAGTCTTCAGGCAAAGGACAGCTACGGAATCTTTGACACTGGGCGAATTTTGCAGCATGTTCAAACCGTTACAGAACCAATAGCCGTGCCTCGACTAGTAGTGGACAAGAAGTACGAAGATACTGTGCACAGGCTAGGAAAAGCTAAGTATAATCTGTTTGAAATTTCTGATTATTTGACAATTAGCACGCCCGAGCGCTTTAGCGTAACTACGCGGAATACAGCGAAAATTGTGGTATCAAAAAGGTCTAAGGAAGCCGGACTTAGTTCACATTTTGGGTTTTGGGAGCACTTTAAGAAGCTCGATTTATCCAGCATAACTGTTATCGAAGGTAGAACATTCCATGTTGTACTACACCTCGCGGTTTAGTAACAATAAGTCAGCATTCCAAAACAGTGAATTCGTAGAGCTTCCCTAAACTCCGAGTTAAAATCCCGAGGTGGATTTCGAGTTGGATTTCGAGGTGGATTTTCGAGGTGGATTTTTTCGAGATCGGAAATTTCGAACTCGATCAGGATTTTCGAGGGAATTTTCGATTGTATTACCATCCGGGCGGCACCCTCCTCCTGCCATGCGTCGTGGCTCGCGTTAGGACGTACGTGCCGCTTCCCGTCATCGTTTGTTCGATGCTTACACACGAGCAAATTACCAAGGATTTACCGCCTATATTAAAACGCTGGTTCCTTTGAGAGCGGAGGCAGTGTGCGATGGATGCGAATAAAAAGTTTGTTCCCCCTTCGCATTACGTATATTACGTTTGAGGACGATTACCAAACTGTTGCTCATCGAGAAGTCAGCAGAAACTAAATAGACCATTTCGCGGTAAATTCCGACATTTTGAAAGGGGTGCTAACATGGCGCGAAATAAAGTGTTTCTATGGGAATCGATGGGAATCCGATGCCAAATAAAATCCGTAAAATCGAATTTCTGAAATATTCTTCAGATACAAACTTAAGATACCAGCTAAAAGATTAACATATCGAAATTTGAGGGATGTAGCTGTATTTTCAGTTTTCCATACATTGTCTGTAAAAACGAGTCAAATTCCGCGTGAAAAGGGCGTGACCTACATTGTAGCTAGCTAGCAGTATAAACCTAGCAGTATAAACCAGTATAAACCTATTGTTTGTGCTTTAGCACTTATATAGCGCTTATCCAAACTGTTCTAAGCGCTTTACAATAATTAAAATAGTAACAATCTGAAGTTTAAAAAAAGTTATAGAAACCTAACTAATCTAATAAAAGCACATGATAAAAATTACTAACTTATCTAAAAAATAGACCGCAACATGTAATATAAAAACATGATAAAATATTCAAGTGATGAGTCAGTTCGCAATTTTTACAATTTCATAAAGCTCGGTTTACAGCCTGCAGAAACAACCGCCTCTATTCGGGCCAAAGCCTTGGTGCTTGCAGGAATTTGTTTTAGGGCATTTAGCCTTGCACAAATTTTTTTTTGGACTACCCAACTCTCTCCCAGGATTTCTAATGGGCCACCCCTTAGTGAACGACGTTTTCTGCCCGTCGTTCGGATCTTTTGCTAAAATCCACCTCGAAATCCAACTCGAAAATTCAACTCGAAAATCCATCTCGAAATCCAACTCGAAAATCCACCTCGAAATCCAAACTCGGGATTTTAACTCGGCTTTTAGTTTATCTCGAATTCGTACAGAAGACTACTATTGCTCTGTTAGGTGTTGATTCAGTAGTGGAATGTAGCTTCGCCCGCCTCTACGGTGGTAAATCCATTGTATGCATGCTTCGATTCAGGCAACCGGTGAAAATAGGCTTTTTATATTGGAACCCTAGATCCGAATGCCTATGAGTCAGATGAGTTATAAAGTCAAGTTATATTTGTAGATACCAAGACTATGCTGATCGTCTGTTAGATCTTTCGTCAAATTGGCTTTATTCGTCTGATATCAAACCTGGTTATCACCATATTGAGATTTTCCCGCTAGATAAGAGTTATTATGTTTTTTCTCTTGTCATTCGGCGTTGTTACGAAATACTAAAAGTTTACGGTCTTGCCATTTTTTCACTTAATGTATAATAATAATAATAGGTTTATTAAATATAAAATCGCACAACGTGTGAATTACCTTATATTTTACAAGTAATATAGATGAAACTAAGAGTATAAAAATGCCGGGAAACTGGCACTGACAATCATATATATAACTTACACCGGGGGACTGGATTCGGTTTACAAAAAATATATTACTGTGTCCTACAAGCTGAGTTAAAATATCCCACAATAAGTTAAGCTAAGATTATTATTATACAGTATGAGACTGCTAGTGAAATATTCGCGTTGTAAAACGTTTAAATTAGTTGTTTACCTAGATGATGGTATAGGCGTTCGCCATTGTTTCATATTCGACCGGCAATTTTCGTCAAATTGGCTTTAATTCGTTTGATATTAATTAAAGCTGCTCAGGGGCGTTAAGACATGGGTCTCCAATATGGCCGCCGCAAATCAAGAGGGGGTGGTCTATCTCTTTGTGCTTGTGAGATATAATCTTGACACTTTGACAGATACGATAAAGTCACAACCTTAACACATTTTTGTGACAGTTTCCATGGAAACGTGTAATGTGACCTTTGAACTTTAATTTTAAGGAAAATTGGGAAAAGCCTCGTGGATAGGCCTGAGCGGATTGTGCTCCTAAAAGTGGCATATTATGCCGCTAGCACTGCTCCAAATTTTGTCGAATTATGCCAAAGTTCAAAAATTATGCTCGTAGATTACACAATTATGCTCACAAAAAACGGCATTTTTAGTTGTTCACACAACATTTTATTAGGTGACCTATTTTCCAAAGGCTAACTCACACTTATGAAGTCAAAACCAGAATAGATAACTACAACCTTCGCCATTTAAGTACGGACCGCCCGACAAAATAAGGCTATTCCGAACACTGAACGAACTCCTCTGACACATCGCGGGCATTTTTTATGACTTCGCTTGTCCCCCCTCCCCCTTCACAATGTTGGGATAGAAAGGCAACATTTCGGTCTTCTCGAAAACCAACATTGAAATGGGGGAGGGGGATTGTGTTAAAAATAGCCGGAAATTGCTAAAGAGGTCCGACTTAAATGGCAGGGGTTGTCTGAGCGAACGGCACCCACGTCCAGGGCATTTAATTAGCTTCAGTAGATTGTGCCAGCTTTTTTGAGCCGTCTTTGTCTCTAAATGGGCACCAAATGAAATTCTTAATATGACCATACATACAGTGACGTCATGCCTATATGACGTCATAAAAGTAGGGGGGAGGGGTGGCGTGCATATGAAAAAAAACATAGAATTACGGCTTTAAAAAATAAAATTCTAAAATTAAATACATTTTTACTAAATTTATTAATACCGATACACATTTACGATTTCAAAGTCACAATAGCTTGTGAATATTCCTTTTTTTAAAGCCGTGCATGTGCCAAACTTTGAAACAGCTAACGAATTTTCGATCACGACTCATATCAGCTGTGTTAATAATGCCGAGCTTGAGGGCCGAATTCAGCGAACAATATATCTACTGACTTATAGTAGGGCCGACACTGAGAAATTTCCCAACAGAGAAAGCTTTGCCCAAGCCGTTATCGAAGGATGGGAGCAAAATAACAACAAGGTTATTCAATGGCTGGTTTCTTTAGAGGTTCACGCAGAGCTTGAAGTGCCAAATCTGGAAACGAATCGCTACCACTATCACATGGCTCTGATGTTAAAGACGAAATCAAGGTGGTTGTATGTAAAAAGATATCTATCGTAGTCGAAAACAAATAATAAAATGCAAAAGCAACAGTTGTAACGGACTCACTGTACTTTTAGCGCGCGTGACAGTAGCCGGAAGTGATCATCTCTACAATTCTCTGTTCATTTCTCCAACACAAAACGCTGATTTCTGCCTGTAATTGCAAGCCTCAGGCAAGAAAACTTGCTCTATAGTATGAGTTTTGGACGCTGAACACGATGAACTGAGTACTTTGTGTGATACAGGCTTTCAACTTAGAGTTTGCTCATTTCTCCCCTCATTGTAAATAAAACTCCATCTAAAATTTGAATTTATTTACCGTTACAACGGAGAAATGTTCAAACCAGCATTTCGGCGCATCCTATGTACTTCTAGAACGCTTTATATGACACAACTTAAACAGTATGTATGTTATGAAAACGTTTTAACGGTATAAGTGCATGGAAATACGTCTAAATAAGTGACTTTGCATGGAGAAATGGAGAGGAGAAATGCCGATGGAAAACAACAGCTTATGCTGTTGTGTGACTGCTGCCGTGACACGGCTGAAATGCAGGGCCGAACGGGGAAAAAGGCCAACAAGCCATAGCAATAGTTCTGGAACGGATTAACATTTTATAAACTGTTATTTGTTATATATTAGACAGGAGTGGGTTATGAATAAATTTGTAAGAGCAGGCTTGATCGGCCGAGTCCGAGAACAGTTTTACACTACGCTCAGTGGGTAACGTAACGGTTACAGTTACCACGAATAAATCGGCAGTGACAGTTCTCAGGATATGCAACCGTTGTTGTCCTTTTCCATCTCTAGTATCTGGTCCTATGTCCCTTCTGTTCTACAACAGTCTGCAATCTTTTTGGCATGCTTTCAACAGCGTTGTCAACGAACTGTAGTGGGATATTATTCAGATGCCGGGATACACGAGCTTTGAATTGCTCGAACGACTCGCGCGTAATTTTCTGTTTGATAGCGTCTTTCTCTAAAGATGACTTAATTATGTTGAAACAATTCTCTATCGGATTGAGATCAGCACTGCGAGGCGGAATCCGGTGGAATTCTGTTTCTATACTGAGTAGCTATATATAGATTGAAGGGCTTTGTGAAACACGCATGCTTCTAGACTGATGAAACAATTTGAACATTTGATGAAACGCAAATGCTGCACCGGAATTAATACTGAACACAGTAGAAACGGATACATCTACAGCATAAACGAATCCCCTTTATCCACTTTTTTTAGCATTGAGTGTGATCACTGAACCTAATTGTGCGAAAACAATTAAGTAAAATATTTGGATACGCCCTCGGATATTATTTTACCCGGGGTATCGGGCTTTTTCATCAAATTTGCATTGACAAGCGCATCCGTATTCCCACCAAGTGCTTACTGCCCCCTCTCGTTTTGAGCTGTTTTCGTTAAATTCCCTGGACGTTATTAACAATTATACCATGTGAGCTACCTAAAATCTCGCCTCAGACAACCTTCGCCATTTAAGTACGGACCGCCCGACAAAATAAGGCTATTCCGAACATTGAACGAACTCCTCTGACACATCGCGGGCATTTTTTATGACTTCGCTTGTCCCCCCTCCCCCTTCACAATGTTGGGATAGAAAGGCAACATTTCGGTCTTCTCGAAAACCAACATTGAAATGGGGGAGGGGGATTGTGTTAAAAATAGCCGGAAATTGCTAAAGAGGTCCGACTTAAATGGCAGGGGTTGTCTGAGCGAACGGCACCCACGTCCAGGGCATTTAATTAGCTTCAGTAGATTGTGCCAGCTTTTTTGAGCCGTCTTTGTCTCTAAATGGGCACCAAATGAAATTCTTAATATGACCATACATACAGTGACGTCATGCCTATATGACGTCATAAAAGTAGGGGGGAGGGGTGGCGTGCATATGAAAAAAAACATAGAATTACGGCTTTAAAAAATAAAATTCTAAAATTAAATACATTTTTACTAAATTTATTAATACCGATACACATTTACGATTTCAAAGTCACAATAGCTTGTGAATATTCCTTTTTTTAAAGCCGTGCATGTGCCAAACTTTGAAACAGCTAACGAATTTTCGATCACGACTCATATCAGCTGTGTTAATAATGCCGAGCTTGAGGGCCGAATTCAGCGAACAATATATCTACTGACTTATAGTAGGGCCGACACTGAGAAATTTCCCAACAGAGAAAGCTTTGCCCAAGCCGTTATCGAAGGATGGGAGCAAAATAACAACAAGGTTATTCAATGGCTGGTTTCTTTAGAGGTTCACGCAGAGCTTGAAGTGCCAAATCTGGAAACGAATCGCTACCACTATCACATGGCTCTGATGTTAAAGACGAAATCAAGGTGGTTGTATGTAAAAAGATATCTATCGTAGTCGAAAACAAATAATAAAATGCAAAAGCAACAGTTGTAACGGACTCACTGTACTTTTAGCGCGCGTGACAGTAGCCGGAAGTGATCATCTCTACAATTCTCTGTTCATTTCTCCAACACAAAACGCTGATTTCTGCCTGTAATTGCAAGCCTCAGGCAAGAAAACTTGCTCTATAGTATGAGTTTTCGACGCTGAACACGATGAACTGAGTACTTTGTGTGATACAGGCTTTCAACTTAGAGTTTGCTCATTTCTCCCCTCATTGTAAATAAAACTCCATCTAAAATTTGAATTTATTTACCGTTACAACGGAGAAATGTTCAAACCAGCATTTCGGCGCATCCTATGTACTTCTAGAACGCTTTATATGACACAACTTAAACAGTATGTATGTTATGAAAACGTTTTAACGGTATAAGTGCATGGAAATACGTCTAAATAAGTGACTTTAAATTTGCATGGAGAAATGGAGAGGAGAAATGCCGATGGAAAACAACAGCTTATGCTGTTGTGTGACTGCTGCCGTGACACGGCTGAAATGCAGGGCCGAACGGGGAAAAAGGCCAACAAGCCATAGCAATAGTTCTGGAACGGATTAACATTTTATAAACTGTTATTTGTTATATATTAGACAGGAGTGGGTTATGAATAAATTTGTAAGAGCAGGCTTGATCGGCCGAGTCCGAGAACAGTTTTACACTACGCTCAGTGGGTAACGTAACGGTTACAGTTACCACGAATAAATCGGCAGTGACAGTTCTCAGGATATGCAACCGTTGTTGTCCTTTTCCATCTCTAGTATCTGGTCCTATGTCCCTTCTGTTCTACAACAGTCTGCAATCTTTTTGGCATGCTTTCAACAGCGTTGTCAACGAACTGTAGTGGGATATTATTCAGATGCCGGGATACACGAGCTTTGAATTGCTCGAACGACTCGCGCGTAATTTTCTGTTTGATAGCGTCTTTCTCTAAAGATGACTTAATTATGTTGAAACAATTCTCTATCGGATTGAGATCAGCACTGCGAGGCGGAATCCGGTGGAATTCTGTTTCTATACTGAGTAGCTATATATAGATTGAAGGGCTTTGTGAAACACGCATGCTTCTAGACTGATGAAACAATTTGAACATTTGATGAAACGCAAATGCTGCACCGGAATTAATACTGAAAACAGTAGAAACGGATACATCTACAGCATAAACGAATCCCCTTTATCCACTTTTTTTAGCATTGAGTGTGATCACTGAACCTAATTGTGCGAAAACAATTAAGTAAAATATTTGGATACGCCCTCGGATATTATTTTACCCGGGGTATCGGGCTTTTTCATCAAATTTGCATTGACAAGCGCATCCGTATTCCCACCAAGTGCTTACTGCCCCCTCTCGTTTTGAGCTGTTTTCGTTAAATTCCCTGGACGTTATTAACAATTATACCATGTGAGCTACCTAAAATCTCGCCTCAGACAACCTTCGCCATTTAAGTACGGACCGCCCGACAAAATAAGGCTATTCCCAACACTGAACGAACTCCTCTGACACATCGCGGGCATTTTTTATGACTTCGCTTGTCCCCCCTCCCCCTTCACAATGTTGGGATAGAAAGGCAACATTTCGGTCTTCTCGAAAACCAACATTGAAATGGGGGAGGGGGATTGTGTTAAAAATAGCCGGAAATTGCTAAAGAGGTCCGACTTAAATGGCAGGGGTTGTCTGAGCGAACGGCACCCACGTCCAGGGCATTTAATTAGCTTCAGTAGATTGTGCCAGCTTTTTTGAGCCGTCTTTGTCTCTAAATGGGCACCAAATGAAATTCTTAATATGACCATACATACAGTGACGTCATGCCTATATGACGTCATAAAAGTAGGGGGGAGGGGTGGCGTGCATATGAAAAAAAACATAGAATTACGGCTTTAAAAAATAAAATTCTAAAATTAAATACATTTTTACTAAATTTATTAATACCGATACACATTTACGATTTCAAAGTCACAATAGCTTGTGAATATTCCTTTTTTTAAAGCCGTGCATGTGCCAAACTTTGAAACAGCTAACGAATTTTCGATCACGACTCATATCAGCTGTGTTAATAATGCCGAGCTTGAGGGCCGAATTCAGCGAACAATATATCTACTGACTTATAGTAGGGCCGACACTGAGAAATTTCCCAACAGAGAAAGCTTTGCCCAAGCCGTTATCGAAGGATGGGAGCAAAATAACAACAAGGTTATTCAATGGCTGGTTTCTTTAGAGGTTCACGCAGAGCTTGAAGTGCCAAATCTGGAAACGAATCGCTACCACTATCACATGGCTCTGATGTTAAAGACGAAATCAAGGTGGTTGTATGTAAAAAGATATCTATCGTAGTCGAAAACAAATAATAAAATGCAAAAGCAACAGTTGTAACGGACTCACTGTACTTTTAGCGCGCGTGACAGTAGCCGGAAGTGATCATCTCTACAATTCTCTGTTCATTTCTCCAACACAAAACGCTGATTTCTGCCTGTAATTGCAAGCCTCAGCCAAGAAAACTTGCTCTATAGTATGAGTTTTGGACGCTGAACACGATGAACTGAGTACTTTGTGTGATACAGGCTTTCAACTTAGAGTTTGCTCATTTCTCCCCTCATTGTAAATAAAACTCCATCTAAAATTTGAATTTATTTACCGTTACAACGGAGAAATGTTCAAACCAGCATTTCGGCGCATCCTATGTACTTCTAGAACGCTTTATATGACACAACTTAAACAGTATGTATGTTATGAAAACGTTTTAACGGTATAAGTGCATGGAAATACGTCTAAATAAGTGACTTTGCATGGAGAAATGGAGAGGAGAAATGCCGATGGAAAACAACAGCTTATGCTGTTGTGTGACTGCTGCCGTGACACGGCTGAAATGCAGGGCCGAACGGGGAAAAAGGCCAACAAGCCATAGCAATAGTTCTGGAACGGATTAACATTTTATAAACTGTTATTTGTTATATATTAGACAGGAGTGGGTTATGAATAAATTTGTAAGAGCAGGCTTGATCGGCCGAGTCCGAGAACAGTTTTACACTACGCTCAGTGGGTAACGTAACGGTTACAGTTACCACGAATAAATCGGCAGTGACAGTTCTCAGGATATGCAACCGTTGTTGTCCTTTTCCATCTCTAGTATCTGGTCCTATGTCCCTTCTGTTCTACAACAGTCTGCAATCTTTTTGGCATGCTTACAACAGCGTTGTCAACGAACTGTAGTGGGATATTATTCAGATGCCGGGATACACGAGCTTTGAATTGCTCGAACGACTCGCGCGTAATTTTCTGTTTGATAGCGTCTTTCTCTAAAGATGACTTAATTATGTTGAAACAATTCTCTATCGGATTGAGATCAGCACTGCGAGGCGGAATCCGGTGGAATTCTGTTTCTATACTGAGTAGCTATATATAGATTGAAGGGCTTTGTGAAACACGCATGCTTCTAGACTGATGAAACAATTTGAACATTTGATGAAACGCAAATGCTGCACCGGAATTAATACTGAAAACAGTAGAAACGGATACATCTACAGCATAAACGAATCCCCTTTATCCACTTTTTTTAGCATTGAGTGTGATCACTGAACCTAATTGTGCGAAAACAATTAAGTAAAATATTTGGATACGCCCTCGGATATTATTTTACCCGGGGTATCGGGCTTTTTCATCAAATTTGCATTGACAAGCGCATCCGTATTCCCACCAAGTGCTTACTGCCCCCTCTCGTTTTGAGCTGTTTTCGTTAAATTCCCTGGACGTTATTAACAATTATACCATGTGAGCTACCTAAAATCTCGCCTCAGACAACCTTCGCCATTTAAGTACGGACCGCCCGACAAAATAAGGCTATTCCGAACACTGAACGAACTCCTCTGACACATCGCGGGCATTTTTTATGACTTCGCTTGTCCCCCCTCCCCCTTCACAATGTTGGGATAGAAAGGCAACATTTCGGTCTTCTCGAAAACCAACATTGAAATGGGGGAGGGGGATTGTGTTAAAAATAGCCGGAAATTGCTAAAGAGGTCCGACTTAAATGGCAGGGGTTGTCTGAGCGAACGGCACCCACGTCCAGGGCATTTAATTAGCTTCAGTAGATTGTGCCAGCTTTTTTGAGCCGTCTTTGTCTCTAAATGGGCACCAAATGAAATTCTTAATATGACCATACATACAGTGACGTCATGCCTATATGACGTCATAAAAGTAGGGGGGAGGGGTTGCGTGCATATGAAAAAAAACATAGAATTACGGCTTTAAAAAATAAAATTCTAAAATTAAATACATTTTTACTAAATTTATTAATACCGATACACATTTACGATTTCAAAGTCACAATAGCTTGTGAATATTCCTTTTTTTAAAGCCGTGCATGTGCCAAACTTTGAAACAGCTAACGAATTTTCGATCACGACTCATATCAGCTGTGTTAATAATGCCGAGCTTGAGGGCCGAATTCAGCGAACAATATATCTACTGACTTATAGTAGGGCCGACACTGAGAAATTTCCCAACAGAGAAAGCTTTGCCCAAGCCGTTATCGAAGGATGGGAGCAAAATAACAACAAGGTTATTCAATGGCTGGTTTCTTTAGAGGTTCACGCAGAGCTTGAAGTGCCAAATCTGGAAACGAATCGCTACCACTATCACATGGCTCTGATGTTAAAGACGAAATCAAGGTGGTTGTATGTAAAAAGATATCTATCGTAGTCGAAAACAAATAATAAAATGCAAAAGCAACAGTTGTAACGGACTCACTGTACTTTTAGCGCGCGTGACAGTAGCCGGAAGTGATCATCTCTACAATTCTCTGTTCATTTCTCCAACACAAAACGCTGATTTCTGCCTGTAATTGCAAGCCTCAGCCAAGAAAACTTGCTCTATAGTATGAGTTTTGGACGCTGAACACGATGAACTGAGTACTTTGTGTGATACAGGCTTTCAACTTAGAGTTTGCTCATTTCTCCCCTCATTGTAAATAAAACTCCATCTAAAATTTGAATTTATTTACCGTTACAACGGAGAAATGTTCAAACCAGCATTTCGGCGCATCCTATGTACTTCTAGAACGCTTTATATGACACAACTTAAACAGTATGTATGTTATGAAAACGTTTTAACGGTATAAGTGCATGGAAATACGTCTAAATAAGTGACTTTGCATGGAGAAATGGAGAGGAGAAATGCCGATGGAAAACAACAGCTTATGCTGTTGTGTGACTGCTGCCGTGACACGGCTGAAATGCAGGGCCGAACGGGGAAAAAGGCCAACAAGCCATAGCAATAGTTCTGGAACGGATTAACATTTTATAAACTGTTATTTGTTATATATTAGACAGGAGTGGGTTATGAATAAATTTGTAAGAGCAGGCTTGATCGGCCGAGTCCGAGAACAGTTTTACACTACGCTCAGTGGGTAACGTAACGGTTACAGTTACCACGAATAAATCGGCAGTGACAGTTCTCAGGATATGCAACCGTTGTTGTCCTTTTCCATCTCTAGTATCTGGTCCTATGTCCCTTCTGTTCTACAACAGTCTGCAATCTTTTTGGCATGCTTTCAACAGCGTTGTCAACGAACTGTAGTGGGATATTATTCAGATGCCGGGATACACGAGCTTTGAATTGCTCGAACGACTCGCGCGTAATTTTCTGTTTGATAGCGTCTTTCTCTAAAGATGACTTAATTATGTTGAAACAATTCTCTATCGGATTGAGATCAGCACTGCGAGGCGGAATCCGGTGGAATTCTGTTTCTATACTGAGTAGCTATATATAGATTGAAGGGCTTTGTGAAACACGCATGCTTCTAGACTGATGAAACAATTTGAACATTTGATGAAACGCAAATGCTGCACCGGAATTAATACTGAAAACAGTAGAAACGGATACATCTACAGCATAAACGAATCCCCTTTATCCACTTTTTTTAGCATTGAGTGTGATCACTGAACCTAATTGTGCGAAAACAATTAAGTAAAATATTTGGATACGCCCTCGGATATTATTTTACCCGGGGTATCGGGCTTTTTCATCAAATTTGCATTGACAAGCGCATCCGTATTCCCACCAAGTGCTTACTGCCCCCTCTCGTTTTGAGCTGTTTTCGTTAAATTCCCTGGACGTTATTAACAATTATACCATGTGAGCTACCTAAAATCTCGCCTCAGACAACCTTCGCCATTTAAGTACGGACCGCCCGACAAAATAAGGCTATTCCGAACACTGAACGAACTCCTCTGACACATCGCGGGCATTTTTTATGACTTCGCTTGTCCCACCTCCCCCTTCACAATGTTGGGATAGAAAGGCAACATTTCGGTCTTCTCGAAAACCAACATTGAAATGGGGGAGGGGGATTGTGTTAAAAATAGCCGGAAATTGCTAAAGAGGTCCGACTTAAATGGCAGGGGTTGTCTGAGCGAACGGCACCCACGTCCAGGGCATTTAATTAGCTTCAGTAGATTGTGCCAGCTTTTTTGAGCCGTCTTTGTCTCTAAATGGGCACCAAATGAAATTCTTAATATGACCATACATACAGTGACGTCATGCCTATATGACGTCATAAAAGTAGGGGGGAGGGGTGGCGTGCATATGAAAAAAAACATAGAATTACGGCTTTAAAAAATAAAATTCTAAAATTAAATACATTTTTACTAAATTTATTAATACCGATACACATTTACGATTTCAAAGTCACAATAGCTTGTGAATATTCATTTTTTTAAAGCCGTGCATGTGCCAAACTTTGAAACAGCTAACGAATTTTCGATCACGACTCATATCAGCTGTGTTAATAATGCCGAGCTTGAGGGCCGAATTCAGCGAACAATATATCTACTGACTTATAGTAGGGCCGACACTGAGAAATTTCCCAACAGAGAAAGCTTTGCCCAAGCCGTTATCGAAGGATGGGAGCAAAATAACAACAAGGTTATTCAATGGCTGGTTTCTTTAGAGGTTCACGCAGAGCTTGAAGTGCCAAATCTGGAAACGAATCGCTACCACTATCACATGGCTCTGATGTTAAAGACGAAATCAAGGTGGTTGTATGTAAAAAGATATCTATCGTAGTCGAAAACAAATAATAAAATGCAAAAGCAACAGTTGTAACGGACTCACTGTACTTTTAGCGCGCGTGACAGTAGCCGGAAGTGATCATCTCTACAATTCTCTGTTCATTTCTCCAACACAAAACGCTGATTTCTGTCTGTAATTGCAAGCCTCAGCCAAGAAAACTTGCTCTATAGTATGAGTTTTGGACGCTGAACACGATGAACTGAGTACTTTGTGTGATACAGGCTTTCAACTTAGAGTTTGCTCATTTCTCCCCTCATTGTAAATAAAACTCCATCTAAAATTTGAATTTATTTACCGTTACAACGGAGAAATGTTCAAACCAGCATTTCGGCGCATCCTATGTACTTCTAGAACGCTTTATATGACACAACTTAAACAGTATGTATGTTATGAAAACGTTTTAACGGTATAAGTGCATGGAAATACGTCTAAATAAGTGACTTTGCATGGAGAAATGGAGAGGAGAAATGCCGATGGAAAACAACAGCTTATGCTGTTGTGTGACTGCTGCCGTGACACGGCTGAAATGCAGGGCCGAACGGGGAAAAAGGCCAACAAGCCATAGCAATAGTTCTGGAACGGATTAACATTTTATAAACTGTTATTTGTTATATATTAGACAGGAGTGGGTTATGAATAAATTTGTAAGAGCAGGCTTGATCGGCCGAGTCCGAGAACAGTTTTACACTACGCTCAGTGGGTAACGTAACGGTTACAGTTACCACGAATAAATCGGCAGTGACAGTTCTCAGGATATGCAACCGTTGTTGTCCTTTTCCATCTCTAGTATCTGGTCCTATGTCCCTTCTGTTCTACAACAGTGTGCAATCTTTTTGGCATGCTTTCAACAGCGTTGTCAACGAACTGTAGTGGGATATTATTCAGATGCCGGGATACACGAGCTTTGAATTGCTCGAACGACTCGCGCGTAATTTTCTGTTTGATAGCGTCTTTCTCTAAAGATGACTTAATTATGTTGAAACAATTCTCTATCGGATTGAGATCAGCACTGCGAGGCGGAATCCGGTGGAATTCTGTTTCTATACTGAGTAGCTATATATAGATTGAAGGGCTTTGTGAAACACGCATGCTTCTAGGCTGATGAAACAATTTGAACATTTGATGAAACGCAAATGCTGCACCGGAATTAATACTAAAAACAGTAGAAACGGATACATCTACAGCATAAACGAATCCCCTTTATCCACTTTTTTTAGCATTGAGTGTGATCACTGAACCTAATTGTGCGAAAACAATTAAGTAAAATATTTGGATACGCCCTCGGATATTATTTTACCCGGGGTATCGGGCTTTTTCATCAAATTTGCATTGACAAGCGCATCCGTATTCCCACCAAGTGCTTACTGCCCCCTCTCGTTTTGAGCTGTTTTCGTTAAATTCCCTGGACGTTATTAACAATTATACCATGTGAGCTACCTAAAATCTCGCCTCAGACAACCTTCGCCATTTAAGTACGGACCGCCCGACAAAATAAGGCTATTCCGAACACTGAACGAACTCCTCTGACACATCGCGGGCATTTTTTATGACTTCGCTTGTCCCCCCTCCCCCTTCACAATGTTGGGATAGAAAGGCAACATTTCGGTGTTCTCGAAAACCAACATTGAAATGGGGGAGGGGGATTGTGTTAAAAATAGCCGGAAATTGCTAAAGAGGTCCGACTTAAATGGCAGGGGTTGTCTGAGCGAACGGCACCCACGTCCAGGGCATTTAATTAGCTTCAGTAGATTGTGCCAGCTTTTTTGAGCCGTCTTTGTCTCTAAATGGGCACCAAATGAAATTCTTAATATGACCATACATACAGTGACGTCATGCCTATATGACGTCATAAAAGTAGGGGGGAGGGGTGGCGTGCATATGAAAAAAAACATAGAATTACGGCTTTAAAAAATAAAATTCTAAAATTAAATACATTTTTACTAAATTTATTAATACCGATACACATTTACGATTTCAAAGTCACAATAGCTTGTGAATATTCATTTTTTTAAAGCCGTGCATGTGCCAAACTTTGAAACAGCTAACGAATTTTCGATCACGACTCATATCAGCTGTGTTAATAATGCCGAGCTTGAGGGCCGAATTCAGCGAACAATATATCTACTGACTTATAGTAGGGCCGACACTGAGAAATTTCCCAACAGAGAAAGCTTTGCCCAAGCCGTTATCGAAGGATGGGAGCAAAATAACAACAAGGTTATTCAATGGCTGGTTTCTTTAGAGGTTCACGCAGAGCTTGAAGTGCCAAATCTGGAAACGAATCGCTACCACTATCACATGGCTCTGATGTTAAAGACGAAAGCAAGGTGGTTGTATGTAAAAAGATATCTATCGTAGTCGAAAACAAATAATAAAATGCAAAAGCAACAGTTGTAACGGACTCACTGTACTTTTAGCGCGCGTGACAGTAGCCGGAAGTGATCATCTCTACAATTCTCTGTTCATTTCTCCAACACAAAACGCTGATTTCTGCCTGTAATTGCAAGCCTCAGCCAAGAAAACTTGCTCTATAGTATGAGTTTTGGACGCTGAACACGATGAACTGAGTACTTTGTGTGATACAGGCTTTCAACTTAGAGTTTGCTCATTTCTCCCCTCATTGTAAATAAAACTCCATCTAAAATTTGAATTTATTTACCGTTACAACGGAGAAATGTTCAAACCAGCATTTCGGCGCATCCTATGTACTTCTAGAACGCTTTATATGACACAACTTAAACAGTATGTATGTTATGAAAACGTTTTAACGGTATAAGTGCATGGAAATACGTCTAAATAAGTGACTTTGCATGGAGAAATGGAGAGGAGAAATGCCGATGGAAAACAACAGCTTATGCTGTTGTGTGACTGCTGCCGTGACACGGCTGAAATGCAGGGCCGAACGGGGAAAAAGGCCAACAAGCCATAGCAATAGTTCTGGAACGGATTAACATTTTATAAACTGTTATTTGTTATATATTAGACAGGAGTGGGTTATGAATAAATTTGTAAGAGCAGGCTTGATCGGCCGAGTCCGAGAACAGTTTTACACTACGCTCAGTGGGTAACGTAACGGTTACAGTTACCACGAATAAATCGGCAGTGACAGTTCTCAGGATATGCAACCGTTGTTGTCCTTTTCCATCTCTAGTATCTGGTCCTATGTCCCTTCTGTTCTACAACAGTCTGCAATCTTTTTGGCATGCTTTCAACAGCGTTGTCAACGAACTGTAGTGGGATATTATTCAGATGCCGGGATACACGAGCTTTGAATTGCTCGAACGACTCGCGCGTAATTTTCTGTTTGATAGCGTCTTTCTCTAAAGATGACTTAATTATGTTGAAACAATTCTCTATCGGATTGAGATCAGCACTGCGAGGCGGAATCCGGTGGAATTCTGTTTCTATACTGAGTAGCTATATATAGATTGAAGGGCTTTGTGAAACACGCATGCTTCTAGACTGATGAAACAATTTGAACATTTGATGAAACGCAAATACTGCACCGGAATTAATACTGAAAACAGTAGAAACGGATACATCTACAGCATAAACGAATCCCCTTTATCCACTTTTTTTAGCATTGAGTGTGATCACTGAACCTAATTGTGCGAAAACAATTAAGTAAAATATTTGGATACGCCCTCGGATATTATTTTACCCGGGGTATCGGGCTTTTTCATCAAATTTGCATTGACAAGCGCATCCGTATTCCCACCAAGTGCTTACTGCCCCCTCTCGTTTTGAGCTGTTTTCGTTAAATTCCCTGGACGTTATTAACAATTATACCATGTGAGCTACCTAAAATCTCGCCTCAGACAACCTTCGCCATTTAAGTACGGACCGCCCGACAAAATAAGGCTATTCCGAACACTGAACGAACTCCTCTGACACATCGCGGGCATTTTTTATGACTTCGCTTGTCCCCCCTCCCCCTTCACAATGTTGGGATAGAAAGGCAACATTTCGGTCTTCTCGAAAACCACCATTGAAATGGGGGAGGGGGATTGTGTTAAAAATAGCCGGAAATTGCTAAAGAGGTCCGACTTAAATGGCAGGGGTTGTCTGAGCGAACGGCACCCACGTCCAGGGCATTTAATTAGCTTCAGTAGATTGTGCCAGCTTTTTTGAGCCGTCTTTGTCTCTAAATGGGCACCAAATGAAATTCTTAATATGACCATACATACAGTGACGTCATGCCTATATGACGTCATAAAAGTAGGGGGGAGGGGTGGCGTGCATATGAAAAAAAACATAGAATTACGGCTTTAAAAAATAAAATTCTAAAATTAAATACATTTTTACTAAATTTATTAATACCGATACACATTTACGATTTCAAAGTCACAATAGCTTGTGAATATTCATTTTTTTAAAGCCGTGCATGTGCCAAGCTTTGAAACAGCTAACGAATTTTCGATCACGACTCATATCAGCTGTGTTAATAATGCCGAGCTTGAGGGCCGAATTCAGCGAACAATATATCTACTGACTTATAGTAGGGCCGACACTGAGAAATTTCCCAACAGAGAAAGCTTTGCCCAAGCCGTTATCGAAGGATGGGAGCAAAATAACAACAAGGTTATTCAATGGCTGGTTTCTTTAGAGGTTCACGCAGAGCTTGAAGTGCCAAATCTGGAAACGAATCGCTACCACTATCACATGGCTCTGATGTTAAAGACGAAATCAAGGTGGTTGTATGTAAAAAGATATCTATCGTAGTCGAAAACAAATAATAAAATGCAAAAGCAACAGTTGTAACGGACTCACTGTACTTTTAGCGCGCGTGACAGTAGCCGGAAGTGATCATCTCTACAATTCTCTGTTCATTTCTCCAACACAAAACGCTGATTTCTGCCTGTAATTGCAAGCCTCAGCCAAGAAAACTTGCTCTATAGTATGAGTTTTGGACGCTGAACACGATGAACTGAGTACTTTGTGTGATACAGGCTTTCAACTTAGAGTTTGCTCATTTCTCCCCTCATTGTAAATAAAACTCCATCTAAAATTTGAATTTATTTACCGTTACAACGGAGAAATGTTCAAACCAGCATTTCGGCGCATCCTATGTACTTCTAGAACGCTTTATATGACACAACTTAAACAGTATGTATGTTATGAAAACGTTTTAACGGTATAAGTGCATGGAAATACGTCTAAATAAGTGACTTTGCATGGAGAAATGGAGAGGAGAAATGCCGATGGAAAACAACAGCTTATGCTGTTGTGTGACTGCTGCCGTGACACGGCTGAAATGCAGGGCCGAACGGGGAAAAAGGCCAACAAGCCATAGCAATAGTTCTGGAACGGATTAACATTTTATAAACTGTTATTTGTTATATATTAGACAGGAGTGGGTTATGAATAAATTTGTAAGAGCAGGCTTGATCGGCCGAGTCCGAGAACAGTTTTACACTACGCTCAGTGGGTAACGTAACGGTTACAGTTACCACGAATAAATCGGCAGTGACAGTTCTCAGGATATGCAACCGTTGTTGTCCTTTTCCATCTCTAGTATCTGGTCCTATGTCCCTTCTGTTCTACAACAGTCTGCAATCTTTTTGGCATGCTTTCAACAGCGTTGTCAACGAACTGTAGTGGGATATTATTCAGATGCCGGGATACACGAGCTTTGAATTGCTCGAACGACTCGCGCGTAATGTTCTGTTTGATAGCGTCTTTCTCTAAAGATGACTTAATTATGTTGAAACAATTCTCTATCGGATTGAGATCAGCACTGCGAGGCGGAATCCGGTGGAATTCTGTTTCTATACTGAGTAGCTATATATAGATTGAAGGGCTTTGTGAAACACGCATGCTTCTAGACTGATGAAACAATTTGAACATTTGATGAAACGCAAATGCTGCACCGGAATTAATACTGAAAACAGTAGAAACGGATACATCTACAGCATAAACGAATCCCCTTTATCCACTTTTTTTAGCATTGAGTGTGATCACTGAACCTAATTGTGCGAAAACAATTAAGTAAAATATTTGGATACGCCCTCGGATATTATTTTACCCGGGGTATCGGGCTTTTTCATCAAATTTGCATTGACAAGCGCATCCGTATTCCCACCAAGTGCTTACTGCCCCCTCTCGTTTTGAGCTGTTTTCGTTAAATTCCCTGGACGTTATTAACAATTATACCATGTGAGCTACCTAAAATCTCGCCTCAGACAACCTTCGCCATTTAAGTACGGACCGCCCGACAAAATAAGGCTATTCCGAACACTGAACGAACTCCTCTGACACATCGCGGGCATTTTTTATGACTTCGCTTGTCCCCCCTCCCCCTTCACAATGTTGGGATAGAAAGGCAACATTTCGGTCTTCTCGAAAACCAACATTGAAATGGGGGAGGGGGATTGTGTTAAAAATAGCCGGAAATTGCTAAAGAGGGCCGACTTAAATGGCAGGGGTTGTCTGAGCGAACGGCACCCACGTCCAGGGCATTTAATTAGCTTCAGTAGATTGTGCCAGCTTTTTTGAGCCGTCTTTGTCTCTAAATGGGCACCAAATGAAATTCTTAATATGACCATACATACAGTGACGTCATGCCTATATGACGTCATAAAAGTAGGGGGGAGGGGTGGCGTGCATATGAAAAAAAACATAGAATTACGGCTTTAAAAAATAAAATTCTAAAATTAAATACATTTTTACTAAATTTATTAATACCGATACACATTTACGATTTCAAAGTCACAATAGCTTGTGAATATTCATTTTTTTAAAGTCGTGCATGTGCCAAACTTTGAAACAGCTAACGAATTTTCGATCACGACTCATATCAGCTGTGTTAATAATGCCGAGCTTGAGGGCCGAATTCAGCGAACAATATATCTACTGACTTATAGTAGGGCCGACACTGAGAAATTTCCCAACAGAGAAAGCTTTGCCCAAGCCGTTATCGAAGGATGGGAGCAAAATAACAACAAGGTTATTCAATGGCTGGTTTCTTTAGAGGTTCACGCAGAGCTTGAAGTGCCAAATCTGGAAACGAATCGCTACCACTATCACATGGCTCTGATGTTAAAGACGAAATCAAGGTGGTTGTATGTAAAAAGATATCTATCGTAGTCGAAAACAAATAATAAAATGCAAAAGCAACAGTTGTAACGGACTCACTGTACTTTTAGCGCGCGTGACAGTAGCCGGAAGTGATAATCTCTACAATTCTCTGTTCATTTCTCCAACACAAAACGCTGATTTCTGCCTGTAATTGCAAGCCTCAGCCAAGAAAACTTGCTCTATAGTATGAGTTTTGGACGCTGAACACGATGAACTGAGTACTTTGTGTGATACAGGCTTTCAACTTAGAGTTTGCTCATTTCTCCCCTCATTGTAAATAAAACTCCATCTAAAATTTGAATTTATTTACCGTTACAACGGAGAAATGTTCAAACCAGCATTTCGGCGCATCCTATGTACTTCTAGAACGCTTTATATGACACAACTTAAACAGTATGTATGTTATGAAAACGTTTTAACGGTATAAGTGCATGGAAATACGTCTAAATAAGTGACTTTGCATGGAGAAATGGAGAGGAGAAATGCCGATGGAAAACAACAGCTTATGCTGTTGTGTGACTGCTGCCGTGACACGGCTGAAATGCAGGGCCGAACGGGGAAAAAGGCCAACAAGCCATAGCAATAGTTCTGGAACGGATTAACATTTTATAAACTGTTATTTGTTATATATTAGACAGGAGTGGGTTATGAATAAATTTGTAAGAGCAGGCTTGATCGGCCGAGTCCGAGAACAGTTTTACACTACGCTCAGTGGGTAACGTAACGGTTACAGTTACCACGAATAAATCGGCAGTGACAGTTCTCAGGATATGCAACCGTTGTTGTCCTTTTCCATCTCTAGTATCTGGTCCTATGTCCCTTCTGTTCTACAACAGTCTGCAATCTTTTTGGCATGCTTTCAACAGCGTTGTCAACGAACTGTAGTGGGATATTATTCAGATGCCGGGATACACGAGCTTTGAATTGCTCGAACGACTCGCGCGTAATTTTCTGTTTGATAGCGTCTTTCTCTAAAGATGACTTAATTATGTTGAAACAATTCTCTATCGGATTGAGATCAGCACTGCGAGGCGGAATCCGGTGGAATTCTGTTTCTATACTGAGTAGCTATATATAGATTGAAGGGCTTTGTGAAACACGCATGCTTCTAGACTGATGAAACAATTTGAACATTTGATGAAACGCAAATGCTGCACCGGAATTAATACTGAAAACAGTAGAAACGGATACATCTACAGCATAAACGAATCCCCTTTATCCACTTTTTTTAGCATTGAGTGTGATCACTGAACCTAATTGTGCGAAAACAATTAAGTAAAATATTTGGATACGCCCTCGGATATTATTTTACCCGGGGTATCGGGCTTTTTCATCAAATTTGCATTGACAAGCGCATCCGTATTCCCACCAAGTGCTTACTGCCCCCTCTCGTTTTGAGCTGTTTTCGTTAAATTCCCTGGACGTTATTAACAATTATACCATGTGAGCTACCTAAAATCTCGCCTCAGACAACCTTCGCCATTTAAGTACGGACCGCCCGACAAAATAAGGCTATTCCGAACACTGAACGAACTCCTCTGACACATCGCGGGCATTTTTTATGACTTCGCTTGTCCCCCCTCCCCCTTCACAATGTTGGGATAGAAAGGCAACATTTCGGTCTTCTCGAAAACCAACATTGAAATGGGGGAGGGGGATTGTGTTAAAAATAGCCGGAAATTGCTAAAGAGGGCCGACTTAAATGGCAGGGGTTGTCTGAGCGAACGGCACCCACGTCCAGGGCATTTAATTAGCTTCAGTAGATTGTGCCAGCTTTTTTGAGCCGTCTTTGTCTCTAAATGGGCACCAAATGAAATTCTTAATATGACCATACATACAGTGACGTCATGCCTATATGACGTCATAAAAGTAGGGGGGAGGGGTGGCGTGCATATGAAAAAAAACATAGAATTACGGCTTTAAAAAATAAAATTCTAAAATTAAATACATTTTTACTAAATTTATTAATACCGATACACATTTACGATTTCAAAGTCACAATAGCTTGTGAATATTCATTTTTTTAAAGTCGTGCATGTGCCAAACTTTGAAACAGCTAACGAATTGTCGATCACGACTCATATCAGCTGTGTTAATAATGCCGAGCTTGAGGGCCGAATTCAGCGAACAATATATCTACTGACTTATAGTAGGGCCGACACTGAGAAATTTCCCAACAGAGAAAGCTTTGCCCAAGCCGTTATCGAAGGATGGGAGCAAAATAACAACAAGGTTATTCAATGGCTGGTTTCTTTAGAGGTTCACGCAGAGCTTGAAGTGCCAAATCTGGAAACGAATCGCTACCACTATCACATGGCTCTGATGTTAAAGACGAAATCAAGGTGGTTGTATGTAAAAAGATATCTATCGTAGTCGAAAACAAATAATAAAATGCAAAAGCAACAGTTGTAACGGACTCACTGTACTTTTAGCGCGCGTGACAGTAGCCGGAAGTGATCATCTCTACAATTCTCTGTTCATTTCTCCAACACAAAACGCTGATTTCTGCCTGTAATTGCAAGCCTCAGGCAAGAAGCCTTGCTCTATAGTATGAGTTTTGGACGCTGAACACGATGAACTGAGTACTTTGTGTGATACAGGCTTTCAACTTAGAGTTTGCTCATTTCTCCCCTCATTGTAAATAAAACTCCATCTAAAATTTGAATTTATTTACCGTTACAACGGAGAAATGTTCAAACCAGCATTTCGGCGCATCCTATGTACTTCTAGAACGCTTTATATGACACAACTTAAACAGTATGTATGTTATGAAAACGTTTTAACGGTATAAGTGCATGGAAATACGTCTAAATAAGTGACTTTGCATGGAGAAATGGAGAGGAGAAATGCCGATGGAAAACAACAGCTTATGCTGTTGTGTGACTGCTGCCGTGACACGGCTGAAATGCAGGGCCGAACGGGGAAAAAGGCCAACAAGCCATAGCAATAGTTCTGGAACGGATTAACATTTTATAAACTGTTATTTGTTATATATTAGACAGGAGTGGGTTATGAATAAATTTGTAAGAGCAGGCTTGATCGGCCGAGTCCGAGAACAGTTTTACACTACGCTCAGTGGGTAACGTAACGGTTACAGTTACCACGAATAAATCGGCAGTGACAGTTCTCAGGATATGCAACCGTTGTTGTCCTTTTCCATCTCTAGTATCTGGTCCTATGTCCCTTCTGTTCTACAACAGTCTGCAATCTTTTTGGCATGCTTTCAACAGCGTTGTCAACGAACTGTAGTGGGATATTATTCAGATGCCGGGATACACGAGCTTTGAATTGCTCGAACGACTCGCGCGTAATTTTCTGTTTGATAGCGTCTTTCTCTAAAGATGACTTAATTATGTTGAAACAATTCTCTATCGGATTGAGATCAGCACTGCGAGGCGGAATCCGGTGGAATTCTGTTTCTATACTGAGTAGCTATATATAGATTGAAGGGCTTTGTGAAACACGCATGCTTCTAGACTGATGAAACAATTTGAACATTTGATGAAACGCAAATGCTGCACCGGAATTAATACTGAAAACAGTAGAAACGGATACATCTACAGCATAAACGAATCCCCTTTATCCACTTTTTTTAGCATTGAGTGTGATCACTGAACCTAATTGTGCGAAAACAATTAAGTAAAATATTTGGATACGCCCTCGGATATTATTTTACCCGGGGTATCGGGCTTTTTCATCAAATTTGCATTGACAAGCGCATCCGTATTCCCACCAAGTGCTTACTGCCCCCTCTCGTTTTGAGCTGTTTTCGTTAAATTCCCTGGACGTTATTAACAATTATACCATGTGAGCTACCTAAAATCTCGCCTCAGACAACCTTCGCCATTTAAGTACGGACCGCCCGACAAAATAAGGCTATTCCGAACACTGAACGAACTCCTCTGACACATCGCGGGCATTTTTTATGACTTCGCTTGTCCCCCCTCCCCCTTCACAATGTTGGGATAGAAAGGCAACATTTCGGTGTTCTCGAAAACCAACATTGAAATGGGGGAGGGGGATTGTGTTAAAAATAGCCGGAAATTGCTAAAGAGGGCCGACTTAAATGGCAGGGGTTGTCTGAGCGAACGGCACCCACGTCCAGGGCATTTAATTAGCTTCAGTAGATTGTGCCAGCTTTTTTGAGCCGTTTTTGTCTCTAAATGGGCACCAAATGAAATTCTTAATATGACCATACATACAGTGACGTCATGCCTATATGACGTCATAAAAGTAGGGGGGAGGGGTGGCGTGCATATGAAAAAAAACATAGAATTACGGCTTTAAAAAATAAAATTCTAAAATTAAATACATTTTTACTAAATTTATTAATACCGATACACATTTACGATTTCAAAGTCACAATAGCTTGTGAATATTCATTTTTTTAAAGCCGTGCATGTGCCAAACTTTGAAACAGCTAACGAATTTTCGATCACGACTCATATCAGCTGTGTTAATAATGCCGAGCTTGAGGGCCGAATTCAGCGAACAATATATCTACTGACTTATAGTAGGGCCGACACTGAGAAATTTCCCAACAGAGAAAGCTTTGCCCAAGCCGTTATCGAAGGATGGGAGCAAAATAACAACAAGGTTATTCAATGGCTGGTTTCTTTAGAGGTTCACGCAGAGCTTGAAGTGCCAAATCTGGAAACGAATCGCTACCACTATCACATGGCTCTGATGTTAAAGACGAAATCAAGGTGGTTGTATGTAAAAAGATATCTATCGTAGTCGAAAACAAATAATAAAATGCAAAAGCAACAGTTGTAACGGACTCACTGTACTTTTAGCGCGCGTGACAGTAGCCGGAAGTGATCATCTCTACAATTCTCTGTTCATTTCTCCAACACAAAACGCTGATTTCTGCCTGTAATTGCAAGCCTCAGCCAAGAAAACTTGCTCTATAGTATGAGTTTTGGACGCTGAACACGATGAACTGAGTACTTTGTGTGATACAGGCTTTCAACTTAGAGTTAGCTCATTTCTCCCCTCATTGTAAATAAAACTCCATCTAAAATTTGAATTTATTTACCGTTACAACGGAGAAATGTTCAAACCAGCATTTCGGCGCATCCTATGTACTTCTAGAACGCTTTATATGACACAACTTAAACAGTATGTATGTTATGAAAACGTTTTAACGGTATAAGTGCATGGAAATACGTCTAAATAAGTGACTTTGCATGGAGAAATGGAGAGGAGAAATGCCGATGGAAAACAACAGCTTATGCTGTTGTGTGACTGCTGCCGTGACACGGCTGAAATGCAGGGCCGAACGGGGAAAAAGGCCAACAAGCCATAGCAATAGTTCTGGAACGGATTAACATTTTATAAACTGTTATTTGTTATATATTAGACAGGAGTGGGTTATGAATAAATTTGTAAGAGCAGGCTTGATCGGCCGAGTCCGAGAACAGTTTTACACTACGCTCAGTGGGTAACGTAACGGTTACAGTTACCACGAATAAATCGGCAGTGACAGTTCTCAGGATATGCAACCGTTGTTGTCCTTTTCCATCTCTAGTATCTGGTCCTATGTCCCTTCTGTTCTACAACAGTCTGCAATCTTTTTGGCATGCTTTCAACAGCGTTGTCAACGAACTGTAGTGGGATATTATTCAGATGCCGGGATACACGAGCTTTGAATTGCTCGAACGACTCGCGCGTAATTTTCTGTTTGATAGCGTCTTTCTCTAAAGATGACTTAATTATGTTGAAACAATTCTCTATCGGATTGAGATCAGCACTGCGAGGCGGAATCCGGTGGAATTCTGTTTCTATACTGAGTAGCTATATATAGATTGAAGGGCTTTGTGAAACACGCATGCTTCTAGACTGATGAAACAATTTGAACATTTGATGAAACGCAAATGCTGCACCGGAATTAATACTGAAAACAGTAGAAACGGATACATCTACAGCATAAACGAATCCCCTTTATCCACTTTTTTTAGCATTGAGTGTGATCACTGAACCTAATTGTGCGAAAACAATTAAGTAAAATATTTGGATACGCCCTCGGATATTATTTTACCCGGGGTATCGGGCTTTTTCATCAAATTTGCATTGACAAGCGCATCCGTATTCCCACCAAGTGCTTACTGCCCCCTCTCGTTTTGAGCTGTTTTCGTTAAATTCCCTGGACGTTATTAACAATTATACCATGTGAGCTACCTAAAATCTCGCCTCAGACAACCTTCGCCATTTAAGTACGGACCGCCCGACAAAATAAGGCTATTCCGAACACTGAACGAACTCCTCTGACACATCGCGGGCATTTTTTATGACTTCGCTTGTCCCCCCTCCCCCTTCACAATGTTGGGATAGAAAGGCAACATTTCGGTGTTCTCGAAAACCAACATTGAAATGGGGGAGGGGGATTGTGTTAAAAATAGCCGGCAATTGCTAAAGAGGGCCGACTTAAATGGCAGGGGTTGTCTGAGCGAACGGCACCCACGTCCAGGGCATTTAACTAGCTTCAGTAGATTGTGCCAGCTTTTTTCAGCCGTCTTTGTCTCTAAATGGGCACCAAATGAAATTCTTAATATGACCATACATACAGTGACGTCATGCCTATATGACGTCATAAAAGTAGGGGGGAGGGGTGGCGTGCATATGAAAAAAATCATAGAATTACGGCTTTAAAAAATAAAATTCTAAAATTAAATACATTTTTACTAAATTTATTAATACCGATACACATTTACGATTTCAAAGTCACAATAGCTTGTGAATATTCATTTTTTTAAAGCCGTGCATGTGCCAAACTTTGAAACAGCTAACGAATTGTCGATCACGACTCATATCAGCTGTGTTAATAATGCCGAGCTTGAGGGCCGAATTCAGCGAACAATATATCTACTGACTTATAGTAGGGCCGACACTGAGAAATTTCCCAACAGAGAAAGCTTTGCCCAAGCCGTTATCGAAGGATGGGAGCAAAATAACAACAAGGTTATTCAATGGCTGGTTTCTTTAGAGGTTCACGCAGAGCTTGAAGTGCCAAATCTGGAAACGAATCGCTACCACTATCACATGGCTCTGATGTTAAAGACGAAATCAAGGTGGTTGTATGTAAAAAGATATCTATCGTAGTCGAAAACAAATAATAAAATGCAAAAGCAACAGTTGTAACGGACTCACTGTACTTTTAGCGCGCGTGACAGTAGCCGGAAGTGATCATCTCTACAATTCTCTGTTCATTTCTCCAACACAAAACGCTGATTTCTGCCTGTAATTGCAAGCCTCAGGCAAGAAAACTTGCTCTATAGTATGAGTTTTGGACGCTGAACACGATGAACTGAGTACTTTGTGTGATACAGGCTTTCAACTTAGAGTTTGCTCATTTCTCCCCTCATTGTAAATAAAACTCCATCTAAAATTTGAATTTATTTACCGTTACAACGGAGAAATGTTCAAACCAGCATTTCGGCGCATCCTATGTACTTCTAGAACGCTTTATATGACACAACTTAAACAGTATGTATGTTATGAAAACGTTTTAACGGTATAAGTGCATGGAAATACGTCTAAATAAGTGACTTTGCATGGAGAAATGGAGAGGAGAAATGCCGATGGAAAACAACAGCTTATGCTGTTGTGTGACTGCTGCCGTGACACGGCTGAAATGCAGGGCCGAACGGGGAAAAAGGCCAACAAGCCATAGCAATAGTTCTGGAACGGATTAACATTTTATAAACTGTGTTATTTGTTATATATTAGACAGGAGTGGGTTATGAATAAATTTGTAAGAGCAGGCTTGATCGGCCGAGTCCGAGAACAGTTTTACACTACGCTCAGTGGGTAACGTAACGGTTACAGTTACCACGAATAAATCGGCAGTGACAGTTCTCAGGATATGCAACCGTTGTTGTCCTTTTCCATCTCTAGTATCTGGTCCTATGTCCCTTCTGTTCTACAACAGTCTGCAATCTTTTTGGCATGCTTTCAACAGCGTTGTCAACGAACTGTAGTGGGATATTATTCAGATGCCGGGATACACGAGCTTTGAATTGCTCGAACGACTCGCGCGTAATTTTCTGTTTGATAGCGTCTTTCTCTAAAGATGACTTAATTATGTTGAAACAATTCTCTATCGGATTGAGATCAGCACTGCGAGGCGGAATCCGGTGGAATTCTGTTTCTATACTGAGTAGCTATATATAGATTGAAGGGCTTTGTGAAACACGCATGCTTCTAGACTGATGAAACAATTTGAACATTTGATGAAACGCAAATGCTGCACCGGAATTAATACTGAAAACAGTAGAAACGGATACATCTACAGCATAAACGAATCCCCTTTATCCACTTTTTTTAGCATTGAGTGTGATCACTGAACCTAATTGTGCGAAAACAATTAAGTAAAATATTTGGATACGCCCTCGGATATTATTTTACCCGGGGTATCGGGCTTTTTCATCAAATTTGCATTGACAAGCGCATCCGTATTCCCACCAAGTGCTTACTGCCCCCTCTCGTTTTGAGCTGTTTTCGTTAAATTCCCTGGACGTTATTAACAATTATACCATGTGAGCTACCTAAAATCTCGCCTCAGACAACCTTCGCCATTTAAGTACGGACCGCCCGACATAATAAGGCTATTCCGAACACTGAACGAACTCCTCTGACACATCGCGGGCATTTTTTATGACTTCGCTTGTCCCCCCTCCCCCTTCACAATGTTGGGATAGAAAGGCAACATTTCGGTGTTCTCGAAAACCAACATTGAAATGGGGGAGTGGGATTGTGTTAAAAATAGCCGGAAATTGCTAAAGAGGTCCGACTTAAATGGCAGGGGTTGTAGATCAGAATATTAAATATATATACGTATATATTATTAGCACTGTCAATCATCGTTAATCTTTCTAATCAGCGCTTATTGTACTGTAGCATGACGCTTGCTTGCAGATAGTCAACAAGTACGGAAGCCCAGGAGGGTCACTGATGGTTTTTGTTTTTGCATTTCTCAATTTCAAATCGCTGCTTTTGGATTTTGTTTGTCGTGTTTTCAATTCCAAATCGCTATTTTCGCTTTTTTAATTTTTGCTTTTTCGATTTTGTTTTTACTTTTTCAATTTCAAATTCCAAATCGCTATTTTCTGTTTTTGATTTTTGCTTTTTCGATTATTTTTTTATTTTTTCAATTTCAAATCGCGTTTTTCGGTTTTTGTTTTTTAATTTTATTTTTACATTTTGTTATTCCAAATCGCTATTTTTTGTTTTTCGGATTTCTGTTTTTATTTTTCGGTTTTTGAATTTTGTTTATCAATTCCAAATCGCGTTCTTCTGATTTTGAATCGTTGTTTTCTTACAATTACAGTTTCAAAAACAAAATCGGTGAGTTCAAAAACAAAAACAAAATCCATGAGTTAAAAAACAAAATCGGTGAGTCCAAAAACAAAAACAGAATCCATGAGTTAAAAAACAAAATCGGTTAGTTCAAAAACAAAATCGGTGAGTGTAGACCATGATGCTCTGCGGCCCGATAGTAAAGATGGCGGACGGAGGAGGCGAAAAAGCACATGCTGTTACTCCTGGTACGTACAGTGTTTTGTTAGTACACGTAAGTTATTATTATGGATTATGTAATCGATAAGGTCCTTATCAATTCCCAGAGATGCAGATATTCTTAATTGACCTGATGAAAAAGTCGAAATCAAATGAAATAATAGTGGACTATATACGGAGTGGAATCGAGGTACATGTAAGCTTAACTTAAACTTCACTTTTAACTGTTACGTTTACGTAGGATACTATTAAAATCTTGGAAAACTAAAGTTCACAGTCAGTGTTAATGGTCACATATTAATCATTTAGTATTAGCACCTTGAAGAGACGACTGAGGGCCCTTGGTATTCGCCGGCATGTCAACGTGCCTCCAATGACATAATTCTGGATGCACTACATGTCAGGACTCTTACAGTTTTAAGTGATTTTGTAGAGGTGATATATGTATTTCTGAGATATCATTATAAGGTATAAAATTTACAGTTAGGTTCCCAGTTAGAACCCCATTGAGGTTCCCCAGTTAACATTCCCATATTGGATCCCATGTTACTAGTAATAGATAAAAAGCAAGACAGAAATAATTTAAAAAAATATGGTTATATATTAACCCTTTCACTCCCGGATACAGTTGAGCTGAATTGGTAAATGTTGAGTGTAAAATTAACCCTCCCCCCTCAATTCAAGTTTGGCTAGCCCTGGGTAATTATGCACCAGTAGTATGAGAGGCACCGAATTATCCTGTTTTTTTTTAGGGTGTTATGCTAATTTTTAGGGTGTTATGTTAATTTTTGGTGGTATCTCATTAACGTGTGGTGGTAGGTATGACGTCACGGTTCTATTGTCTTAGACTCATGAATAAAGTGCCGCGCGCTCATGGATAAAGTAGTGAGGTCATGAATAAAGTGGTGAACTCATGAATAAAGTGCGGTGGTTTCTCATTATCTATTGTCTTGGACTCATGAATAAAGTGGTGAGCTCATGAATAAAGTGGGGAGCTCATGAATAAAATACGGCGCGCTCATGAATATCTATTGTTCCTTTGGATGAGGTCATCGATCTATTCGGGCATGTTTGGGCAAAGCCTATTGTTTGGAACAGCTATAAAACCAGGAGGAATCGGCCCTGAATACATTATTCGAAGTTGAATGAAAAAAGTATTAAATATCTCGCAATATCTAAACCCTTTTGTAGCGTAAATAGTAAGAACAAACTACTCGTGATAGGCTCTAAACTGTCTTTATTATTTTCCTTTATAGTTAATAACTCATAAGATAATTGTATACAAAATTCACTGTGACTCATAAGAGAAATTTTGCTTTTGTCCTTAGGGATTAACGATAACTGAAGAGCCTATTGTTTGGAGGAAAACTCTTGTGATGCAAATTCTTCTCTAAAACTGAACTATAATTACCATACGAATATAAACAAACCACCAGATAATTAAACAAAGTTTATTTAATCTCAAAAACACCAATTTTTAAAACAGTTCGTTTTCCTTATCCTCGCGGAGTTGATAACTTTCTTATTTCTCAGTTCTTGGGTTGATATAATATACCGTGTTACAAGATTACACTGATTTATGTTTCATTGATTTTTTTCTTGTTCACAAATGCTACAGACAGTTGTGTTTTTACCGAGGAGAGGAAAATTAATGACCTACAACCTTCGCCATTTAAGTACGGACCGCCCGACAAAATAAGGCTATTCCGAACACTGAACGAACTCCTCTGACACATCGCGGGCATTTTTTATGACATCGCTTGTCCCCCCTCCCCCTTCACAATGTTGGGAAAGAAAGGCAACATTTCGGTCTTCTCGAAAACCAACATTGAAATGGGGGAGGGGGATTGTGTTAAAAATAGCCGGAAATTGCTGAAGAGGTCCGACTTAAATGGCAGGGGTTGTCTGAGCGAACGGCACCCACGTCCAGGGCATTTAATTAGCTTCAGTAGATTGTGCCAGCTTTTTTGAGCCGTCTTTGTCTCTAAATGGGCACCAAATGAAATTCTTAATATGACCATACATACAGTGACGTCATGCCTATATGACGTCATAAAAGTAGGGGGGAGGGGTGGCGTGCATATGAAAAAAAACATATAATTACGGCTTTAAAAAATAAAATTCTAAAATTAAATACATTTTTACTAAATTTATTAATACCGATACACATTTACGATTTCAAAGTCACAATAGCTTGTGAATATTCATTTTTTTAAAGCCGTGCATGTGCCAAACTTTGAGACAGCTAACGAATTTTCGATCACGACTCATATCAGCTGTGTTAATAATGCCGAGCTTGAGGGCCGAATTCAGCGAACAATATATCTACTGACTTATAGTAGGGCCGACACTGAGAAATTTCCCAACAGAGAAAGCTTTGCCCAAGCCGTTATCGAAGGATGGGAGCAAAATAACAACAAGGTTATTCAATGGCTGGTTTCTTTAGAGGTTCACGCAGAGCTTGAAGTGCCAAATCTGGAAACGAATCGCTACCACTATCACATGGCTCTGATGTTAAAGACGAAATCAAGGTGGTTGTATGTAAAAAGATATCTATCGTAGTCGAATACAAATAATAAAATGCAAAAGCAACAGTTGTAACGGACTCACTGTACTTTTAGCGCGCGTGACAGTAGCCGGAAGTGATCATCTCTACAATTCTCTGTTCATTTCTCCAACACAAAACGCTGATTTCTGCCTGTAATTGCAAGCCTCAGGCAAGAAAACTTGCTCTATAGTATGAGTTTTGGACGCTGAACACGATGAACTGAGTACTTTGTGTGATACAGGCTTTCAACTTAGAGTTTGCTCATTTCTCCCCTCATTGTAAATAAAACTCCATCTAAAATTTGAATTTATTTACCGTTACAACGGAGAAATGTTCAAACCAGCATTTCGGCGCATCCTATGTACTTCTAGAACGCTTTATATGACACAACTTAAACAGTATGTATGTTATGAAAACGTTTTAACGGTATAAGTGCATGGAAATACGTCTAAATAAGTGACTTTGCATGGAGAAATGGAGAGGAGAAATGCCGATGGAAAACAACAGCTTATGCTGTTGTGTGACTGCTGCCGTGACACGGCTGAAATGCAGGGCCGAACGGGGAAAAAGGCCAACAAGCCATAGCAATAGTTCTGGAACGGATTAACATTTTATAAACTGTGTTATTTGTTATATATTAGACAGGAGTGGGTTATGAATAAATTTGTAAGAGCAGGCTTGATCGGCCGAGTCCGAGAACAGTTTTACACTACGCTCAGTGGGTAACGTAACGGTTACAGTTACCCCGAATAAATCGGCAGTGACAGTTCTCAGGATATGCAACCGTTGTTGTCCTTTTCCATCTCTAGTATCTGGTCCTATGTCCCTTCTGTTCTACAACAGTCTGCAATCTTTTTGGCATGCTTTCAACAGCGTTGTCAACGAACTGTAGTGGGATATTATTCAGATGCCGGGATACACGAGCTTTGAATTGCTCGAACGACTCGCGCGTAATTTTCTGTTTGATAGCGTCTTTCTCTAAAGATGACTTAATTATGTTGAAACAATTCTCTATCGGATTGAGATCAGCACTGCGAGGCGGAATCCGGTGGAATTCTGTTTCTATACTGAGTAGCTATATATAGATTGAAGGGCTTTGTGAAACACGCATGCTTCTAGACTGATGAAACAATTTGAACATTTGATGAAACGCAAATTAATACTGAAAACAGTAGAAACGGATACATCTACAGCATAAACGAATCCCCTTTATCCACTTTTTTGAGCATTGAGTGTGATCACTGAACCTAATTGTGCGAAAACAATTAAGTAAAATATTTGGATACGCCCTCGGATATTATTTTACCCGGGGTATCGGGCTTTTTCATCAAATTTGCATTGACAAGCGCATCCGTATTCCCACCAAGTGCTTACTGCCCCCTCTCGTTTTGAGCTGTTTTCGTTAAATTCCCTGGACGTTATTAACAATTATATCATGTGAGCTACCTAAAATCTCGCCTCAGACAACCTTCGCCATTTAAGTACGGACCGCCCGACAAAATAAGGCTATTCCGAACACTGAACGAACTCCTCTGACACATCGCGGGCATTTTTTATGACTTCGCATGTCCCCCCTCCCCCTTCACAATGTTGGGATAGAAAGGCAACATTTCGGTCTTCTCGAAAACCAACATTGAAATGGGGGAGGGGGATTGTGTTAAAAATAGCCGGAAATTGCTGAAGAGGTCCGACTTAAATGGCAGGGGTTGTAGGTAGTCTGGTCTAGTCTAAAAACTAGTAGTATGAGAGGCACCGAATTACCCCCTTTTTTATGTGTTATGCTAATTTTTAGGGTGTTATGTTAATTTTTGTGGCGCTATGCTAATTTTTGTGGCGCTTTCATTAATTCAGATGACGTCACGGTTCTATTGTCTTAGACTCATGAATAAAATGTGGCGCTCTCATGAATAAAATGTGGCGCTCTCATGAATAAAGTGTGGCGCTCTCATGAATAAAATGTGGCGCTCATGAATAAAATGTGGTGGTTTCTCATTATCTATTGTTCCTTTGGATGAGGTCATCGATTTATTCGGGCATGTTTGGGCAAAGCCTATTGTTTGGAGGCATGTTTGGGCAAAGCCTATTGTTTGGAGGCATGTTTGGGCAAAGCCTATTGTTTGGAGCAGCTATAAAGCTAGAACCGATCGGCCCTGAATCCATTCGAGAAATTGAAGACCGACAAGATGGAAGTAATCTACAAGCTAGGACATCGAGGCTACCACGCCAGCGCTAACATTTTCCACGGCAAGATGAGAGTTCATATTCGAAAGTACATTCAAGGCCAAAACAAGAAATTTCCCACCAAGGAGGGAATTGCTTTGACAGTCGACGAGTGGTTGAACCTGAAAGACATTGTGAAGGAGATGGATGATCTTATTGAAACCATATCCGAAAACCCAGAGGATCCGGACTATGAAGCCTTTGATCGTAGGAATCCACGACAGACTGAAATATCCGATGAACCAGAAGAGGTTTTTCGGCCAACACTTCAGAGACAAAATGCTATCCTGAAGACCACAGCAGTAGAAGAGCAAGATACCTCCTCAATGACGACTGAATCGGGAGATGCTGAAGAACAGTCAGTACCCAATGTTACATTTGGAGGAAAGCCGCCTTTGAGTCAACTCAAACAGTGCTCAGTATGCAAGAGAACTCTGTGTTACTATGGAACTATTTGTAATACCTGTAACGGCGCTTGGCAGTCAAGTCTCTTTTAGAAATGCTATGTAAAATAAAGCCATGATGTGATACTGAATTGTGTCTTTGTATTAAATAAGGTATTGTATTTATGTAAATATTTCTTAATAAGTACTAACAAATCCACTTTATACGAATCATTTCGACATGGCCTCGACTAAAGCAGTAGCTCGCTTTACCCTACTGAGAAGTGTAGATGAACAAACAGACTTTGGAAATGTAAATTGGTTTTGAACTCATTGGAGATTATACTCAAATATCCCGATTAGAGATTGCTAAGAATGTAATTCCAGCAGTTGAAATTGAGGTGTATCGGTCGTCTATTAACCTTTCTACGCTTTGCTAAAGAAATGGAGCTATCCGAGGAGGAGTGGGGTGAATTGTTTCTACACATGCTCCAACATCATCCACATTTCTTAGAGATTCTATAAAAGAGAGAATCATTGACATTCTACATCACTTCTCACTTGACCGTCAAGCCAAGAACACAATGGGTTGTTTCCCTCCATCCTTACAAGTGGGACTAGAACGTGTTTTCAGTCGAGTGCGTTGTATTTTGGCCTGCTGTGGAGGTAAAATTATTGTGCAAAATTCGGAATTTTGTGATGGACAAAGAACTGGAGAAGATATATTACAATCCCGAGAACGAAGGCAGTTTTCGTGGTATCGATGCTGTTTACCGTGCTGCCAAAGAAAGAGGACTCAAGAAAATCACCCGTAAACAAGTGCAGGCCTGGTTGAGAAAGCAAGATGTGTATACTTTACACAAACCCGCGCGACGGCATTATGGGCGAAACAGAGTCATTGTAAGCGGTCTCGACAGCCAATTCCAAGCGGATCTTGTGGACTTAGTTATCTCAGTAAATATAACAACGGATACAAATATTTGCTTATGTGCATTGATGTCTTTAGCAAGGTCGCGTGGGCTGTTCCCCTGAAAACCAAGACTGGGAAAGAAATCATCGAGGCATTTCGCAAAATTTTCAAATCAGGAAGAAAACCTCTCAAGCTACAGACGGACAAAGGAACCGAGTTCCTGAACCGAGAATTCCAGAAGTTTTTAAGAGAAAACGATGTTGGATTTTTCACCACGCACGATGATAAAACAAAAGCATCTGTCGTAGAGCGGTTCAACAGAACATTCAAGACTCATATGTGGAAATATTTTACCTACGAAAACACTTTGAACTATGTAGATGTGCTTCCAAAACTTCTAAAATCTTATAACCACGCCTTTCACCGAAGTATCGGGATGAAACCTAGCGAGGTCAATAAGGGAAACGAACAAACTGTCTGGTATAGATTATATGGATCCCCTGTAAAACTTGTACGCTATAAGTTTCAAGTTGGAGACCAAGTCCGAATGAGTAAAACTAAAAAGGCCTTTGAAAAAGGCTATCTTCCAAACTGGACCGAAGAGATATTTACCATATCTGAAAGAATACCAAGACATTCACCTGTCTATCGTTTAAAGGACTATCATGGAGAACTTTTAGAAGGAACATTTTACGAAGCCGAGTTAGAGAGAGTCGAAAAGCAAGATGATTTCTACCGGGTAGAAAAAGTCTTAAAAAAGCGTAAACGGAAAGGCAGGATTGAATACCTTGTCCATTGGAAGGGGTATCCCGAGAGTTTTAATTCTTGGGAAGATGAAAGGGATATCAAATACTTGTAATTAGATAGCTGATCGTTTTAATAAATTAATAAAGAAAAAATTGTCTGTGTATAGGACTTATAAATTGACGCGCTTACCGCCCCTCTCGTCATTTGTGTTTTACCACCATGGAGAACACACAGTTTTATTTGTGGCTGCCCTCTAACAGTAGTATGGATGTATTCCCCTCGAATACTTTAACAGAGTATCGAGTGCATCTCCCTCAATCGATTGAACTTTCTGGTGAGTGGGAGGTCGCTTTAACAGAAATCCAATAACCACATACCTGGAATAATGTTCAACAAAACTTTTGGAACCGTTTCTATTTGTATGACACCACTGTTCAGGTTCACGATCCGGCTATATGCATCGTTCCTCCTGGACATTACCCTTCTGTTGAAAAAGTCATCCAAGCCATCAACAACGAAATTCAGAAGGCAGATCCTAAGTTCAGGACTGTGAGATTGACTTATGACAAGTTATTACGCAAAGTCACCTTTCATACTTCCAACAACATCGGCATTATTTTCAATGAAATAGGAATTATGCTGGGATTCAAACAGGACACAAGGTACTTCACAACCACAAAAGCTGAAAGAGAGGCAGATTTGGAACATGGCTTTCACAACCTTTATGCATACTGTGATATCGTGCAATCTCAGTTGGTCGGGGATTCTCAAGTACCTTTGCTGCGAATCATTCCCGTCGAAGGAAAAGATGGAGAACGGATCAGTAAGACATTCTTGAGCCCTCAGTATTTACCAGTCAGCAGAAAACAATTCGAGAGCATTGAAGTGAATATAAAACGCGACACAGGTGAAAAAGTGCCAGTTGAATCTGGGAGAGTGTTGGTGACACTGCATTTTAGACGAGTCTCTCCCTATTTTCATTGACGATGCCAAACTCTGATCATGAGTACTACAAAAATTATTATGTGCGACAAGCACAACAGAAAGGAGGAAATTTACCGGCTTTTCACGGTAGTCCAAGTCAACGCGGTTATGGCCTTGGGTCGATGCTCAAAGGCCTTTTTCGTTGGGCTATGCCACATATTACTACAGGAGTAAAAGCTGTCGGTCACCAGGCGTTGAAAGGGGGTCTTGGGGTAGCGCAAGACGTCATGAATGGAGAACACGTGAAAGACTCTCTAGCGAGAAGAGCTAAAGAAGTAGGGAGAGCTGTCATGAATGAAACTACTTCCCAGAAGGCAACGGGAGCACAATCTGGTGGAGGACGAAAACCTAGAAAACGGAAAGCACAGACAAAACAAGCCAGTTCACGTTCAACCAACAAACAGACCACATCTCCAGCAAAGAAGAGAAAGATATCAAAACCCTTTATATTCTCATAAAGATGGTTCACCCTAGATCTGGAGAATGTAGTAAATCCGAGTTGGATTTATTTTTAGCTCCTAGTGTTCAAACAGCCATAGAGCGCGGACAATGGATTGAGTATTTTCCTGTATCCAATATTACCGATTCTGGCCCGATCGAATTCAATGTATCAGGCAGCGGGGAGGAATACACCGATTTGAGACAAGCATGGCAGTACCACAAAGTCAAAGTAACCAAAGCCAACGGAGATAATCTGGTAGATGATGATAAAGTTGGGCCCGTAAACCTATTTTTGCAAGCTCTGTTTAGTCAAATCGATGTCAGTTTAAATGACAAGCTGATATCCTCCTCCACCAACACGAATGCTTACAGAGCATTCCTTAGTTCGCTATTGACCTACGGGTCTGATGCCAAGGACTCACAGCTGACTGCAGAACTGTTCTACAAAGACACTCCAGGAAAGATGGACAGCGTGGACCCTTTAGCCGTGGCAGTTCATAGGAATGAGGGTTTGCATAGTCGCTATGACTTTATCAAAGGCAGTTCTACCCTTGAAATGATTGGGCCTTTGCACTCCGATCTATTTTTTCAAGACCGTTTACTGCTCAATGGAGTGACGATCCGCCTTAGACTGAATCGAAGTAAAAATGCCTTCTGCCTCGTATCCCCCACAGACGGTGCAGACTACAAGGTGGTTATTTTACAATCCATCTTGTATATTCGTAAAGTGAAAGTTTACAATGACACCTTTCTTGGTCACGCAGCAGCCCTACGACACTCACCAGCCCTCTATCCTATTCGCCGAGTAGAATGCAAAGTGATGTCGATCCCCAGTGGTCAAATGTCCTTCGCCCCAGATGATATTTTTCTTGGCCAAACCCCTAAACGAATCGTCCTGGGTCTAGTAGAAAATACCGCCTTTAACGGAGCCTATAAAAAGAATCCGTTCCACTTTCAACATTTCAAAGCCACACAAGTCGGTGTCTACATCAACGGAGAATCTACTCCTATGAAAGCGCTACAGTTAAACTTTGACGAACAGCAATATCTGACGGGGTATATGAGTCTGTTCCTGGGAACGGGAACCCTGTTTCACAACCAAGGCAATCAGATTAGCCGACAAGATTATGCCAATGGTTATACATTGTATGCCTTCGACTTGAGTCCAGATCTCTCGACCGGACCACATATCTCACCTATAAAACAAGGCAATCTCCGACTTGGTCTTCAGTTTTGTGCACCTCTACCAAGTACAGCCAACTGTATTATCTACGCTGAATTTGATTCTTTGATCGAAATCGATGCTAACAGGAACGTAAATTTTAATTGGACCAGCTAAATGAATACCAAACAAATCACCGCAGTATTACAAAAGGACCCCTACACAAGGAAAGGCTTTCAAGGTGTTTATCCCTCAGACCGACTCCCAAGACATGTGAAACACTACCCAGCGGCCTTTGTGGCGAATGTGGATACGAGTGGTCAACCTGGATCGCATTGGGTTTCATTTTACTTTACCAAGGACAGAAAAGCAGAGTTTTTGGACTCTTATGGACTGAAACCCCAAGACTACAAACAAACATTTCAAGATTTTTTAGAACAGAACTCTACACAATGGACCTATAACAATAAATGTTTGCAAAGCCTAAGCTCTAATGTATGCGGACACTATTGTTTGTATTTCTTATTGAATCGTTCCCGAAATATTAGCATGTCAACCATTGTAAATCGTTTTAGTAAAAACACGAGAAGAAATGATATACTGGTGTATCGCTTCATTATCAAACATTATGGTGTTGTGATTCATCGCTATCGTAAAAAGCATGTAACCCAACAAGAAGCCCTGTCAAAGCGTATAAAATAACTGATTGTAAGAAAAGCAATAAAGTATTTGTGTGAAACCATGATTATGTCTTATTATATTTTGTGTTAGGGTTAGCCTAGACCACAGTTTCCAATAAGGAACAGTGCTCACATACACAAAACAAAAAATAAATAAATAGACAAATGTTTGTTTTTAATATTTTTATGTATCGCAAATCAACGTTTACATCATTTTAAAATGATAGCGGTTTACATTAAAAAAAACTCTTATCAGAAAGGAAACGTTTACAACTTTCAAGATCGAAAATTTAACCATCGTACGGGGTGATTAGCTCTATGTTTAGTCCTTCTCATCGGTCCTGGGGTCTTGGCTGAGGAAGATGGTTGCACTTTTACAAGACCACCAAGTTGTCTATTGTTTTTGCTTCGAATATTCTTTGAAAGCAATCTGTGTTTTCTCTAAATCCTAAGTAAGGTTTTCGACTTCAGATACAAATTATTGGCATGAATGTAAACACACTTACCTCTCGTAATAATGTTGAGCGTCCCGTTCCAGATTCTTCAAATGACAGCCGTTGTGCAGTGCCAGGGCCCGGAAGAAGCATAGGTTGTCTTTATAGGGCTTTCCACTTTCATAATTACAATCTAAGGCTGCCATACCTCGGTTTTCCACGAGGTAGTGAGGGAGGTTTTTGCCTCGCCCGATGGGATGACCACGGATTTTGGTGATGAAGAAAGTAATATTGGTAACCTTGTCCACCACCCATTTGGAATTGGGGCGTTGTTGGCGTACCCATTCCAGAATGTCTAGGTTTTGAATAGCGTCCCGAACCTGTTGGAGATCACCCGCATTGGTAATCAGAAAGGGTTCTTCAAAGGCCTGGTTGTTGTTGCGGGATGTGTAATGATACTGCAGCTCGCCGGTCTAGTTGTTCCTCAGGAGGTAGCCAAAGGAGATGTTCAGTTTGAAGACCGTAGACTGGTCCGCGAAGATCTGATCAAGATGGGGTAGGAGTTCGTGAGGTTGGAGGGAGGTCAGGCGAAAGTTGTACCAGTCTAGTAGTCTGTTCTGGCGCTGGAATCGGGTTCGGATTTGGAACCAGTGGCGACGGTACTCAAGGACAGGGCTCTGCTGGTCTTCCGGGAGGTCGGCGATGGCCTTTGGATCCTCTTGCCAGCTGGAACTTGGGGTGGATTTTGGTTGTGGTTTCTCAGCAGGACTGGGCTTTACCTTCTTCGGTATAGGTCCTGAAAATAAGAAACTCTTGTGAGTTAAATTTACATATGACTAATCCCCCCACACAAAAGACTTGTCCAAACATGCCCTTGCGTTCTATTGTGCTAGCTGAACACGAATCTGCATATGACTAATCCCTTTACCCAAAAGAACGTTCTACATGGTTGACTTCAACATGAATTTGCATACGACTAATCCCTAACACAAAAGACTTGTCCAAACATGCCCTACCGTTCTATTGTTCTACATAAAGTGACATGAATTTGCATACGACTAATCACTCACACAAAAGACTTATCCAAACAGGTCCACTATTGTTCGCATAGGAATCATCCTCAAAAAATCTCTAAAAAATAAAGTTACTTACCGGATTTATCTTCGTTGGGCCGTTTCTTGTTAGTGGAGGACTTGGGGTGGGCGGTCTTTTGATGGGTTCGGTAGGGTGCCATATTGTGGAATTCTTCCCCACAAGTGTTGCATTTGTAGTCGCGCTGGGCAGCTCGGTTCTCGTGGACTTGCTTCTCGTGGCGTTTTAAATCGGCTTTTCGCTGAAATTTCTTGTTACAGTGAACACACTCATGCTGCTTTTCGCCGTTGTGGGTCTGCCTATGTCGCGTCAGGTCACGGCCTCGCGAAAAGACTTTGCCACACGTCTCACACTCGTGTTTCGTTTTTTTGGTGCGAGGATCATTCTCTTTGTCCTCGACAGCTCGTTTTTGGCCTGCTCCCATTTGTACATCCTAGAAAAAAGAAATACACAAAAAACTCTGAACTCATGAACTCTGAATAGATGGAACAGAATACAAATAAATATCATACTTCAACCTCTACACGATCATAACACTTACCTCCGTTTCCAACTCCGTTTCCCAATCGCTCCAAGGCTCGAAAATCTCAGGTGGGATGTCCAGAACTTCGCCCAAATCATTCTGAATGGATAGAAAAGAATTCAAATGAATTTCAAGCTTAACTTTGAACAACTTTACGTGATCATAGCACTTACCACCGTTTCCAGATCTTTTTCCCAGTCGTTCCAAGGCTCCAACACCTCAAGAGGAATCTCTTCTGGCATGGTCTATAAAGTAAAAAAGACTTACCAATCTGTACACAAATAAAAAGGTCGTGGTGTAAATACAATTCAAAATAATACTTACGTCGGGGTCAACTGCTGCTAACTCGAGTAGCTTTGCAATGGCTTCTGAAATGTCGTCTTCCAAAGTGGTTATTTGAGTAGTATCCATCTTGTTGCTGCTCAACTTCGAATGGATTCAGGACCGATCGGTTCTAGCTTTATAGCTGCTCCAAACAATAGGCTTTGCCCAAACATGCCCGAATAGATCGATGACCTCATCCAAAGGAACAATAGATATTCATGAGAGCGCCTTGAAAATTAACATAACGCACCACTTTATTCATGAGCGCACCACTTTATTCATGAGTCCAAGACAATAGATAATGAGAAACCACCGCACTTTATTCATGAGTCTAAGACAATAGAACCGTGACGTCATTGAATTAATGAGAGCGCCGCAAAAGACAAAAGGGACGAAAGGGATAAACGGAGATACCTCTAGCCGAATGTGAACACGTCTCTTGTCGGTAGGCCCTCTCGTCCCTTTTGTCGCCTTTTGTCCCGCCTTTTTTCGTTTTGAAATAAAAAAAGAAGCATAAAACGAAAAAAAAAAGCGGGACAAAAGGAGACAAAAGGGACGAGAGGGCCTACCGACAAGAGACGTGTCCACATTCAGATGTAGGTATCTCCGTTTATCCCTTTCATCCCTTTTGTCTCCTTTTGTCCCGCTTTTTTTTTCGTTTTATGCTCCTTTTTTTAATTTCAAAACGGAAAAAAAGCGGGACAAAAGGAGACAAAAGGGACGAGAGGGCCTACTGACAAGAGACGTGTCCACATTCAGATATAGGTATCTCGGGATCCATATAATCTATACCACACAGTTTGTTCGTTTCCCTTATTGACCTCGCTAGGTTTCATCCCGATACTTCGGTGAAAGGCGTGGTTATAAAATTTTAGAAGTTTTGGAAGCACATCTACATAGTTCAAAGTGTTTTTGTAGGTAAAATATTTCCACATATGAGTCTTGAATGTTCTGTTGAACCGCTCTACGACAGACGCTTTTGTTTTATCATCGTGTGTGGTGAAAAATCCAACATCGTTTTCTCTTAAAAAGTTCTGGAATTCTCGGTTTAGGAACTCGGTTCCTTTGTCCGTCTGTAGCTTGAGAGGTTTTCTTCCTGATTTGAAAATTTTGCGAAATGCCTCGATGATTTCTTTCCCAGTCTTGGTTTTCAGGGGAATAGCCCACGCGACTTTGCTAAAGACATCAATGCACATAAGCAAATATTTGTATCCGTTGTTATATTTACTGAGAGAACTCAGGTCCACAAGATCCGCTTGGAATTGGCTGTCGAGACCGCTTACAATGACTCTGTTTCGCCCATAATGCCGTCGCGCGGGTTTGTGTAAAGTGTATACATCTTGCTTTCTCAACCAGGCCGGCACTTGTTTACGGGTGATTTTCTTGAGTCCTCTTTCTTTGGCAGCACGGTAAACAGCATCGATACCACGAAAACTGCCTTCGTTCTCGGGATTGTAATATATCTTCTCCAGTTCTTTGTCCATCACAAAATTCCGAATTTTGCACAATAATTTTACCTCCACAGCAGGCCAAAATACAACGCACTCGACTGAAAACACGTTCTAGTCCCACTTGTAAGGATGGAGGGAAACAACCCATTGTGTTCTTGGCTTGACGGTCAAGTGAGAAGTGATGTAGAATGTCAATGATTCTCTCTTTTATAGAATCTCTAAGAAATGTGGATGATGTTGGAGCATGTGTAGAAACAATTCACCCCATTCCTCCTCGGATAGTTCCATTTCTTTAGCAAAGCGTAGAAAGGTTAATAGACGACCGATATTCACCTCAATTTCAACTGCTGGAAGTACATTCTTAGCAATCTCTAATCGGGATATTTGAGTATAATCTCCAATGAGTTCAAACCAATTTACATTTCCAAAGTCTGTTTGTTAACCGTGACGTCATTGAATTAATGAGAGCGCCGCAAAAATTAGCATAGCGCCGCAAAAATTAGCATAGCGCCGCAAAAAACAGGATAATTCCATGCGCCCTATACTACTTGCACCACTGAACTTTTAAGCCAAGGGCTCAAGCTTCCCCACAATGCCATTTGGGATAATTCTATGGTGCCATCCAGGTAAGTTTGGATCTGCTATAGGGTGTTTTAAATGAAATCTGCTCTAATTTTGGACCAATAAGCCAACTTCAGTTAAGAGAGCCAGAGGACATCATACACTGATCCTGATATGTATGAAAAAAACTGGTAAAAAATTACAGAAATGACTTCTACAATATTAGAATGGTAAAAGGTTGGTTTGGTTTAATGCTCTCAATATCTATTATCTTCTAAAATTTTATTTCCATTGTTCTCTCAAGCTTTTAGTTCCTACTTGTATATCTTCCTCTAGATATATATATTTTTATTTGTTCTCTCTCTTTCGTTTCTGATCTTAATTAAGGTGATATTATCCTGCCATTTATCTCAGTCTCAACTTGTAAGCTTTTGCTACTTTGACCACTATGCACAATTTACTTATGAAGCCTTTTTCTCCCTTAATTATTTACTACCCCTTTTTATCATAATATTACTCAGTGTAATCTTAGTCCATCATTAGTGTGAAATAAAAAGAAATCTGGAAATTAACTTTAGTATCACGATTCACTGATGAATTTGTTTACTTTTGAGACGCCAATATAACATGGTATTGGCGTCTCAGAATACCAGCCTCTGATTGGCTCTTGCGCGAGCCCTTGCAGTTACATGGGTTCCAGGTCAAGTTCAAAAGTCGTTTGTTCAACAGCAAGATTTCTACAATTTCACCTTCAAAACACTGTATTATTACAAGATAAGAATTATTCAATCCTAAAGGTAAGGGTGGCATTGTAGTTTCCGTCAGAAATCTAACATTATTATCCGCTAAAAGTACAATTTTCACAATTTTTGAAGAGATTTCAAAACACGTCGCGAAAGTTTTCCCACTCAAGCCGTGAAACCGTTGCCATAGATATACTAGGCGCCTTTTGAGAATTGAAATTACGATCAGCATAAGTTTGGTGCTTCATTCTCTTCTTTCTTTTAACAATTCCCGACTTAACTGTTGAATCGCGATACAAAACTAATTGCGATTTTGAGACGCCGATACCGAATTATATTGCGCGACTCCGCCCAATACGAAATATATTTTCTCCCAACTGGCCGGCAATATAATTCGGTATCGGCGTCTCAAAATCGCAATTAGTTTATATTATCCTTTCTTTCAAGAGTGAAATTGATGGTCCTGGTGTAAACATTGGCTACAGACACATGCATCAGCGATTACGGCTACAACACAATCTTCCTGTTAAAAGGTCTGATATCTTTTCATTGTTTCTACCTGGCAAAGAAGAAAATAACATTTCATTCCCTTTTAAAGAGATGTCTGTCTGTATAGTAAAAAAAACTTGGATATTACTGTACTTTGGATATTAATCAATTTGAATTTTAAATAATGCCATTCATAGTAATGATGTGTACCAAGTCATGTGTTTGGTAAATCCCAATAAAGTGTAGGCTATGCAGAAACAAGTTTGCAGAAAGAGAGATTATGTATCAGTTGTGAGTATATGCAACCCAATGGGTAGTAAATAATTAAAGGAGAAAAAGGCTTCATAAGTAAATTGTGCATAGTGGTCAAAGTAGCAAAAGCTTACAAGTTGACCACTGCCTATTGAGACTGAGATAAATGGCAGGTTAATATCACCTCAATTAAGATCAGAAACGAAAGAGAGAGAACAAATAAAAATATATATATCTAGAGGAAGATATAGGAACTAAAAGCTTGAGAGAACAATGGTAATAAAAAATTAGAAGATAATAGATGTTGAGAGCATTAAACCAAACCAACCTTTTACCATTTTAATACTGTAGAAGTCATTTCTGTAATTCTTTACCAATTTTTGGTTTATGTACGATATCCTCTGGCTCTCTTAAAGTTGGCTTATTGGTCCAAATTTAGAGCAGATTTCATTTAAACACCCTATAGCAGATCCAAACATACCTGGACGGCACCATAGAATTATCCCAAATGGCATTGTGGGGAAGCTCGAGCCCTTGGCTTAAAAGTTCAGTGGTGCATAATTAGCCAGGGCTAGCCAAACTTGAATCGAGGGGGAGGGTTGATTTTACACTCAACATTACCAATTCAGCTCAACTGTGTCCGGGAGTGAAAGAGTTAATAACAATTTTTTATTATTATTTCTGTCTTGCTTTTTATCTATTACTAGTAAAATGAGATCCAATATGGGAATGTTAACTGGGGAACCTCAATGGGGTTCTAACTGGGAACCGAACTGTAAATTTTATACCTTATAATGATATCCCAGAAATACATATATCCCCTCTACAAAATCACTTAAAACTGTAAGAGTACTGACATGTAGTGCATCCAGAATTATGTCATTTGGAGGCACGTTGACTTGCCGGCGAATGCTAATACAGTTTTCCAAGATTTTAATAGTATCCTACGTAAACGTAACAGTTAAAAGTGAAGTTTAAGTTAAGCTTACATGTACCTCGATTCCACGCCGTTTATTCCACTATTATTTCATTTGATTTCGACTTTTTCACCAGGTCAATTAAGAATATCTGCATCTCTGGGAATTGATAAGGACCTTATCGATTACATAATCCATAATAATAACTTACGTGTACTAACAAAACACTGTACGTACCAGGAGTAACAGCATGCGCTTTTTCGCCTCCTCCGTCCGCCATCTTTACTATCGGGCCGCAGAGCATCATGGTCTACACTCACCGATTTTGTTTTTGAACTCACCGATTTTGTTTTTGAACTCACCGATTTTGTTATTCTGTTTTTGTTTTTGGACTCACCGATTTTGTTTTTGAACTCATGGATTCTGTTTTTGTTTTTGAACTCACCGATTTTGTTTTTGAAATTGTAATTGTAAGAAAACAACGATTCAAAATCCGAAGAACGCGATTTGGAATTGAAAAACGTAAAAACAAAATTCTAAAACCGAAAAACAAAAACCAAAAATCCGAAAAATAAAATTCAAAAACCGAAAAACAAAAACCGAAATCTGAAAAACAAAATTCAAAAAGCGAAAAACAAAAACTAAAAATAGCGATTTGGAATAAAAAAAATGTAAAAACAAAATTCAAAAACCGAAAAACGCGATGTGAAATTGAAAAACGTAAAAACAAAATCGAAAAAGCAAAAAGCAAAAACAGAAAATAGCGATTTGGAATTCGAAATTGAAAATCGTAAAAACAAAATCGAAAAATCAAAAATCAAAAACAGAATATAGCGATTTGGAATTGAAAACATGACAAACAAAATCCAAAAGCAGCGATTTGAAATTGAGAATTGCAAAAAATAAAAACAGAAAAGCAAAAACAAAAACCATCAGTGACCCTCCTGGGCAAACGTGCTTAGCAACCTCCGGCGTGCGTCCATAACTCGATGGACGCACGCTGCATGTTTACCATTTCTTTAATATATGATGCGAGGAAGATAAATTAACGCTCTCGAAACCTGAGCTGCTACTCGGTTTCTACAGCGGGGCTAGATGCTCGTCATACCGTCAGGGTTCAAATGCGTAGTTTGGTACCATTTAGGTATCGTAGTACCAGGTCTGGCTTCGCATCTTGGTATTTTCACAGTCAATAGTGTGTTTTCACGTGACGTCCGAAATGTTAAAATCTAAACTATAGATGGTTGCACATGACGTCACGGCGGCCATGTTGGTGTACCTTTAACAATAGATTCTTCGTTAGCTTCCTTTGTTCTGTACACCAACATGGCCGCCATGCCCTTTGTCATTTGAATCTCTGGGGATTGAGTGCAACCATCTATAAGATTCAGAAAGCAGTTTTTTTTTACGTTATTCTCACCGGGAGCTCCGCATACAATGGCCATATTAATACTTAGTACATAACCCGGGCATGCGGAATTGGGTCCGTAGGAATGTGTTACGCAACCAGATGACGTTTTCCGTATATATAGAGCCGCGCCTTGTAAGTCTTCTTTAGTCTTGTCAACTAGACACGCAAGTCTGCTGCTACGCTTATTGCTCAACATCTTGTTCATCGCTGCGCCTCCTTGGTGCCCACGTTGGTCCTCGACCCTATAATGCTGTCCAGGAGACGAAGCTTCAAGCTATCCTCGCTACCAGATATACCAGCCCCAGTTCAGGCTACAATTTAACCTCCTCAGTGTTCATCTTGCCACTGAAAAAGTTTGATATCGTTTTTATGCTTTGTTCCAGGAGCTGTTTTGACAGGTTCGTTATTCAAAATTGCCTTATATATCGTTCGTCATTTTATAAGCAGCATGTCTCGCCTGTATATGTGTATATATCTATTTCTTATCTTGTATCGTTGATTGGATTATACAGCTAGGGATCGGAGCGAGTGGGTCTCGCTTAGCGAATGTGTTTCGCTATTGAGTTAGGGAGCGAGTATATCTCGCTGGCGAGTGTGTCTCGCCATTTAGACTAGGGAGCGAGTCACGGTCTCGCTGGCGAGTGTGTATCGCCATTTAGACTAGGGAGCGAGTCACGGTCTCGCTGGCGAGTGTATCGCCATTTAGACTAGGGAGCGAATCTCGGTCTCGCTGGCGAGTTGTGTCGCCATTTAGACAAGGGAGCGAGTCTCGGTCTCGCTGGCGAGTGTGTCGCCATTTAGACTAGGGAGCGGCCTCGCATGCGCGAAACAGCAGTGCACGTTTTGCTGTTAAAACCTAGAGCGAGTATCGGTCTCGTATTTCCCTGTTTAGCTAGAGGGTTGTGTGTCGCTTTTCAGCTACGAGGAGCCGCCTAGTGTGTCTGGCTAAATTGATGTAGGGAACGCGAATGTCTGTATCTCGCTCCGTTAATTCGCTTAGAATTTTTGTGTCGAACGATAGCGGTGATCTCGTTCAGTTAATTCGCTTAGAATTGTTGTGTAGAGCGACAGAGGTGATCTCGCTCAGTTAATTCGCTTAGAATTTTCGTGCACGGAGCAGCTGTGGTGACCTCGCTCAGTTTATTCGTGGCGGCCGCATACTAATTAACCTATTTTTTCAACTATTATTTGTCCAACAGCTCGGTTGCAAAGTACTCTATTGCCCAAAAATGTTGGCAATTTATGTAATATTGCTTGCTCTATGCACAGGATCTAAAATGATTATATTTTCTAACGGCAAATGTTTCGTGTGACGTCAGTGAAAATAAACTCTTTCACTTGGACCAAATGTCAGTTAGTTTTGTGTTTTGGAAGTGGTAGCTCTTATGGGTAAACCACATTTGAGTCGCACGCAGCAGCAACAACAACAACAACAACAACAACACTATATTTATTTGCACCAGCATGGATAAGATTATGACAATAGGTAAAGAAAGATACTAAAATTATGGTACATGTTAACGGAAATAGCTTACGCCAAACGAGTCCGATAACCATTCAAATATGCAGTAAATAATAATGGATCAAACGATTTTTGGCGTACACATACAAAAACAAAACACAAAAAGGGTACTAGTCAGTGAAATACACACAATTACATTTACACAAGGTATGTCTGAAAACAAAAGTAATAAGGGTGAAAGCGTTACAAACATTCTAATAGTCATTAATTATACTTATTTTGATTTTGTTTTTGAAGATTAATTTGCTCTGATTTTTTATGTCGTCATTAATACAGTTCCAGGTCTTAGGGCCTTGAAACCGAAGGCTAACTTTACCAAAGTTTGTTCTAACTGAATTAATATAGTAGGTGTTTCTGGAGGCTAGCCTGGTGTTGTAATTGTGTCGTTTCTTTTTTGTTTGAAAAAAAACTATCAAAAGAAGAAAGAAGTTTTTTAAAATCATGCATGAATAGTGGATTGTATAGAAAAATGAGATCATAGAGTTCAAAATATCTAATTGTTTGAATAAAGGGCTTGAATGTTCATCATATTTTGAAAAAGGATTCTGGGTAGAAGTATAGGTGTTACCCCACACAAATAATCCGGAAGTTAAATGAGGGTATATCAAGGAATAATATAATTGAATGATAACTTGGGGGGTAACATAATGGAGAATCTTACATAGAACACCTATACTTTTGATTTTTTTGGAAACATGTTTGATTTGACTCTTCCAATTGAGGTTGCAGTCTATAAAAAATTCCTAGATATCTAATATTGTTTACTTGTGAGAGCCTTCTAATTTATGTACTGTTTACTAAACGAGCAGCAGTGTTTTATCACGTTTAAAACTCGAGGACGCAGCCCGAGAGTTTTAGACCTGATAAAACACGTGCTGCTAGTTTATTAAACGGCTTCAAAAACTTAATGGTTGCTTTATGAACCATTGAACCTTTGTATTCACAACGCCATGTAAAATATTCGAGTAATCGCCGCCTGCGATTACGAACATCTCAAGGGAATGACATGAAGAAATTACCATACTATGTTTTTGAAGCTGTGTTTCGCAATGCTGAAAGCATTGTGCGGCAAAGAACAAGCTTGGACAACAAGCTGCACTTAAAGAATTTGGTGACGTGGTTTACATCGTTAAAGTTTAAGACTTGGAAAGCGATGTGACTGACATGACGGCAGAAACTAAATTTTTGACTCTGGCACAAAATATGAAGAGGATGTTTGTAAGTTTAATGCACGTTTTTATTATTTTACGGCTGAGTTTGGTTGAATAATTGGAACTAAACAGTGGCTCGGTAAACAAGTAATGGTAGTTGGATAGCTTCATATTAAAAAATATTATCTGTATCTCTGTAGTCTGTATGCTGATATTAGCCGTAAATTTAGTGCAAAATTTATTATCTAGGTACCTTATGTTCAGTGTACTTTTTGCTCTTTATCAGTGAATTCTTAATTAGGATGAAACTTTATATAAAATTTCATGTTCATTAGTATTCTTTATATAAAACGTTCATCCTAATTAACAATTCTATAATAAAGCTGACACATCAATAGAAATTCCAAGAGTTGCAAGGTGCTTGTCCATTGTCTCTATCATTAACCCCGTTACCCCCTTGGACAGAATTCAAATCCCTCCGCGGGCTTTTTAGAATGACTAGATTTTATCAGGTATAAAGAAGCATGCACGTGACTGATTTGCTTCATCTGATTGGACAAAATGTTCATTAATTATTCATGAGTTTTTGAAAGATAAGTTAACCTTGTGTCTACATTTTTTTTGTGGCGGATGAAAAATAACAATTTGTTTTATCAATATTGAGGGAAAGTTTGTTACATGATAATTTATTTTAGGTAAGTTACTATTTATAATAGATTCCAGGTCTAAAAGGCTCTTGTTAGTACAAAACAGATTTGAGTTATCGGCAAATAGATGAAAATAAAAGATAGATGTGCTATTATGAAAGTCGTTTATGTATAAAAGGAATAATAAAGGCCCTAGCACAGAGCTTGTGGGACGCTACAAGAAACAAGGTGCTCATTTGATTTTGCACTGCCAATAGAGGTTTTGCACCATCACGTGATGGCAGCCATGTTGGTGGCCAGAACAATGAGATTTGTTCAATCATGTGAAAAATTAAATCTCAAAGGAATAACATTCTATTGTTCTGGCCACCAACATGGCTGCCATCACGTGGTGGTGCAAAACCTCTATAGACTCAAATTACCTTCTAGTGTTTAAGTATGAGATGAACCGGTTCTTTGCTATACCATGAATGCCATAGTGGTCAGGTTTCCTAATTAAAATTTCATGGTTTACTGTGTCAAAAGCTTTACTTAAGTCTAAAAAAATCACACATGCATGTAAAAAAAACGTTCTCTATTGCTCTTTGGATTTTGTCAATAATTAATATAGAACTGCTTGTATCGTTGAGTGCTTATATCTGAAACCGAACTGTCCTTCGTATAAAATTCTTTTTTCTATGTAATTATTGATAAGTCTTTTGTACATTACACGCAGCCTCTAAAAGGTACCAGAATCTCGTTCTGTCCTTTTAAAATTTCCGACGAGTATCCCCTCACTTTTATATCGGAATCCCCTCCCCTGGAGGGAGTTGCCTGTGAGAGGGTCCTCTGTGATAAACTTCAAAAATTTCAAAATAGGGCTGCTAGGCTTATTCTAAGGGCTGATTATAAAACGAGCTCAAGACTACTCCTTGACATACTAGATTGGGATAGACTTGATGAACGGAGGGCTAAACGCAAGGCTGTCTTGATGAACAAAATCCAAAATAACTGTGCACCGACCAGTCTCACCGAATTATTCAAAACAGTTGGAAGCAGAACAGATTACAACCTGAGGGGGGCAGATACCAAACTCTGCTTGCCCCTCCCCAAAACTGAGTTTGCGAAAAAGAGCATTTCCTACAATGGAGCAAAGCTCTGGAACCAGCTTCCAGTTGAATTACGCGAAACTAGGTCGTTGGTTTCTTTTAAGAACAACATTGCGACTGCCTCTCTCTTAAATTGACTTTTAGACTATTTTTTACTATATGTTACTTTACTTTTGTATTTGTTATTGTTACTACTATTTTATATATTATTGTTTATACGAGTATATATAAGTACATAATTAGATATATAGTATTAGGAATTACTTATAATTATATACTACGGATGTAATTTTAGCCACGGATTCTATGTAAATCAGCGTTATGCTGTTAGCAATACCGTGAAATAAGTGATTTTAATAAAAGATTGTATAATACTGGCCAGTGTATATATAGGCAAGGCCGGCGGAACAGGGGCGTCTTTTTCGGCCAAGTTTGAAATTTTAGCCCGCCCCACTTCCAAAATGCTTCCGCAGGCTCTGATAGGCACTGTGTCACGGTGAGAGACACGCCTTTATGTTCCGGGCCTGAACGAAATAATTTTCAGTCATTTTCATATAAACTGACTACCCTAGCTCGCATGTGGGATGGTTGAAATCAAACCAGCAAAAAAGACTAACAAACTGTGCTTAGATATATGAAATGAAATGAAAAATTCGATCCCGTTTTAATTTTATTAAATTCTAGGCTTCTCTTAGTCATTTTGTGCAATTAAAAATCAATTTGGAGAGCGCGAACATATTTTTTTTTCGTATCGAAGTCAGGCAAAATTGCCAAAATCAGTCGACACTTTTTCTACCGTTAATGATATGGTAATCACATGCGTGACGTCACTAGGTCTGTGCATTTATATTCGTCTCCATAAATACTACAAGATAAGTGCATTTTTGGCCAGTTTTCAATTTAAATATGTAATACTTTGAGAAACCTTTGACGATGGCCATAATTTTTCTAATAGAATCCTTGCAGTCAGCCTTATTTACTTTTGTGAATATAAATGTAGGACCTAGTGACAGCACGCATGTGATTAGCATATCTTTAACGGCATAAAAATTGTCAACTAATTTTGGCAATTATGCCTGACTTCGATAAGAAATATAATTATGTTCGCGCTCTCCAAATTGATTTATCATTGCACAAAATGGCTAAGGGAAGCCTATAATTTAATAAAATGAAATAAAAATGAGATCGGTTTTTTCATGTTATTGGCAATTAACTCTTTGTCGTCCGATCGTGAAATTGGTGAAATCCGGAGTGCTAACTAAACCCTCCCACCTCAGTTCCAGTTTGGCTAGCCCGGGGTAATCAAATACTGCTGACTTGTTAAGCCAAGGGCTCAAACTTTCCCCACAATGCCATTCGGGTGAATTCTACGAACTGGTCGACGGTAGTTATTGCAACTGCTGTAGGGTTTCCAATGAAATGTGCTCTAATTTTGGAGAAAAATGCCACTGTCAGAGAGCTTGAAGACATTAAGTCTGAGGATGGCTGAAAAGTACTTGGTTTGCTTTTAGTAGGCCTTGTGAGGGGATTTCACAGGGTTTTTCCGTTGTGTTAGTGCTTTCAGACACGGGAAAAAATTCTTCAATGAAATCCTTGAAATTCTGCAGTTGGCATTCTTTTACCCATGCTCAACCTATTAGGATGTGTTTTTGTCACTTTAAAGCAACGGCTTGAGTCCAAATCACCGCTCTTGGCTGTAGGGGTAAAAGACTTATAAAAAAAAAACTACCGACGTCCCAGAGGGGGGGGGACCCATTGTGGAATTTTTGTCCATTACCCAGCATGCAATTTGAGGTGGGTACAGGTCGAGAACGTGGTGGAGAGAAATGCAGTGTAAACATCGGCGTGGTTCACAGTCGCTTGGTGTGTTTTGTGCAAAAAAACCTACTGGTTGGAAAGATTAAACAAGGTACTGTAACGACTGAGTGCTGATTTTGTGTTTGCTCTTGATTTCAAGTGCGAATGGAAAGGATGTTTTGAGCCGATTTTCAGGTCCTTAGAATTCGTGAAAATCGAAGAAACAAAAACGAACGCCAAAACAAATGAGCTTTTCTCCATAGTGAAAGAGTCGAGCGATCCCTGTTATAGCTTTGACTTTGAAGCCATTCATCCCTTCACATAATATCGCAACATCGTCTTTCCGGCATGTCTAGATGTGATGCAATATTTGTTTCTCATATAGGTCTCAGGGGACCTATATTTACAGGCTCGGACCCGAAAGAGTTAAAGGAAAATATTGCGTATCTTTTCAATCGAGTATTAAGGGAAGAGACTTTTAACTGTTTATTAATAGCGACTAATCCTACATTGATTCCAGACATGCGCAGAACCATGACACCGCGCCTTTAAGTATATGTGTGAAGCACAACTCAATATTGAATACTGGATCAGAAGTTCCTTTATTTAGGTTAGTTTGTCTTTATTATACTTAATGGGAAAGTGTACTGAGAATTTAAGAAAGGAAGGGGATCGGGATCTTCAACCAACTTCAACAAAAATGGTGTGAGATAGAATGGCACTAAAGCCTGGATCACTCTAGCGACTCGAGCACAAGGAACACACACATACGCATTGATCACATCTGAGAAGAAAAAGCGGCGCTAATGATCAATGCATTCACTGCGATTGCGGAAATATGTAGCTGTGCTTATGTCGCCAGTCAAACCAGGCTTAGCTGTACGGACCAACTTACGGCGCAATTCGCGTGCATGCAGTCTACAACCCTGAGAATATTCCTTCAATTATTGTGTCTACAAGTTATGAAACTAAGATAGACTGCTCTACCAGTTGACCATCCCCTGCTGTTTATGCCGAACCCTTGTCCTCTAGATTCAGAAGAAGCGCACTCTATAGACAGTATAACTGGGGCCTGTTGCTCAGTGGGTGGATTACGCTATCTATCGTCGTAAATCTCTATCCAGTTGATAAGTATAAATCTAACCAGCTTATTTTATCTATTTGATAGGGATTTATCCGGTGGATAGTATTATCCGCTCTTTGCCGAACAACCGTACCCTGATAAGCTCTACGTAGAGAGACGCGCGCCGGCCATGAATCAACGAAAGTTTGCTGTTAAAAATGCTATAACTATAACCATCTTTCATTGCCAGAAATCTGGGACATGAGCCAGCGGTTTCCTCTGGCTCAGATATTGCCGCGCCCGCGGTAAAATGTTAGCGGTTAAGCACCATAAAACAAAATAAATACACTTGCATTAAGGCAGACTGCTGCTTTATATAATCTAGGGACAGTTATGTGCCTATTTTGAGCTTCCATTCAATCTCCTTTGCTTTGTAATCCTCGAGCCGGTCAGACATTATTAACATCTTATTGTAAGAACTTTGGTATAAACGAGTCTTCACGAACCTGTACAGTGTTTTGAGTTGTGGCGGGAATTTCACGACAGAGAGGGCCAGAGATTAGTTCTTTATTTAAGCTAAGCCAAAGCTTTCTTTATTAAAACACTAAAACATTGTGGTACATAGAAATAAAAGCAAAAGAATAAGGGCGGAAACTCAAAGGTCTCTTTGTTCTCATAGAAATGCACTAAGTAAAACATCGAAATTATATCCTTCAAGCTTTCGGACTCCCTGTGTGTAATCCCACAATGCACTTAGAACTCATGTAAGCAAGAAAATGGCGGATGCGATGGCGAAGGTATAGCGGAGTTTGTTTCCTCGTTTTCTTGCCATCTTGACTCAAAACTAGATCTCAACATGGCGTCTTTACCATTTAATTGTATCCAAAGTTCAGAGCCTTCGGGAAGTAAATGGAATTGCGATATTACATATTTTACCGGCGATTAGAACACATCAAACAGTGGTTTACTGACATCGAGTCGAGCACTTCTGCTGTAGCAAAGCCTTCTACCTCAAACTGACCGATAACTGCGTAGGGTTTGAACGATCTTACAGGAAATGTATGGGAAATCTGGAAGCTTCAAGGTGAAGAAAACAAACTGCTCGGGAAGAAAATCTGGTCTTCGTTGTAGATCGGTAATAAGGTGAGTGCAACGTTTGATCGATACCTTAATAATTTCGAGTCGAGCAACGAGTATGTTAAACCTCTGAAGGCTACAAATTCTGAAAAGTTATTTTTCCCCATACATTTTCTTATACAAAACGGCAGTCATTTTGTATTTTTTAAGCAGTAAAACGCATGCGCGGCGGCCATCTTGTCCCAGATTTCTGGCAATGAACGAGCTAACCCTTGGTCGTCCTGTTCATCATGTAGTCTGTGACTGCAGATGGGTCGCGTGTCAATCATATCTACAGCGAAGACAGAAAGGATGTGAATTCTCTTGACTCTAGCGACTCTAGCGACAAACAACTAAGGAGAAACGCTTTCAAAAACAAACTGAGAGCTGATTTTCTATTACAATACTAACTTGCTATTCATCTTGTACCCGCTAGCAATTAGAATATAAAACTTCTCATCGCCACTCTGTTACTTAATATATTTTTTCTCTTTAATGACAGCCTTCCTACGTTCGTTAGTATGTTCGATTTGTCTGTAACTGCGACGTTCTTGTGCTTGTCGTTTTTACTATTAATTGCAAATTAAGTATATTCACGCACTTTCCTCTTTCGCACCTTTCTCTGCACCTTTATCTGATAAGAGCGCCCTAGCTAGATTAGCTTTTTTAGTCATTCTAGGGCGCCCGTACCACACACTTTCTGCTTATTACTCCGGAGCTGCAGCGGCCGGAGTCTTAAAATGCAGTCTGTGTCTTCATTTTATTACTCCGGCGCTGCTATGGCAGCGGCCGGAGTCTTAAAATGCAGTCTGTGTCTTATTTTTATTAAAAAAAAATTGTTCTATCGACGACAGAAGTTGATCAGTTCAGACTTTTGCGCTAACCATGTGGGTCGGAGACGCTGTGATCGAGCGATAAAGCAGGAAGCATGCGCATTAAACGTTATAGATGTATTTAACGCTGTTTGTATCGCATAATATCATCACCGTTTAATTACCACTATGGGAATATGAAATGAGCAACGCGTGAGACTTCGAGGCGCTATCGGTTCTCATTTACTACTTTTTAATCTTATGATTCTTGTAAAGGAACTGTTATAGACCTAAAAATACACCAACAACGTAATACATTCGATCTGCTCTCTCTGAACAGATCTAATGCACAATTAAAAACGTGAGCGAAATACAATCTCAGCTTAAGTGTATCCAAACAGGTTTAGACATAAAAGGTATCGAATTATAATCTAAGGTTAGATTTCGTCAGGCGCGCTCAGATAAGAAAGTTCAAAGCTCTCAGATAAGACGAGACAAGGAGATATCGATCGATGAGTCATTGTCAGAAATCTATTCCCGGCCGTAAAATTAGGCAATCAGTCAATGGTGAAACTGTTGACAGTTTGGGTCAGGTCAACTACACAGCTAAGGCATGTTTTACGACAGAACAAGAGCCCATCTGGGCTTCCACTCGGGCCACATGAGATTGAAGATGAAATACACTTTCATTTGAAATCCTCTTAGTAATAACCAAAGGGAAGAATTATTAGCTGAATTTAGCAGTCTTTAGGAGTGGCCGGTAGCGCGGTGACTTTCATTCTCTGTTCCCCTAGTATATATGTAATTTAATATTTTTGTTTTTCTCGTATGTAAATTAAAGAAGTTGACATTTTAATTTAAACACTACTTATTCAAGTAACACACATTTACAATTTAGTCTTCTGTTCTGTTTTACTGCAGGTTCCGATTGTCTCAAATGTATGTTTATATTTGTACCATATTATAAGTTGTACATCGCGCAGAATGGCCTTTGTTCGAGGGACACTTTGAGATTTTGGACTACATTAAGGTCAACTAATTATAATATTAATGAGTTAGAGGATTGCCGTACGATTGGCTTAAATAAATGAGCTTTGGGAGTTGCTTGTCCCTAGCCGATCTCAAATGGAACGAGCTTTGGGAACTGCTAGTCCCAAGCCGATCTCTCAAGTGTGAAAGTCAATTCAATAGAAGTTCGTAAAACCAGGTAATGGAATGAAAGAGCCAAACAATAGTTTATCCACAAAACGACAAAGCCCTTCGGCTTAAACCTCATGCTCTCAATTTTTTCACAGCGTGTTCACATCGCATCGCAAATATGTCTAAATACAGATTCTAGGACATTGTAGCTTTAAAATGAGATGTTATTCAAGCTTATCCGTGCCCTAGAAGTCAAACAAAAACGGATTCACAAAATGACCCACAAAGAAACTGAGCAAGCTGTGTTCATGCATGACTCACGTCGAAACGGGGAAAAAGCACGTCGGCAAAACGACAAACAGTGTTCAAACTCTTTCTCAATTTTCTCCCAATCGTGTTCAAACCGCATCGCAAATAAGTCTGAATACAGATTTTTGGAAGATGTAGCTTTATAATGAGATATTTTTCAAGCTTATCCGTATCCTAAAAGTCAAACAAAATCGGATCCACAAAATCACCCACAAAGAAAGTTAACTGAGCTAGTTGCCGAAGCGGTAAAAAAGCCGGTTGGCAAAACGGCTAACAGTGTTTCAAGCCGTTTTCAATTTTCTCCCAGTCGTTTTCAAATCGTGTCACAAATAAGTCTGAATACAGATTCTTGGAAATGAGATGTTATTCAAGCTTATTCCTGTCCTAGAAGTCAAACAAAATCACCCAATGAAACTGAACTGAGTAACGAATGCAGCGTTTTAACAAAGTTATGCGCGTGCTTAGATATATCATTTATTACGTCATAATGCGCAGTTTTGTGTATTTTCCTCGTTCGTTTAAAGAGTTGAAGGAACTTATCATATCTTTTAAAGCAATGGCGATTAAAGTCCGCGGTTTTTTTAAATAACAGAAACTGGCTGTTGGATTAGGAAGGCAAACGCAGAATCCATAGGTAAGACACGCAGAATCCATAGGTAAGACACGCAGAATCACTAGTTAAGCCTGACTTTTTGTTTTCCCAGAAAAGTTTGGAGTAGCTGTTTAAAAAAAAATACTACTCACTGTCTCACGATTCAAGTTCAGGTTTGTTCGAAAACTGCGCTAAAAGTATTTTAAGTTTTACTTTTGTTGTTAGAAGACATACAAAGCTTGTTTATGGTTGTGTAGGCAACGTTCTTATAATTGGCGGACACTCTCTTTCATCAACTCTCCCCACTACGTGTGTCGCAGAATATTCGACTTCATCCGGTCGTAGCTTCACCTCGAACCACCTGTTCTTCCGTTCATGCTGGGCCATTCGGTTTTTAAGCGATGAAACCGATTTCAGAAATCGTGAAATTATTGGTGCAACTGAATGTTGGTGAGCCTTGTCTTTGCCGAGACCTGAAGACGATAACCAATTCTCTCTAGACTCTGTTGAAGCATCTCGAACAAAATCGGACAGTGTCCTTGAATCTTTCCCCAGTACCATAGTGCGTTTCCTTGAAATTGTAGATAAAAATGCGGATCATTCCCACACGGGGATCGTTCCCTTACGTGGATCCATAGCGGATGAACAGGCTCGGGAAAAGTAAAATCTTGAAAAGGAGCTGCGATATTATTATCAGCCATGATAGACTTTTAGAATCAGAATGTGAATAATGTCGAGCTTCTCTTTCCTTTTGCTAATAAAACTGGTATCCAAGCAACTAAAATGCAGTTGATATATTTAACCTGCTTTAAAGTTCCCGCTTTGCTTTCAGGATATTAATTACCTCCCATGGGACTCAACACCACGCTACTTGATAATTGTAAATAGACAAATACGCTTCTATAAACATTATCATAAGTGGCACGAAATGCCGTTTTTGTTCAACTTTTTACAGTTTTTTATCCAAGGTACAGGGTTTTTTCTAACCGTTTGGGAAGCTTGAAGAATCATTTTAAAGCTTATTTTAGGGTCTACAAGAAGCCGATTGAAAATGACTTGTGCCTCTTATATTTCAGAAGAAATCGAGACCTGAATATTGGACTGAGCAGTTTTCCATACAAAATTCGGTCAAAACTCACTTAGATTCAGAAGGCTAAGGTACATGGGTTTTTGAAAGATACAACTGAGGTCAATAGCTCTACTGATTTATGTGACCTTTAGCTTTAAAAAGCCGATTGAAAATGATTTTGTCTCTTAAAAATGAAGCTTCGAGAGCGCTCCAAACGTAAGCTAGTGAAAGCGTTTTCGCCATTTGCTTTGTATTTGAATCTCCCGCTCCTCATTAACTGGACAATTGTTCAACTACTTACGGGGACTTAATTATATTCATAACTGGATATGTCCATTGATTCTGGGCGATGATCCTGTCCATCCTGTGATGGAGCTAGCTATGTCAAGTTGTGCCTCTATGTAACTTTATATATCTGCTGTTCTTGCTATAGCGATACTACTGTTTGTAAACACGACGTCATTTATATATTTGCATATATGTGGTTGACAAAAAAAACGTGTGTTTGTATGACTTGTATGGAGGGTGGAGGAACAGAACAGGGAGGAGGGAGAATTGGCAAAATAACAAACAGGGAGGAAGAATTTAGCATACAGGGAGGAGGGAGAAAATGGGATCTACTGTACATACACGTACATGCTCTAGAGAGAAATTTTAAAACTCGCTAGGGAGGAGGGAGAAATGTCGGAAAAAAATAGGGAGGAGTGAGATTTCACTACCCGTTCCTCTCCACTCTGTATGGGAACTAGCGATTTGGGACTCACCAAATACATCTAAAGTCTCAATTCTGCTTCCAAGTCCAAACATGGTTATCAAGCTAAATCATAGTTAATAGAGTGGAATGGTTAGGAAACCCGGCAAACTTCAAAAGGGCTAACAAAGGCGCTGAGATTTAGGTTGGAAGGGGGAAGACAAAAGATTGTGCACGATCATAGTTCATTAGCGTTCCCTGAACGACTGAACTCACACGTTTCTATTGGCTGATTGATTAACATGTTGGAATTTCTATTGTGTTTTGTGCACGGTAGTGGTTGAAAAAAGCTAACAAAGACATATAACAAAGAAGGTCCCTGAGTTTCCTAACCATTCCACTCTATTAACTATGGCTAAATGAAGGATTCTTCCGTTTTCCCCATATTAACAGACATGTAACAGTATCTTAATCCAGTAGACTCTCTCTAGCTAGGTTATTCTGTCGTAAAACATGCCTTAGCTGAGCTGACCTGACCCAAACTGTCAACAGATTGCCTAATTTTATGCCCGGGAATAGATTTCTGACAATCACTCATCGATCTATATCTCCTTGTCTCGTAATGACAACAAGAGGCCAAGACTACAACCTCAACAACAAGTCTTTAAAATAACACATGCAATGTTCATTTTAACTTCCTCCCAGTGATTTAGCATTCAGTTTTGAACTGTGTCAGTAGCTTTGCATATTTACTGGCAGCTACCACAGCAGCGTTATACATGTATCAGTGGCTTCCCCTAGGGGTCAGGTACCCTGGGGATTTGTCCAAATGCCCAATCAAACCCCCTGGTATAGGGCACAAGAAATATTAAAAATTCATACAAGGTTGGTCCCCTTGGTTCCTAATCCATGGACTAAAGTGAGCTTCCCACCCTACCTCCCCCCCCCCCACCCCCCCTCACCAATGGGCAACAAACAATTAATTCTGACTACCTCCTGCACAACAGACTGACACTTAACCACTGAGCTTACTGGTTCTGTGATGGGCGAAATTTTGTTCAGATAAAATTAATCGAATTCTATTAAAAATACATCTGAGACATTGAATAAATGTAGTCCATGGAGTTTTAGCATAGTTTTTGTCATAAATAAATGTTATTATTATAGCCAGAGAATAATACTGGTTCACTACTCATGCTCTTGCGATAAGTGATAATGGATATATAATGAACTACAACTGCCAAATGCGGGGGGAGGGGTGTTGTTAATATATTGTAACCAGGACTGATCAGTATTACTTTCATTCTGGATGAGATAGGACGTATTTCTCAGCAAATATTAGCTTTTATGCATTTTTTTAAAAGTAAAAAGCTATTATGCTAGAGAAAATAAGGCTGAGTTTGTACCCTTTCTCTTCATATTTATTTATTTACTAGAAGTAATCATAGATTATCAAAGTGCGTTCAACATATTTTTGAAAGAGAAAGGACTGTGGTAACAGTCTGAAAAGCTGAAAATTGCTGCAAGGATGTGGACAGTGTACCCGGGGGGTGACTTCCATATAAAAGGGGTAGGGATGCTCGTCGGACATTTTCGATTTGACCCCTAAGAGGTACTAAAATGGGCGTGGCTCAAGCTTATTTTGACCCCTAAAAGATAATAAAAATGTAAATTGATAACAGCTTTTTTGTGAGTTATTAAAGCGGCTATGTGCTCAACATTTGCACATAGCCAGATTAATCCAACTCAGTAGTTTTGTGTTTCTGTCCCGCAAACCGAGCTCAACATTGACAGCAGGTCCATCATATATAATCACAATTCAGAGAAGGACATAAAAGATAATAAAAATGTAAATTGATAACAGCTTTTTTGTTCAATTGACACCCGACCCCTAAAAGGTACTGCTTTACATAGAAATGTCTGTGTTTGATGGTGGATACCCTAAGTGGTACCAAACTCCTGATTTTGACCCCTAAAAGGAACGACGAGCATCCATGTACCCCTCACATGAGGGAGTCCTCCCCCCCCCAGGCAGTATACATAATCCTGATCAAAAGTGCTTGTTTTTTAACTAATGTGAAAATTTTGATGTCTTGACTTATATGTTAACGTGCAAGGGGATGTACCTGGGTATAAAACTGTAATTATCTTTGTGTCACGTTAAATCGTTGGATGCGATGCTTATAGGGCTATATGTATACATCTGTGTTTTATATGGTTATGGCGTTGATTTGAGAATTAGTAGCACATTTTGCTGTGTGATATACAGTGTAAATAAGCAATAATTGAAGTTAGTGTAGAACGCAAATCAACTCAGGCTATAGCTACCTACATTTACATACATACATGAACTTTATTTGAGTGTCAATAGTATTTAGCTGTACGTGAAGCTAATTGGGGACGGCTATATTACAGGATATATAAATGGATTAATATAAAGTACGTACATTGTATAAATAAATATTACTATTCAGAATGATGTGTATAAACTGAATTCCAGTTCCTAGAACATAAACAATATATGGATGTGTATAAAGTACACCCCATGCAGTCCTTCGATTCAGATCATTCACATTACGTTTCCCGGGTATTTTTCAAGTGAGAACGATGTTGGTTGCAGAATATTGAGCGCCATTCTTAGTTCCAGAATAAGTTCCAGATCAGCCTTGTTTCAGGTCCGTTAGAAATTAAGTGTACTAGATTAATTGAACACAGCAATGAAGTCAGTACTTAAAATTTCCCTCACCTTGTACTGTGTTGATATTCCAGTTCCTTGGCATATCAAAATGTCGGTATAGATTAACTCTCTGTCTGAATGTAGTGTTAATTTGAATCCGTTAATTTGTATAACCAAGATGTACACAGTGTCGCAACTCACACAAGATACGCCGATTACGGGTATCTAGAAAACTCAGACCTTGTTTCTCTTCAGCCAGGTCATCTTACTGTTTGTAGTTTCGGTATCTGTATGTACAGCGAAAAGCAGAATCCGGTACAGCGAGCAAGTCAACAGAATTCACTCGGTTGTTTACAAATTATGGTGAGTTGATTTGACTCAGTTCTCTGTCGTCACCGCGCCGACAAAACAGACCATGTTTGACTTAAACCACCAACATGCACACGTGTAGTATTTAAAAAGCTTCTTCACAACTCACACTGAAATATTCATATCCATGTATTTCTCTTCAGCCTTCAGGTATGATTTATAGCATCTTGACCATTTGCAGTTTTGGTATCGGCAAACCACATTCACTCGGGTTCAGCATAAATAAATAACAAGTATCCTGAGCCTGTTGGAAGGCTTTCGCACGGTGAAGTTAAATAAAACATTAAAGTGCTTACATTTGAGAGATGGGACTCCAAATTAGAGAGAAAGTTCCTCGCGGGTCTCCGCCATCTTGATTTACTGTATTCAATTATGTAAATAAATTAACCTGGCGATTGTTGCGTGACCAGCACAGTGCAATCTGATTGGTGTGAATTTGACCTTTAACGCATGCGCAGATCGCGTGCTACACTGAATAAAAAAATTAAAAAACGACTTGCATTTTAAGACTCGTTACTGCCACAGGCAGCCCGAGTAATAACGTAGCTAGCCAGAGAGTCTCTCTACTGGATTAAGATACTGAAAGAAAACTGAAGAAACCATCATTGAGCTTGATAACCACGTACAAGAACAATTCTGCCGGTAAGATGATGTTTTTAGTGTATACCCGAATGCTGTACTCGTTTTCTGGCTGAAGAAATAAACTAAAGGGGACCTTTTTAAAGAAGTTTATCGACTCGTAATAATTAATTTACATTGTATTGAACGGAACTGCGTTGAACAAACAGGAATTTTAGCTTTATATTGTACTGCATCAGCTAAGTTTTCCCTTATCCGAGTCTGGGATGTAGTTTGAGTCTTGTCATATGACTATATCGTATATTTAGTTTAGTTTAGGTGTTCTAGTGGAAATTGTGAGCGCAATAAGTTGGAAGATTGGAAAACATACGATAAATAGTTAGAATAGTACTCGGCGTTAACAGAGCGGACATGGAGGAGTTTGTGCCGTGTACTAACTGTCTAGATCTATAGTGTGCGAAAACTGCACACAGTACCGTCGAGCTAAATTGCCAGTACAACTACTTCGGTCCGACATGTAGTTTGAGTCATCTAACTATATCGTATATTTAGTTCAATAGTTTAGGTGTTCAAGTGGAAACTGAGTGTGAGCTAATTAAGTTGGAAGACAAATTGCAAAACATATGAAATCTGTACCCCGGACTTTTTTGGTATCTGCTCCTATTTTATGGAACTCGTTACTACTGGAAATGAGGTCTATTGATTCTCTTAGTTCTTTTAATTCTAGTGTGAAAATTATTATTATTGATTCAATTTTCCTTTTGGTATAGAATAGGGAATTACTTGTAAAACGATACGTTACAGTATCTGTATTATTGCATAACATTTTTAATACTTGTTGTATTGTAAAGCGCTATGGGACTTTAGGGCATGCATAGCGCTACATAAATCGATTATTATTATTATATATGAGCTTGTATTTATGCGGCCGTTGATAAACACTCATAACGGTTAAGCAAACTCGTAAGGTTTTCTCAACTGGCAATGTGCTGTTTTTAATTGTCATGTTGTGGCACTCGATCTCTTCAGCGATCAACAGTTTAGTTCGAAGCTATGCTTCAAATAAGGTACCCTAGCATAGTTGTTTTGTTAGCACAAGTATAACACAGGTAGCCCGAAAATAACAGAGGGTATATATTTTGCACTTATTGTTACTTAAGTCTTAACTTAACTTTAAGCCTTCATCATTTATCTATTTAATATTTTTATATGACTTGTATATTCTCTGTATGTGTACTATGTGTTAATATATTTATATGTATATATTTATTATACTTATTATATTTTATTCCAATAATTTTATTTGTCTTTTTTCTTTTCTTGTATATTCACTTTGTAACTCTGTAATCATAAGTCTACATACTGTTTTTGTTCTATTAGATTTCGTAGAAATCAGGCTCTATTGTTCGTAAGTTCTATACATGTATGTAACCAAATCAACTTGCTATCCAACCATTTACGGCAGTCAACTCGAAAGCTTGTGCTCCTTTGACTGCCGTTACTTGTTCAATAACTTTTATTTTTCTTGTAACTAAACTATTCTACTATAACTATTGCTTAATTTGACACTGAATTTGTAATTCTTTGTTAAACAGTATAAAATAAAAACTGAGTTGAATTGTAAAACAAAAATAAGTAATCTCAGAATTTTTTGGTTGAAATAAAATCCTACCAGCAGACATTAGCTGTGTGTGTACTACCAAATAGCGATGTGACTGTACGAGGAAACTTCTACAAACAAATATATTTAATGACCACAATATCAGACTAATCAAAACATTAATATTGCTCAGCCGCAACGATTCATGGGCGCACACGGGGTCACAGGTAGTAACGCAATCGGCTGCTTTTGCAGCTTCACGCGGCATTTACACAGGTAACCCGAAACAACTAAGACGATAACAGAATTTGTTTTTAATTGTAAATGTTGGTTAATTAAATGATGAAATGCTTGCTAGTGTAGTCGTGTTCGCTCGGGTGGAGTTCTAAATCAGATCCTCGTAGTAATTTCATACAATTTGTTTTCGGCTGGTACCGCACTGCTACACAGGTAACCCCGAACAACTAAGACGATAAAACTGATTATTCAAATATTTTATTATAATATTGTTTTGTTAATTAAATTATGAACCGCTGTGCACTCGTGTTGACTCGTGTCTTGACTCATGTGGAGTTTTAGATCAGATGATCATTGACTCATGTGGAGTTTTAGATCAGATGATCATAGTATTTGGATCGGAGTATTTTTGGGCTACCTGTGTTATCCTAGGGTAGCCTGGCTTACTTGAAGTCGCTCGTGTTCTACTTGTGTTCACTTGTGTTCTGACTCGTGTGGCGTTTTATATGAGATCGGTCGACTGTGTGTGCGTACTTTCGCATCTGATTGTGCGTTGTAATGTGCCAAACTTCTTAGGTATATGAGATCATCCGCGTTACAAAAGATACGCCGGAGTTCAAGCTGCGTGCAGCTTCTTGTTTTTATTATTCTCCTATCGACGACAGAAGTTGATCAGTTCAGACCTTTGCCGCTAACAATGTGGGTCTTTATCGAGCGATAAAGCAGGAGGCATGCGTATTAAACGTTATAGATCTATTTAACACTGTTTACATTACATAAAATCATCACCGAATAATTACCACTACGGGAATGTGGAATGAGCAACGTGCGAGACTTCGAGGCGCTATCGGTAATTTTAACTACTTTCTAACCTTATAATTCTTGTAAAGGAACTGTTATTGACCATAAAAATACACGAACAACGTAATACATTCGATCTGCGCTGTCTGGACAGATCCAATGTACATTTAGAAACGTAAGCGAAATACAATATCCAAACATGTTTGGATATAAACGGGTATCGAATTATAATCAAAGGTTAGATTTCGTCAGGCGCGCTCAGATAAGAAAGTTCAAAGCTCTCAGACTAGGCGAGACAAGGAGATATCGATTTCAATGAGTCATTGTCAGAAATCTATTCCATCGTGGGCAATTATGCAATACAACCTAAATTTGGGTCAGGTCTTGTACAGCTAAGGTATGTTTTACGACAGAATAACCAGAGTCTTTCTACTGGATCGAGAGCTCGAGACATTATACATGTCTGCTAATATGGGGAAAACTGAAACAAAAAATGAACTTTGACGGCAGAAACGCGGAATATTTACATGATCCGCTAAGATTTTTACAAATCTTAGTTAAGCAGATGTTTTCAGTGTTGCCAACTGAAATGCTGTGCTCGTTTTCTGGTTGAAGAAATAAACTAAAGGGGACTATTAAAAAGCTAGCTTTGTTCGACGCTGTTTAGTACAGTTAGTAGCACCGCCATAGACTGGAACGAGACTAGTGAAAGGTCATCCGCTCGCATGGTGAAAGCCTAATAGAAAACTTATTAATTTGCCAGGTCACGCAAGGTAACTGGAAATCGGAAGGCAGTCTCGCCTTGCATTCACACATTTTGTCGTTAGTTCACGTTCGTTGGTACAAATAGATAAAAAAAAAAAAATGATTCAGCTTTCGAACAATGTCAACGTCTATACAAAGATGTATTCAAAAGACATAATTATGTTCTGCTATTATATTTTTCTGTGTTGCGCGTCTTTGGAGAGAAAATTAGTTTTCATGTTCGAATGTCCGCTGATAAGTCTAGATTGTAGTTAGCCCGGAAATACATAGGGTATAGTAGCGTACCGGTCACCGTTCTGCATTGATAACAACAGGACAACACAGGTAACCCGAAAATACAAAGACGGCACGCACTGATGCCACAGGTAACCCGGAACAACTAAGCCGATAACACAATTTTTATTATTTTATTATTATCATGATAATTACGTTCCCTGGGATAACATAGATAGCCCGACAATACGTAGAGTATAGTAATGTACTGCACTGATAACAATAGGACCACACAGGTAACCACGGCACACACTGATACCACAGATATCCCGAATCAACTAAGCCGATAACACCATTTTTATTATTTTATTCTGATTATGATTTTGTGTTCATTAAATCATGAAGCGCTAGTGCACTCATGTTCACTCGTGTTCTGAATCGTGGAGTTATATTTCAGATCCTACTAGTATTTGGATCCTAGTATGTTTGGGCTACCTGTGTAATCCTAGGTACCCTGGCTTACGTGAAGTTGCTCGTGTTAATTCGTGTTTTACTTGCGTGCACTCGTATTTACTCGTGTTCTACTTGTGTTCACAACATCTAAACAAACATGTATTCTAAATATATAAGTTCTGCTAATATATTTGTCTGTGCTGCGCGTCTTTGAAGAGAAAATTAGTTTTCAAGTTAGTTTTCAAGTTCGATTCTCGGCTGATAAATTTAGATTGTGTGCTGGCTCAATTCAAAGCAAATTTCCCCATATTGAAGAAAACACAGTGGTTCGCAATTAGGAGACGCGCCGTTAGGTCAGCAAAAAAAAAAAAGACTTGAGCCGTCTGAGCGGAGGCTGCGAGGAAAGTTTCAGCTTTTCTCTTCATAGACGCGTAACATAGAAAAATTAAATAGCACAATTTATTTATTTCGAATACATCTTTGCATAGATATTGAATTGATTTTAGGCTTTAGTTCCTCTTTAAAGGTGCGTGCAGCTTCTTGTTACTCTGGCGCTGCTACGTGATGCGACTGTGCGTGTATACTTTCGCATCTGATTGTGCAACCCAATTTGACTGATTGTGCGTGTGTACTAACAGTGATCTGGCCGTGTGCATGTTAATAACGATATAAACACAAGTAGCCCGAAAATACAAAGAGAGGGTACTGGCTTACTTAAAATACAAGTAACCCGATACAACTAAGCCAAGCTAGAATAACACAGGTAGCCCGGAAATACAAAAATAGGGTACCGCGCTGATAACACAGGTAACCCGATAAAACTATAAATTATAATTATTATAACTATATTTGTTTATTATTTTTTTTTTGTTAATTTAATTATGAACCGCTGTGCACTCGTGTTCACTCATGTCCTGACTCATGTGGAGTTTTAGAACAGATCATCTTAGTATTTGGATCCTAGTATTTTTGGGCTACCTGTGTTATCCTAGGGTACCCTGGCTTACTTTAAGTCGCTCGTGTTCTACTTTTGCTCACTCGTGTTCTGACTCGTTTTAGATGAGATCAACTGTGTGTGCATACTTTCGCATCTGATTGTGCGTTGTAATTGGCAAACACGCAGTATCTGAGATAGTCCGCGTTACAAAAAATTCGCCGGAGTTCAAACTGCGTGCAGCTTCTTGTTACTCGGGCCAGGCCTTCGGCCGAGGCACGAGTCAAGTTTCGCAAGTGTTTATTTTTTTTATTTCTCTTGTCGCTGGTTGGCGCCGTCGACCAATCAGATTTCGACTGGTCACGTGACATGTACGTTGCGCCAGCCTTTTTCAAGATGGCGGCAAGTGGGAGTTACGTTTAATATCAGCTGTTTTTTTGTGTAAACCAAAGGTTCCTTCAAGTGCAATACCAAGATTTTTGTCTTTTCTAAAGCTGAGAGGTGTTTCACGGGCTTTGGACGGGAATTTATCACATCTTATGCGACATGCTTTAAGATACACTCGTGAGACGTGACACGTACTGACAGCTAATCCGCTCTGCGATCAACACTGACTATATTAGTATATATAAAGACAACAGCTTCTAAATGTAAGTAGCCGCTAATCTGAACATGATAACCCGTATACCAATTGCAATTGACTGTCGTTGTGTTGTTATTTATTGTTATTAACCTCTCGAAAGTGTAGTAGAAATAACCAGATTTCTCAGTTCTCTGACTGACAGTGACGGGGGCCTTTTAAAAGAATTACAGTCGTTTCGCCCCCCATGCACATGTATTTAAATGTTTATAAATTCGGGAACGAAAATCCAGCATGCAGTGAGTGAGTATAAACTGAGGTAGTAATTAGAAATGAAGATTTTTTCAAACGAACGATAAATGACTCTGATGTGGAAATCGCATATTTATCTGTGGCGTGTTATTGACACTGGTTTTATTTTGTTCTATTTCCCGGGTCTATTTACATCTGTACCTCTTTGTATTTGATTATTATTTAATGTTTTTTTTTTAGAACTGACATAATGATATTATGTATAGAGTAGTGTATTTATCATTATTGCAAGTTTATAACATAACTAAATTTGGTCCAGAACTGAGAGTATACTTACATGCAAGTGGTACTCTTTCTTTCCCTTCCCCTTCCCCTTTCTTGGTACCATTATATATCCATGCAAGCTAGATCTTGTTTCAGTGTTTTCCATCTGAGGTGGTCCTGGCTTAAGATAACCCTAAGGTTATCTTAAGGACCTACCTTCTCATCATTGTATTTCTTATTATGCCTTATTACTCGTAAACATTTCCATCATCTTATGAGAAAATAAATGTAATTGTTGTTGTTGTTCCTCAGTTCTTGACGTCAGCATTGTCACTTTCACTCAGTCATGATCAGGAGTATGAGTACTTTTACGAATTATTTGGGAATGAAAATTAATCTTGCTGCGACCCCAATGATATAAAAAGAGTGGACATTGCATGTTTATTTGTGGCCTGCCATTATAAGTTTCAGTCTCCTTCAAGATGTAGAAAATGAGCACTAGCACAGTGGCAGCTCACTAATACTAGAAAATGGTGGTCTGTAGTTTATGACCTCAATCGAAAATATTGTATTGAGAATTTAGCCTGAATGTCAGCCATCTCCACTGGTTTGTTAATAATTGAGAATTACAAATAGATGACTTTATTTCACATGTAGAATGACATTACCTAACTATTCACGTCAGTGAATAGCAACATTATGTGGAATTTGTTGTTCTAAATTGCTTGATTTCTCATAGTTGTACTGCACCTGATATAATTACAATGCATCACATTTGAGTGACTCAATATCGTGAAGACTACTCAAATAACCATTGCACTTCAATCAACAACACCCATACCAAGTTTTTTTGTAATTCTAACGACCGTCAAGGAACAATAATATTGAAAAGAAAGTAATATTAAACTACAGAATTGAGGGAAATTGTGGCTGAAATGTACATGCAGAGCATGTATGTATGTGTATTATGGCTCTATCATTTCCACCCCACCTCCCCAGGCATACCCTAACCTAACCCAACCCCACCCCCCCCCCCCCCCCCCCCCCCGTGGGGCATTTGCACATTTACATTTGACAGACAAGAGCATCAGTAGAGAACCAATTCTCTGGCTACTCTAGCACAACCACGTTGACACAAAATTATGCTAGAACTCCATGCAGTACATGCTATAGATGGCCCGAGTTAAGGCCACTCAGGGCCTCTTGTTATTATATAAAACAAAAATGTAAATTGTTGGTACAAATAAATATATTGTTGTATTGTATATTGTTGTTGATTAAGATCAAGTATATGATGTGACAGTAATAAGAGACTATATTAAAACAGGCATTTATAATACTGAACTCATGATCATGGGAAACCACGTGAGATGTTCTTAAATGTGAGCTTTAACCGGGAGGTGATAGTGAGGGTGGGTGGGGGACAATAGACAGGAAAAACGTGTATGATAGACAGTAAACTTTACCAATAGTGCACGTTGCACACATTACCGAATTGCCAAAAACCATAAGTTTTTAATTCGAAGCAAAGCTTTGCCAATAAAGTATATTTTAAAGGCGTATAACCACCATTCTGTCTGTTTGCATCAGAGTGTATTATTTTTGAAAGTGTGTAACTTCCGAATAAAGACAAAAAATAAACTTTGGCCGGTTTTTCTTTGTTGACGAAATTGGTCCAGACATATAATGAAAAATGGTTGAGATAAAACATGTCAGCTAGGGTCTGAACCTCTCAAGAGTTATAGGAGCATTCAATTTGATCTGAGTCTCTAACTCAGTGAGTTTGCACTCAGGTGTACAATCACTAGTAGTTATCCCATTAATCCCTGATCAAACGGTTTCAACATCGGTGTGCAGACAAAAATGGCTAGCCAATCAACCTCGTTCCCAAGATCTTTTGCGACAAACGGAGCCGCCAGCGCCGCCATCTTGGAATCTGGCCGAGACGTTTCTGGGAACGAGGTTGATTGGCTACTCAGTTCTCGGTACACCAGTGAAGTGAATTTAATGTCTAGCCAATCAGATCGCTAGCCCTTCGTCAGAGCAAAAGAGAAAATTGTGGGTGGGGAAACGGTTTATAAAGTGTCGAGGGCATGATTACCGCTGAGGAAACATGTGGTCGGATCATGGATCAAAGGAAATTGTGCCATCAATAGAAATGCTACTAAGAGAAGTCTGCTAGGAGAGCTCCTACACATAAAAGTACTGCTTTCAAAATTTAAATACGGATCGGTGTCACCTCACAAAGCAATTAATGAAAAATGGATAGAAAATAAAAAATGTAAACACGGAAAGCAGAGACAATTTGAAAAGAGCAGATGGGCTCAAGGTGTAGGTTTTACTTGGATAGTTTTTGAATACTTTAACCAGTAAATCGATTATTCGCGTATAGACAGTCGTACGTTCGCATTTAATCACAATACAAGAGTAGTATAGTCAAGATGTATTTAAAACGTTTAACAGCCTGTTTAACTGCCCTTTCATAATATGTATTGTTTACATCAGACAGGAGTCCATTACCAAGGACCGTCCATCTCCCATACTAGGTCTGTGAGTCAGCGTATGGCCGGATTGAGCTATATTTAGAACAGACTCACGGGAGTTCACGTGCCCACACTTTGAGAATCCAATCAAACCATAGCCAGGCCCGATGCAGCGTTAGTAAAATCACCTCAAAGAACAGTAGATCATTCTTAATCTCGATAATTACGGCAAGCATATGCACGATCGCAGCAGAGTCAGAAGGCAGTTATCAGGGAAAGATGTTCTAAAAATAGCTCAAACCGGTCATACGCTGACTCACTGGTATATCAGGGACCCTGCTGGTAATGTGCTCCTGCATCAGATAAACAATAAGAGAAAACCGATATCTTAACATAAACATCTCCCACCCAGTACAATCACAATATCTCCCTATAAAAGTCAGTAAGTGCAACTGCTTTTCAAATTGTTTTTCATTTCGATTTAAACAAAGCAAAATTGATCGGTTCACAATCACAATTTACACTGCCAACGGCGAATTCACTCATACAAGCAGCCAACGACACTGACGACAAAACGAGCTCATAATGAACACAAAGATTCTGGCAGCCTTTTTCTTGATGGCCGTTCTGTTGGCCGTGACTGCAAATGGCCAGGATTATGGGAGACTGACTTTTCGAGATTCCCCAGACCAAAATATTGACCAAACGAGCGAAGAAACTCTAGTGACTGTTCAGCGAGATTCAAGTCCTTTGATGGGTAAGAAAAATGCTGATGTTCAGCTAGTATAGCCAACAAATTAGTGCAGCTTCTTAAATCTTGATTCGGTTTGTTAGATAATTATTGCAGCTATAGCGCTCGTTAGACAAACATCGCAAACTACTCAAGTGTCGACTGCCACAAGCTGTACGTATAGTGAAAATAGACTGAGAAAGTAAGGTAGTGAAAATCATGATAGAATATTTAGAAAAGGGACACAGTTTTAGACCTTATGCGAAAATGGCAAATTTCATTAAATAGGATATAGCTACTGGTATACCACAATTACTGATATTGTAAAGATGAGAATTGAAACTCTGACTCTCGTTTGACCGCAAACTCTCATCGACTGCTCATCCACTCTCATCCGATTTTCATGAGAGTTTATGAGTTTTCTTCAACTCTCATGCGCTCTCATGCTCGTTTGACCGCGGGCTGCACGATAGTCGAACGGATGAGAGTCGGAAGAAAACTCTCATTCAACTCTTATGCCTCAACTCTCATGCGCTCTCATACTCGTTATCTGGAGACCTTAATTTATAGAGTTTTATGTAGCCAGAGTTACTGTGGATAGACCAGACTCGTCTGTATATAAAAAAGGTGTTTATTTCACACAATAAGCAAACTTTCTCGTAATCATAGTCCAAATTATGGAAAGTATGTTTGCATATCATCTATGCTTTTCTTTTTTAATAAATATGACATGTAGATCGAGCGACACTTTTAAAAATAGGTTTAGATTTTAAAGAAAATTAAAGGCTGTTCATGGAATAGCGCCACGTTTAAGATACACGATGATCGCTATAAAACTAAGCCCAAGTATGTATTTAACGCCTCTTTTTTATCTAACAGATAAAATACTGCAGGGTCATTGAACAGGAACAAGAAAGGCTGAGAAAGAACATGGAACAGCAGCGAAGAATTAAATAATATACTACATGTTAATGGCAACCGGTCCACAGAAAGGGAATGTTGATAAACTGGTTTAAGAGGTCTCATTTCTTTCAAATGGACACAAGCTAAAGAGAATCCCGACCTCGTTTTAAGGGAATAAAGATATGAAATACGAGAGCCTTATTTGCATATTTAAAGTTACTTCATTGTTCTTCCCTCACGAAAACAAAATGCCACATTAACAAAATTAAACGCATTTCCCGACAACGCGAATTGGTTGTGAACTGAAAAATTTCGTGTTCTTATTTAAAAAGTCAAGTCGCGCCTTGTTCAGTCTAAAGTATTTCTTTGCGAATGAAACACGCAGTATAGCATAAGATAGATAACTAAAGAACTATATGCGAGGAACATAAATTAACGCGCTCTAAACCCGAGCTGCTAGTCGGCTTGCACAGGAGAGAGATGCTCGTCATGCCGTTTAGGGGTTAAAATGCGTAGTTTGGTACCACTTAGGTATCGTAGTAGCAGTTCTGGCTTCGCATCTTGGTATTTTCACAGTCAAAAGTGTGTTTTCACGTGACGTCCGAAATGTTAAAATCTAAACTATAAGCCGTTTTTTTACGTGATTTAGAGATCTGTACACCAACATCGCGGCCGCATACTAATTAACTTATTTTTTCCCAACTATTATTTGTCCAATTGCAACAGCACGGTTGCAAAGTACTCCATTGCCCCAAAATGTTGGCAATATATGTAATATCGCTTGCTCTATGCACAGGATCTAAAATGATTATATTTTCTAACGGCAAAAATGTTTCCTGTGACGTCAGTGAAAATACACTCTTGCACTTGGACCAAATGTCAGTTAGTTTTGTGTTTTGGAATTGGTAACTCTTATGGGTAAACCACATTTGAGTCACACGCAGCCTCTAAAAGGGACCAGAATCTCGTTCTGTCCTTTTAAAATTTCCGACGAGTATCCCCTCACTTTTATATGGGAATCCCCTCCCCTGGAAGGAGTTGGTTGTATAATACTGACCAGTGTATATATAGTCGGTATCATGGCGCTGTGTCACGGTGAGAGACACGCGTTTATGTTCCGGGCCCGAACAAAATTATTTTCATATAAACTGACGACCCTAGCTCGCATGTGGAATGGTTGAAATCAAACTAAATGTGCAAAAATGACTAACAAACTGTGCGTAGATCTAGTCTTCAAGGGAAATATTGCGTATCTTTTCAATCAAGCATTAAGGGAAGATACTTTAACTGTTTAAAGCCGATTAACAGCCACTAATCGTACATCGACTCCAGACATGCGCAGAACCATGACACAGCACCTTTAAGTATATTTTCAGTACAATTTTCAGGGCGACGCTAGACAGTTCAATGACCGCGAAAACGGCAAAATTCTTGCACATATCTTCTTCTTCTTTCTAAACGTCCTTTCGGTACAAACACACCGCGAGTCAGTCTGTAGATTACTCGGAATATCAAATAGATGGCTACTCTACTGTTACTAAGCACCGCGACAGAAGAGGCAGTGGAGTTGCAATCTATTTGAGAAACACAATAATTTTTATTAACAGAACAGACCTACAAGATGACAATCTAGAATTAATATTCGTTGAGATTAGGAAACCTAAAGTAAAACCTTTTCTCATTAGCACTTGGTACAGGCCGCCAAACTCCCCCATACAGTTGTTTGACAATTTTGAGGTATTTCTCGATAAGATCGAAACGGAGAATATCGAATCCACTATAATAGGAGATTTTAACTGTAATGTTGCATCAGATGCACTAAAACCCTAGTTGAATTATGCGAATTGTATCAATACTCGCAGCTAATTAACTAACCCACGCGTATTACTCCCAGTACATATACTACCATTGATCTTTTTTTTACCAATGAACCTGCCAAATACAAATATTCTGGGGTTTCGCATATTGGTATAATCGATCATAGTGTTGTTTATGCAGCCAGAAAGCTGGTATCACCTAAGAGCACTCCTAAATATGTTGAGTCACGTAACTATAAACATTTTGATTCTGCACTATTCGCACGATATATCAAACTAGTCCCGTGGAATAAAATTACGTCTACTAATGACCCAAATACCGCATGGGAACTCTGGAAAAACATGTTCTTGGAAATAGTTGACTGGCATGCACCAATCAAAAGAAGGATACGAAATTCCTTCGCTCCGTGGCTAACAACTCCATTAAAAGATCTCATGCATACAAGAGACAGACTAAAAAGAAGCCCTATTATAACTAACGACGTAGCTAATTGGGATGCGTACAAACAATGCAAAAACCAATTAAACACTGCCATCAAACAAAGTAAAGTATCATATTATGAGGCATACTTCCTAGAAAATCAAGGCAAAATGCGTGAGACTTGGAGGAATCAACACTATCCTCTCTAAGAAAAACAAAACAACTGGGCAGCCTATGTCTGTTATGGGAGATAAATCCGAAGTTCTGAACCCAAAAGAAATAAGCAATGTTTTTAACAACCATTTCGTAGAGGTCGGTCCCAAACTGGCGTCCCAAATTCCTAATTATACTGTAAACTTTGAACAGTATATTGAACGAACAGATTCGGAGTTTGACCTTAAGGAATTTAACATCAACGATATTTATAATCTCATCTAAAAACTACCAACAAATAAGGCTAGTGGACTAGACGACATCCCGGCTAAACTTTTGAAACATTGCGCCTCAACCGTAGCAGAGCCTTTAACACATATCTTCAACTTATCTATCAGACAAGGAATCCAACCGTCAGACTGGAAAAAAGCCAGTCTATCCCATACCTAAAGAGGGACCCAAAGCCATCCCTAACAACTATAGACCCATTTCGGTTCTTTCAATTGTCGTTAAGATTCTAGAAAGAGGCGTTTTTAATCAGTTTTACACATACTTAGTTGAAAACAATCTGTTAAATAAGTTCCAATCGGGCTTCAGACCATTACATTCCACAGTAACTGCCCTCTTGGACCTTACAAATGAATGGTTCCTAAATATTGATAATGGCCTTACAAATGCTATCATATTTCTGGATCTTAAAAAAGGCCTTCGATACTATTGACCACTCTATCCTACTATCGAAAATGAAGCTCTACGGAGTAAAAACTAAAACCCTATCCTGGTTCTCGAATTACCTTACCGATCGTATCCAAAGGACACTAGTAAATGGCACTCTGTCTGATCCAAACATAGTCAGTTGTGGAATTCCTCAAGGGGCTATTCTAGGCCCATTACGTTTTTTGCTTTATATTAACGACTTGCCAAATTGCGATTTAATGTCTAATGTATGTATGTATGCAGACGACACCAACTTTACTTTTGCCTCTAGCAATCAGGAGTTTCTCTCTGCTATGAATAATGATCTAATTAGTGTGCAAGAATGGCTTATCGCCAATAAATTAAGCCTAAATACTACTAAAACTAAATGCATGTTTCTTGGAACGCGCACCAAACTTGCCCCAATACCTGATGATCCGAACGTAAGCACAAATGGCAGTCAAATCTTATAAATGTCTCGGTGTTCACGTCGATGAGTTTCTTACATGGGAGACTCATATTGACAACATTTCTAAAAAGATTGCCAAGGCACTTGGTATTTTACGAAGACTCAAGCCATTCGTGCCTCATAATCTTTTAATTTCTATCTATAATTCACTGATAGTCTCACATTTTGATTATTGTAGCACTGTCTGGGGAAGTCTGGGTAAAGGCCTTTCTCAGAAACTTCAAAAACTTCAAAACAGAGCTGCTAGAATCATTACAGGTTCTAATTACGACGTTAGATCAAAAGACATCTTAGCCATGCTTAATTGGAGACTTAGAAGAACGACGCCACTGCCAATTGGGAAGCGTTATGTACAAAACCATGAATAACAAAGTTCCGCCATATCTAACCGATTTATTTACCAAAACAAGCACAATTCATTAGCATAGTTTGCGCCGTTCTCAGAATAGTCTCTTCATTACAAGACCCAACACCGAAGCCCTTTTTCATACAGAGGGGCACTCTATGGAACAGTCTACCTAAAGTAGCACAAGAGTCTACAAGTATTAAACAGTTTTTTTTAAATACTTGTAGCCTCTTTTTTTTTTATTATTATTCTCCCGCATCATCTTTTAGTATTTAAGAAGCCAACATATTTAAATAGAATATTCTTACTTTTTATTACCTAATTATTATTAATCTTGTTAATATTATTATTGTTATCATTAGCTTAGAACTAAACACACGGCTCTCTGGAAGAGCATCTTTGTAATTTTTACAATGAACGAGACTCCGTGTCTAAATAAAGAGTATGTATGTAGTCTTTCCGAGGAGGTCCGACCTCTCGGCGGCGAACTGCGGTGTACAAAGGCCATGGCGTTACTAAGGGCTGTCGGACGACGGGGTGGCCTTTATCTTTTTCTGTGGGGGTTGGTCCACCTCCGCTGCCTTCTCCTCCTGCTCTGTCAGCTCATCAAAAGATGGAAATAGAGGGGTTCCACCGATACAATCCAGAAACCAATCTTTAGGGATAGGGTGTTTGTACACTTCCACAAACCCATCGTCAAACTCGACCGTCACAACATTGTCGCCGTATTCTGTTATCTTTCCAGGATAGTAGTGGCGATCTTCCCAACGCACCACAACCTTGTCGTCTAGGTACTTACATCCATCGCGACCGTCGGCCGTCGCCATCGTTTTTGATAGATATCTTCAATACCAATCAATTGCGCTGTGATCCCATGAGAAAGGCTTTACTGGAAACAGTGACGTGCTGAAATATATCACTTCACGTCTCATAATGATTTATAGAGATATTGCGTGCAGCAAGAACTCTCGTTTGTGACGTAACATATGTGCGGCGGTCTGGGTCCGGTTTTTTTGTAAAAAATCCATAATTTTGAATTTACTAGAACAGACAGACAGACATACATAATGACTTTATTAGCTCTTTGTACTGCGTTGGTACATCAGACGACTGCTAACAAATTAAAAAGGATAGGTGGATGAATTATTTTGTAATCTTCAAATTCTAATATATCGTTATCGCTAATTTAACTTACATTATTAATTATGTACTGAAATTATGGTGGATCGCTGTTTATACAGTCATCAACATATTTTGCTGCTTTGGCGAAAATAGTTATTTTTCTAGTTATTTTATGTTAAAATTGCATTATCTATGATTATTAGTGTCAAACCGATGTACCGTTTGTCATACATGGTTCCGGCCATAAGTCCATAACGTCTTGTCTTCCTTAACAGAACAGTTTCTTTTTTTTGTGTTGTTATAATCAAATTAAACTTTGACAGTAACTTATTCCGGCTATTCCAAAAGAGGAATGGAATTGAAAAACGTAAAAACAAAATTCAAAAACCGAAAAACAAAAACCGAAATCTGAAAAAAAAAATCAAAAACCGAAAAACAAAAACTAAAAATAGCGATTTGGAATAAAAAAACTGATGTAAAAACAAAATTCAAAAACCGAAAAACGCGATTTGAAATTGAAAAACGTAAAAACAAAATCGAAAAATCAAAAACAGAAAATAGCGATTTGGAATTCGAAATTGAAAAACGTAAAAACAAAATCGAAAAAGCAAAAATAAAAAAGAGAAAATAGCGATTTGGAATTGAAAACATGACAAACAAAATCCAAAAGGAGCGATTTGAAATTGAGAAACGCAAAAAATAAAAACAGAAAAGCAAAAACAAAAACCATCAGTGAAGGTCACAGATGGGGTTATCTCAAAATCTCGATCAAAAGCCGCACACACCCAAGGGAACTATGCTGGTGCAGATGAGTGGCAAGATAGTGACAATTTTTTGCATGCCACCCATGCTGCAACCTGACAAGTTAACACAACTGTCAAGTCACAATGCTATCAAGATCTCTGGATCCGGGTGCCGATTAAATCTTTTGAGACAGGAATCCCAAAATAACCAATTCCACATAACATTGCTATTCCTTGTGAATATTTAGGGAATGTGTCGTTCTACATGTCAATAAAGTCATCCATCTAGATCTGCATGTACAATGTTTGATTTTTGAGTAATTTTCAATAACGAACCAGAGGAGACGCTGAAATTCAGGCTAAATTCAAATCAGCATTAGTGAGCACTGTACTAGTGTTCATTTTCTACATCTTGAAGGAGACTGAAACTTATAATGGCAGGCCACATAGAAACATGCGATTTCCACTCGTTTTTTTCTATCATTGGGGTCGCAGCAAGATTATTTTTTGTTCCGGAATGATTCTTAAAAGTATAAATGAGAAAAGTACTCGTACTCCTGACCAAGTGAAAGTGCCGATGCTGACCTGGAACATCATATCCAAGAATTGAGGAATCGGGCCATTAAATAAATCTTTTATTTGTTATAGCAGGCTGAATATTACAGCTTACAGCTGGTTGGGGCCTGCTTTTACTCCTCACAAACTCCCCACTACATGTTTTGGACACACTACACTCGACTCACGGTTGATTTTTACGGAGGGAGGAAAACCATTTACTACTATATCTGATGCCATTACTAACAATAACAACGGTAGCCATGTATTTTCTCATAAGGTGATGGAAATGAGAAGGTAGGTCTTTAGGGTAACCTTAGGGTTATCTTTAGCCAGGGTCACCTCAGATGGAAAACATTGAACATAAATAAAACTCTGAATTTCTTACGAGACCTGCAACAACTATAGGGGCTGATATAGCCTGCTTTCAGGTGGTAGATGGTGTGTTTTTCGCACAGCAAACGGGTCATTGAAGCGGCCGCCATATTTCAGATCTGTTTTTCTCCCCCACCCCCTCCCCACTCCATGTGTCATTCGATTCCAAGTCTCAATCACGCTCGGCCAATAGAGCGGCCGCTTCAATGATCCGTTTGCTGCGCGAACAAAACACCATCTACCGCCTGAAAGCAGGCTAAGGCTGATCAAAGTCAGGGCCCGGCTAAACCATAGATCAAATTGGAATTTAGAATGTTGGTTTTTGTGGAGGCAGGTAAACCGGAGAAAAATCCTTGGAGCAAAGGTGAGTTACCTACAATCTCAACCCACATAATTATTTCAATGCGATTTTCAAGAGGTGGGGTCCATTTATAAAACCTTTTTTAACGATTAAATTTACTCACTCAGTCTCAGTTCACTCGGGGAGTTATGAGCTTACGAAATGGATTATACACCTGACTAAAAACAATATAATGAAACAATATGGAATATGATTATTGCAGTGCAAAGTTGTAATTCAATACAGGAAGTTAAAACAACAGGGGTTACTGACAAAAAATTGTTTGGGAGCGCTCGCCCTAAAAATGGCCGGACAAGAAAGCACCAGGGAAATGTTACTTTATTATTTGTTTATGATTCTATGAAATAAAAACAAACCGTTGTTTTGCCTACATTTTGTTACGCGACAATAATCACGCAAATATTTTTTTTTCATTGAAGTCATATCCTAACCTTCATTTACAATGAATATAATGTTAATCGATTGTAGACAGTCTTCAAGTGCTAGTGTATCAAAATGAGCAACCTTTGGAACAAGGAAAAACTTGCTGACTATGCTTAGGTGTGCTTGAGTTTACACTTTTGGCTACGCAGTGTCATACATGGTTTGTGCTAGGGGAGTCGGATAATAGACCTACTAAGTCAGCTTGCCTGTTTGTTGCTCTATTTCAGACCATGTAATAGTTCTCCAGAGGATTCTTTGTTTTCCAATTATAGAAATTGGCACATTTCCTCTTGGGATACAAAAAACAAAAAAGCATTACTCAAGGGACAAGAAACACAGGATAAATTAGAATTCGCAAAAACTCAAAGTGCTGCTGAAATAATATCTTAGCAAACATATGTTCACTCCTGTCATAGCTTTGTATACAGTATAGAAGCTCTTTTCAACCATGGAAACTACTGTAAAACCATTTCAAAATCTTGGCACTCTTATATAGCCGCCTAGGCACTTGAAGTGCAATTGCATTGAACAATACGGCCTGTACCAGTGTGAGATCTGAGAGCACATTAGTACACAAACTCCTGTGTATGTAACCAAAGTAAGCTTTACCCCTCACCGACAGGCAACAAATACCCATTCCACAAAAAACGGGGCAAATCGCTTATTTTATGTCCCAGCCGTCTCAATACCTGAAAAAGCGCTAGAATCATGGGGTAATGATATTTGTTATAAGAACAAGTCAGTATTTCTAGAAAACAAACATAACCATCATGGCAACCCATAATTTGACCTTAAATAGCTCATTTTCACACACTTTGACGATGTCCCCGGATCAATGTTACTAGAAAACGAGCTAGTTTTAAGCCTTGTAAAATCCGTTAGCTAAAACGTTGTTGTGTGTTTTTCTCAAGGGATAAATGGCTAAACGGCTAGTAGTACTCTTTTGGTCTGGATATTGAATTTAAATGTTTGATAATCAAAAAACAAATGTCCACTGATTTAATGTAACATCCGTTACCAGAAAATAATAAATTGCCACCCTGGTGCAGAAATCTCTATCACTACTTCTTTTTATACTAATCGCTCCTTAATGTTATATAAAACTTATATTCAATTTGGGTTTTGGCCAGACTTGTATGGAAAGAATACGGCAATCACTTGTAGCCTCCGATGCAGACGTCTTATGTGGTTCAGTTTCCTTCCTCCCACACTGAACCACATAAGACGTCTGCATCGGAGGCTAAATCACTTGAAGTTGTCCAACCAGGTGCGTATGGTTAAGCGTGTAACATCCGTTACCAGCATTTCTAGAACGCTGAGTATAACACGAGACACCGAAAGCATGCGACAAGGATTTTCCGATCTCTTTTCCCGAGTCTATGACTTGAGAGATTCAACACGTGTTTTGCTTTGCGTTACTTAAGTTGCTCTTATTCCTCTAGTTAGCCAAGCAACGTCTGTTTTAGTGATAAAGAATCAAAGGTTAGTGATTAATATTTGTTTTCAACTTACTTTCAATTCATTTAAAATGACCTTTGGAGCCTTAGTTTGTATATTAACCTAATGTAACGGATGTTCATCAAACCGGAAGTGAACGAAACTCATAAGTCTGATATAGAAGCTAACTATATCTGTACTAAGCAAGCCGCTGAAGAAGCGTTGGCCGTTTCAAAACGTCTTAAAGACGGCTCCGAGCTCAAATTCACACTCCGTGGAAACGAGCGTAATTTTAAATTCAATTTAGAAGTTGTTGCTTCCCTTGAGAAGACTCAAGCGTTATTCGAAGCTAGCGACTCTGTGAAGGCACTCGGTTCTGTTGAAGAAGCTATTAAGTTATTGAATGAGAAGAACAGGATTATTCGTATCGCGTACTCTTCAGAAGGCGGCTGGGCTACTAGCTGTTAAGTACTACGAAGAGAACCCCGCTGCTCTAGACGCAGTCGGCACAACCAGGAGGACAATATCAGGATGACGATAGAGCAAGAAGTGCCTGCCGGTTCTACGGTGCCCATGGTCATTGGTGGAAATATTGCCCTGTACGCCTTTCGCGAAGCCTCTCCGCTCCCGTTGGAAATACGTCCTTCAAGGCAACTAACCCCTCTTATCAACCAGGGTCCGGCCAGTGTTTCAAGTTCTACAGCTTCTACGTCATCCTACCCGGATTCAGGTGACCTCTGTGTATCACACGAATTTGAGGAGTTACTAACAGATCAGTCTCACTTTGACACAACTATGTTATATAAGGTTAATTTGTACAAATATGAACAGGACAAAGCCACCCCTATCGTTAAAGGGCGTATCAAGGCTCACACTATCAGTCATGGTTATGTTATATCTTTCGAATATCTACCTTCTGGTATTGTGCTTCGAAATAATCAGATGTCAGCCTATTCGCACGCTGACTTTGTGTCCTGGGCAGTTGGGGAACTACTCCAATTGGGGTTTATTGTCGATAATAATAGTCCGCCCACCGTTGTCAACCTGTTTTCTGTTTCCGTTAATTCGGAGGGAAAACCTAGACTCTTCCTCGACCTCAGACACGTTAATAAATGCATACCTAAAGCTAAATTTCGCCTTGAGTACTGGCGCGTTTTTCTGCAGTACACCTGCCCACGGATAATGGTTAAAATTGACATTAAGTCCGGATATCATCATATTGACATTCATGACGGGCATCAGCAGTATTTAGTTTTTCAGTGGCACCTGACATCAACACGCAACATATATTTTTGTTTCACGGTCATTCCATTCGGTTTGTATTCGGCTCCGTTATGTTTACTAAGCTTTTCCGTCCGCTCGTCAGGCACTGGCGCTCCTTAGGTTTTCATATTGTTCTGTACTTAGACGATGGTATTGTTTGCGAAAAGATATATTTTATAACGTTACGGAATGTACACAAGGGGGTAGGAATTTATGCGTTGTGTTATATAAACACTCGTAGGTGGGGCATCCATAAACGAAATGCCCGCCCCTGATCTGTTGTTTGTGTTTAATGCAATTTAGCTATTAAATGTTTTATGCTCGTTCAGAGTGATAAGAGTATAAGACAACTCTACTACTCTGCAGGTCTCGGCTGCAATTCGTTCCGACCTAGCGCGCGCCGGAATAGTAGCTAATTGTGATAAGTTAATTTGTGGTTTGTCTCAATGCATCAGGCGTTTTCTAAAGTCTCGTGATTAATATAGTTGTTGTCGTTTTTGGGTGACGTGTTTATGCCAATATTACCATATACTTTATACACATGAAATGAGAGTAACAATGTCTGCAGTATAGAAAGTTGTAATGAACACATTACCGAGTACAGCTTATATTGTGCTCCTGTGCTACTCGCGTTTCGTTGCTATATATTTATACTGGACTTGAAGCTCTAGTGTGGCTAAGTATTTGTCACCATATGGCATATTGTGGCTCTCGTGTGGCCCTGTTATCAGTAGTATTTTATTACACCGAGGCTTACCTGTGGCCCCGTAGTTTTGTCTTACCAAATTTTTTTATCGGGCTCTCGTGTGGCTCATTGTTATTGGTAAGAGATCTGTGGTGTACATGAAGTAGCTCTCGTGTGGCTATGTGATTACCATGCGGTATGTCGTGAGGCTCTTGTGTGGCCCTACTCTATAGTAACTCAATTCCACGTGTGGCCCGGAAGGTTGTTAGCTTTCGTATAGCTTATATAGACATATGAGCGTCGTTATCACAAAAAGGCTACTACTACCCACCATACTTGGCTGGCATGCACGCAGTTTTTGGTCTCCCGGCTTTTCTCGTTTTTTTTGTTCAGTCTTTAACCGGTATTCTTCTCAGAGGGGTGTTAGACGTGAGTCCTCCTTTTCTGTTAACAGTCCTCATGATAGCAAACTTTTGTCGATATTTCAGAATTTTCTCTCTTTATTAAAAGCCATATGCGCTCATGAATTCTCAGACGTTACGATGTCGATACGTCAGTATTTTCTCTCTTTATTAAAAGCATATAGGCGCGCTCGCGAGTTTTATCGCTCTTTACGATGCTTAACTAATGCTAAATCGTTTAGAAGTGCCGGCTCATGTAGTTATCCTACTTTGCATTTCAGTGTACGTGCGTTCATTCTGAAACGGCGATTGGTCGGATGATATCAGTGCAACGTTCTGCACTGCCTCCTGGGAATGCAACCCGAACTATAGGTAAAACTTCGCACATCATGAGCGTCGTTATCACAAAAAGGCTACTACTACCCACCATACTTGGCTGGCATGCACGCAGATTTTGGTCTCCCGGCTTTTCTCGTTTTTTTGTTCAGTCTTTAACCGGTATTCTTCTCAGAGGGGTGTTAGACGTGAGTCCTCCTTTTGTGTTAACAGTCCTCATGATAGCAAACTTTTGTCGATATTTCAGAATTTTCTCTCTTTATTAAAAGCCATATACGCTCATGAATTCTCAGACGTTACGATGTCGATACGTCAGTATTTTCTCTCTTTATTAAAAGCATATAGGCGCTCGCGAGTTTTATTGCTCTTCACGATGCTTAAATAATGCTAAATCGTTCAGTTAGAAGTGCCGGCTCATGTAGTTATCCTACTTTGCATTTCAGTGTACGTGCGTTCATTCTGAAACGGCGATTGGTCCGATGATATCAGTGCAACGTTCTGCACTGCCTCCTGGGAATGCAACCCGAACTATAGGTAAAACTTCGCACATCAATTGATAGCAAACTTTTGTCGATATTTCAGAATTTTCTCTCTTTATTAAAAGCCATATGCGCTCATGAATTCTCAGACGTTACGATGTCGATACGTCAGTATTTTCTCTCTTTATTAAAAGCATATAGGCGCGCTCGCGAGTTTTATCGCTCTTTACGATGCTTAACTAATGCTAAATCGTTTAGAAGTGCCGGCTCATGTAGTTATCCTACTTTGCATTTCAGTGTACGTGCGTTCATTCTGAAACGGCGATTAGTCCGATAATATCAGTGCAACGTTCTGCACTGCCTCCTGGGAATGCAACCCGAACTATAGGTAAAACTTCGCACATCAATTGATAGCAAACTTTTGTCGATATTTCAGAATTTTCTCTCTTTATTAAAAGCCATATGCGCTCATGAATTCTCAGACGTTACGATGTCGATACGTCAGTATTTTCTCTCTTTATTAAAAGCATATAGGCGCGCTCGCGAGTTTTATCGCTCTTTACGATGCTTAACTAATGCTAAATCGTTTAGAAGTGCCGGCTCATGTAGTTATCCTACTTTGCATTTCAGTGTACGTGCGTTCATTCTGAAACGGCGATTGGTCCGATGATATCAGTGCAACGTTCTGCACTGCCTCCTGGGAATGCAACCCGAACTATAGGTAAAACTTCGCACATCATGAGCGTCGTTATCACAAAAAGGCTACTACTACCCACCATACTTGGCTGGCATGCACGCAGTTTTTGGTCTCCCGGCTTTTCTCGTTTTTTCGTTCAGTCTTTAACCGGTATTCTTCTCAGAGGCGTGTTAGACGTGAGTCCTCCTTTTGTGTTAACAGTCCTCATGATAGCAAACTTTTGTCGATATTTCAGAATTTTCTCTCTTTATTAAAAGCCATATGCGCTCATGAATTCTCAGACGTTACGATGTCGATACGTCAGTATTTTCTCTCTTTATTAAAAGCATATAGGCGCGCTCGCGAGTTTTATCGTTCTTTACGATGCTTAACTAATGCTAAATCGTTTAGAAGTGCCGGCTCATGTAGTTATCCTACTTTGCATTTCAGTGTACGTGCGTTCATTCTGAAACGGCGATTGGTCCGATGATATCAGTGCAACGTTCTGCACTGCCTCCTGGGAATGCAACCCGAACTATAGGTAAAACTGCGCACATCATGAGCGTCGTTATCACAAAAAGGCTACTACTACCCACCATACTTGGCTGGCATGCACGCAGTTTTTGGTCTCCCGGCTTTTCTCGTTTTTTTGTTCAGTCTTTAACCGGTATTCTTCTCAGAGGGGTGTTAGACGTGAGTCCTCCTTTTGTGTTAACAGTCCTCATGATAGCAAACTTTTGTCGATATTTCATAATTTTCTCTCTTTATTAAAAGCCATATGCGCTCATGAATTCTCAGACCGTACGATGTCGATACGTCAGTATTTTCTCTCTTTATTAAAAGCATATAGGCGCGCTCGCGAGTTTTATCGCTCTTTACGATGCTTAACTAATGCTAAATCGTTTAGAAGTGCCGGCTCATGTAGTTATCCTGCTTTGCATTTCAGTGTACGTGCGTTCATTCTGAAACGGCGAAGGGTCCGATGATATCAGTGCAACGTTCTTCACTGCCTCCTGGGAATGCAACCCGAACTATAGGTAAAACTGCGCACATCATGAGCGTCGTTATCACAAAAAGGCTACTACTACCCAACATACTTGGCTGGCATGCACGCAGTTTTTGGTCTCCCGGCTTTTCTCGTTTTTTTGTTCAGTCTTTAACCGGTATTCTTCTCAGAGGGGTGTTAGACATGAGTCCTCCTTTTGTGTTAACAGTCCTCATGATAGCAAACTTTTGTCGATATTTCATAATTTTCTCTCTTTATTAAAAGCCATATGCGCTCATGAATTCTCAGACGGTACGATGTCGATACGTCAGTATTTTCTCTCTTTATTAAAAGCATATAGGCGCGCTCGCGAGTTTTATCGTTCTTTACGATGCTTAACTAATGCTAAATCGTTTAGAAGTGCCGGCTCATGTAGTTATCCTACTTTGCATTTCAGTGTACGTGCGTTCATTCTGAAACGGCGATTGGTCGGATGATATCAGTGCAACGTTCTGCACTGCCTCCTGGGAATGCAACCCGAACTATAGGTAAAACTTCGCACATCATGAGCGTCGTTATCACAAAAAGGCTACTACTACCCACCATACTTGGCTGGCATGCACGCAGATTTTGGTCTCCCGGCTTTTCTCGTTTTTTTGTTCAGTCTTTAACCGGGATTCTTCTCAGAGGGGTGTTAGACGTGAGTCCTCCTTTTGTGTTAACAGTCCTCATGATAGCAAACTTTTGTCGATATTTCAGAATTTTCTCTCTTTATTAAAAGCCATATACGCTCATGAATTCTCAGACGTTACGATGTCGATACGTCAGTATTTTCTCTCTTTATTAAAAGCATATAGGCGCTCGCGAGTTTTATTGCTCTTCACGATGCTTAAATAATGCTAAATCGTTCAGTTAGAAGTGCCGGCTCATGTAGTTATCCTACTTTGCATTTCAGTGTACGTGCGTTCATTCTGAAACGGCGATTGGTCCGATGATATCAGTGCAACGTTCTGCACTGCCTCCTGGGAATGCAACCCGAACTATAGGTAAAACTTCGCACATCAATTGATAGCAAACTTTTGTCGATATTTCAGACTTTTCTCTCTTTATTAAAAGCCATATGCGCTCATGAATTCTCAGACGTTACGATGTCGATACGTCAGTATTTTCTCTCTTTATTAAAAGCATATAGGCGCGCTCGCGAGTTTTATCGCTCTTTACGATGCTTAACTAATGCTAAATCGTTTAGAAGTGCCGGCTCATGTAGTTATCCTACTTTGCATTTTAGTGTACGTGCGTTCATTCTGAAACGGCGATTAGTCCGATAATATCAGTGCAACGTTCTGCACTGCCTCCTGGGAATGCAACCCGAACTATAGGTAAAACTTCGCACATCAATTGATAGCAAACTTTTGTCGATATTTCAGAATTGTCTCTCTTTATTAAAAGCCATATGCGCTCATGAATTCTCAGACGTTACGATGTCGATACGTCAGTATTTTCTCTCTTTATTAAAAGCATATAGGCGCGCTCGCGAGTTTTATCGCTCTTTACGATGCTTAACTAATGCTAAATCGTTTAGAAGTGCCGGCTCATGTAGTTATCCTACTTTGCATTTCAGTGTACGTGCGTTCATTCTGAAACGGCGATTGGTCCGATGATATCAGTGCAACGTTCTGCACTGCCTCCTGGGAATGCAACCCGAACTATAGGTAAAACTTCCCACATCATGAGCGTCGTTATCACAAAAAGGCTACTACTACCCACCATACTTGGCTGGCATGCACGCAGTTTTTGGTCTCCCGGCTTTTCTCGTTTTTTCGTTCAGTCTTTAACGGGTATTCTTCTCAGAGGCGTGTTAGACGTGAGTCCTCCTTTTGTGTTAACAGTCCTCATGATAGCAAACTTTTGTCGATATTTCAGAATTTTCTCTCTTTATTAAAAGCCATATGCGCTCATGAATTCTCAGACGTTACGATGTCGATACGTCAGTATTTTCTCTCTTTATTAAAAGCATATAGGCGCGCTCGCGAGTTTTATCGTTCTTTACGATGCTTAACTAATGCTAAATGGTTCAGAAGTGCCGGCTCATGTAGTTATCCTACTTTGCATTTCAGTGTACGTGCGTTCATTCTGAAACGGCGATTGGTCCGATGATATCAGTGCAACGTTCTGCACTGCCTCCTGGGAATGCAACCCGAACTATAGGTAAAACTGCGCACATCATGAGCGTCGTTATCACAAAAAGGCTACTACTACCCACCATACTTGGCTGGCATGCACGCAGTTTTTGGTCTCCCGGCTTTTCTCGTTTTTTTGTTCAGTCTTTAACCGGTATTCTTCTCAGAGGGGTGTTAGACGTGAGTCCTCCTTTTGTGTTAACAGTCCTCATGATAGCAAACTTTTGTCGATATTTCAGAATTTTCTCTCTTTAGTAAAAGCCATATGCGCTCATGAATTCTCAGACGTTACGATGTCGATACGTCAGTATTTTCTCTCTTTATTAAAAGCATATAGGCGCGCTCGCGAGTTTTATCGTTCTTTACGATGCTTAACTAATGCTAAATCGTTTAGAAGTGCCGGCTCATGTAGTTATCCTACTTTGCATTTCAGTGTACGTGCGTTCATTCTGAAACGGCGATTGGTCCGATGATATCAGTGCAACGTTCTGCACTGCCTCCTGGGAATGCAACCCGAACTATAGGTAAAACTGCGCACATCATGAGCGTCGTTATCACAAAAAGGCTACTACTACCCACCATACTTGGCTGGCATGCACGCAGTTTTTGGTCTCCCGGCTTTTCTCGTTTTTTTGTTCAGTCTTTAACCGGTATTCTTCTCAGAGGGGTGTTAGACATGAGTCCTCCTTTTGTGTTAACAGTCCTCATGATAGCAAACTTTTGTCGATATTTCATAATTTTCTCTCTTTATTAAAAGCCATATGCGCTCATGAATTCTCAGACGGTACGATGTCGATACGTCAGTATTTTCTCTCTTTATTAAAAGCATATAGGCGCGCTCGCGAGTTTTATCGTTCTTTACGATGCTTAACTAATGCTAAATCGTTTAGAAGTGCCGGCTCATGTAGTTATCCTACTTTGCATTTCAGTGTACGTGCGTTCATTCTGAAACGGCGATTGGTCGGATGATATCAGTGCAACGTTCTGCACTGCCTCCTGGGAATGCAACCCGAACTATAGGTAAAACTTCGCACATCATGAGCGTCGTTATCACAAAAAGGCTACTACTACCCACCATACTTGGCTGGCATGCACGCAGATTTTGGTCTCCCGGCTTTTCTCGTTTTTTTGTTCAGTCTTTAACCGGTATTCTTCTCAGAGGGGTGTTAGACGTGAGTCCTCCTTTTGTGTTAACAGTCCTCATGATAGCAAACTTTTGTCGATATTTCAGAATTTTCTCTCTTTATTAAAAGCCATATACGCTCATGAATTCTCAGACGTTACGATGTCGATACGTCAGTATTTTCTCTCTTTATTAAAAGCATATAGGCGCTCGCGAGTTTTATTGCTCTTCACGATGCTTAAATAATGCTAAATCGTTCAGTTAGAAGTGCCGGCTCATGTAGTTATCCTACTTTGCATTTCAGTGTACGTGCGTTCATTCTGAAACGGCGATTGGTCCGATGATATCAGTGCAACGTTCTGCACTGCCTCCTGGGAATGCAACCCGAACTATAGGTAAAACTTCGCACATCAATTGATAGCAAACTTTTGTCGATATTTCAGAATTCTCTCTCTTTATTAAAAGCCATATGCGCTCATGAATTCTCAGACGTTACGATGTCGATACGTCAGTATTTTCTCTCTTTATTAAAAGCATATAGGCGCGCTCGCGAGTTTTATCGCTCTTTACGATGCTTAACTAATGCTAAATCGTTTAGAAGTGCCGGCTCATGTAGTTATCCTACTTTGCATTTCAGTGTACGTGCGTTCATTCTGAAACGGCGATTGGTCCGATGATATCAGTGCAACGTTCTGCACTGCCTCCTGGGAATGCAACCCGAACTATAGGTAAAACTTCGCACATCATGAGCGTCGTTATCACAAAAAGGCTACTACTACCCACCATACTTGGCTGGCATGCACGCAGTTTTTGGTCTCCCGGCTTTTCTCGTTTTTTTGTTCAGTCTTTAACCGGTATTCTTCTCAGAGGCGTGTTAGACGTGAGTCCTCCTTTTGTGTTAACAGTCCTCATGATAGCAAACTTTTGTCGATATTTCAGAATTTTCTCTCTTTATTAAAAGCCATATGCGCTCATGAATTCTCAGACGTTACGATGTCGATACGTCAGTATTTTCTCTCTTTATTAAAAGCATATAGGCGCGCTCGCGAGTTTTATCGTTCTTTACGATGCTTAACTAATGCTAAATCGTTTAGAAGTGCCGGCTCATGTAGTTATCCTACTTTGCATTTCAGTGTACGTGCGTTCATTCTGAAACGGCGATTGGTCCGATGATATCAGTGCAACGTTCTGCAGTGCCTCCTGGGAATGCAACCCGAACTATAGGTAAAACTGCGCACATCATGAGCGTCGTTATCACAAAAAGGCTACTACTACCCACCATACTTGGCTGGCATGCACGCAGTTTTTGGTCTCCCGGCTTTTCTCGTTTTTTTGTTCAGTCTTTAACCGGTATTCTTCTCAGAGGGGTGTTAGACGTGAGTCCTCCTTTTGTGTTAACAGTCCTCATGATAGCAAACTTTTGTCGATATTTCATAATTTTCTCTCTTTATTAAAAGCCATATGCGCTCATGAATTCTCAGACGTTACGATGTCGATACGTCAGTATTTTCTCTCTTTATTAAAAGCATATAGGCGCGCTCGCGAGTTTTATCGCTCTTTACGATGCTTAACTAATGCTAAATCGTTTAGAAGTGCCGGCTCATGTAGTTATCCTACTTTGCATTTCAGTGTACGTGCGTTCATTCTGAAACGGCGATTGGTCCGATGATATCAGTGCAACGTTCTGCACTGCCTCCTGGGAATGCAACCCGAACTATAGGTAAAACTTCGCACATCATGAGCGTCGTTATCACAAAAAGGCTACTACTACCCACCATACTTGGCTGGCATGCACACAGTTTTTGGTCTCCCGGCTTTTCTCGTTTTTTTGTTCAGTCTTTAACCGGTATTCTTCTCAGAGGGGTGTTAGACGTGAGTCCTCCTTTTGTGTTAACAGTCCTCATGATAGCAAACTTTTGTCGATATTTCAGAATTTTCTCTCTTTATTAAAAGCCATATGTGCTCATGAATTCTCAGACGTTACGATGTCGATACGTCAGTATTTTCTCTCTTTATTAAAAGCATATAGGCGCGCTCGCGAGTTTTATCGTTCTTTACGATGCTTAACTAATGCTAAATCGTTTAGAAGTGCCGGCTCATGTAGTTATCCTACTTTGCATTTCAGTGTACGTGCGTTCATTCTGAAACGGCGATTGGTCCGATGATATCAGTGCAACGTTCTGCACTGCCTCCTGGGAATGCAACCCGAACTATAGGTAAAACTTCGCACATCAATTGATAGCAAACTTTTGTCGATATTTCAGAATTTTCTCTCTTTATTAAAAGCCATATGCGCTCATGAATTCTCAGACGTTACGATGTCGATACGTCAGTATTTTCTCTCTTTATTAAAAGCATATAGGCGCGCTCGCGAGTTTTATCGCTCTTTACGATGCTTAGCTAATGCTAAATCGTTTAGAAGTGCCGGCTCATGTAGTTATCCTACTTTGCATTTCAGTGTACGTGCGTTCATTCTGAAACGGCGATTAGTCCGATAATATCAGTGCAACGTTCTGCACTGCCTCCTGGGAATGCAACCCGAACTATAGGTAAAACTTCGCACATCAATTGATAGCAAACTTTTGTCGATATTTCAGAATTTTCTCTCTTTATTAAAAGCCATATGCGCTCATGAATTCTCAGACGTTACGATGTCGATACGTCAGTATTTTCTCTCTTTATTAAAAGCATATAGGCGCGCTCGCGAGTTTTATCGCTCTTTACGATGCTTAACTAATGCTAAATCGTTTAGAAGTGCCGGCTCATGTAGTTATCCTACTTTGCATTTCAGTGTACGTGCGTTCATTCTGAAACGGCGATTGGTCCGATGATATCAGTGCAACGTTCTGCACTGCATCCTGGGAATGCAACCCGAACTATAGGTAAAACTTCGCACATCATGAGCGTCGTTATCACAAAAAGGCTACTACTACCCACCATACTTGGCTGGCATGCACGCAGTTTTTGGTCTCCCGGCTTTTCTCGTTTTTTTGTTCAGTCTTTAACCGGTATTCTTCTCAGAGGCGTGTTAGACGTGAGTCCTCCTTTTGTGTTAACAGTCCTCATGATAGCAAACTTTTGTCGATATTTCATAATTTTCTCTCTTTATTAAAAGCCATATGCGCTCATGAATTCTCAGACATTACGATGTCGATACGTCAGTATTTTCTCTCTTTATTAAAAGCATATAGGCGCGCTCGCGAGTTTTATCGCTCTTTACGATGCTTAACTAATGCTAAATCGTTTAGAAGTGCCGGCTCATGTAGTTATCCTACTTTGCATTTCAGTGTACGTGCGTTCATTCTGAAACGGCGATTGGTCCGATGATATCAGTGCAACGTTCTGCACTGCCTCCTGGGAATGCAACCCGAACTATAGGTAAAACTTCGCACATCATGAGCGTCGTTATCACAAAAAGGCTACTACTACCCACCATACTTGGCTGGCATGCACGCAGTTTTTGGTCTCCCGGCTTTTCTCGTTTTTTTGTTCAGTCTTTAACCGGTATTCTTCTCAGAGGGATGTTAGACGTGAGTCCTCCTTTTGTGTTAACAGTCCTCATGATAGCAAACTTTTGTCGATATTTCAGAATTTTCTCTCTTTATTAAAAGCCATATGCGCTCATGAATTCTCAGACGTTACGATGTCGATACGTCAGTATTTTCTCTCTTTATTAAAAGCATATAGGCGCGCTCGCGAGTTTTATCGTTCTTTACGAAGCTTAACTAATGCTAAATCGTTTAGAAGTGCCGGCTCATGTAGTTATCCTACTTTGCATTTCAGTGTACGTGCGTTCATTCTGAAACGGCGATTGGTCCGACGATATCAGTGCAACGTTCTGCACTGCCTCCTGGGAATGCAACCCGAACTATAGGTAAAACTTTGCACATCAATTGATAGCAAACTTTTGTCGATATTTCAGAATTTTCTCTCTTTATTAAAAGCCATATGCGCTCATGAATTCTCAGACGTTACGATGTCGATACGTCAGTATTTTCTCTCTTTATTAAAAGCATATAGGCGCGCTCGCGAGTTTTATCGCTCTTTACGATGCTTAACTAATGCTAAATCGTTTAGAAGTGCCGGCTCATGTAGTTATCCTACTTTGCATTTCAGTGTACGTGCGTTCATTCTGAAACGGCGATTAGTCCGATAATATCAGTGCAACGTTCTGCACTGCCTCCTGGGAATGCAACCCGAACTATAGGTAAAACTTCGCACATCAATTGATAGCAAACTTTTGTCGATATTTCAGAATTTTCTCTCTTTATTAAAAGCCATATGCGCTCATGAATTCTCAGACGTTACGATGTCGATACGTCAGTATTTTCTCTCTTTATTAAAAGCATATAGGCGCGCTCGCGAGTTTTATCGCTCTTTACGATGCTTAACTAATGCTAAATCGTTTAGAAGTGCCGGCTCATGTAGTTATCCTACTTTGCATTTCAGTGTACGTGCGTTCATTCTGAAACGGCGATTGGTCCGATGATATCAGTGCAACGTTCTGCACTGCCTCCTGGGAATGCAACCCGAACTATAGGTAAAACTTCGCACATCATGAGCGTCGTTATCACAAAAAGGCTACTACTACCCACCATACTTGGCTGGCATGCACGCAGTTTTTGGTCTCCCGGCTTTTCTCGTTTTTTTGTTCAGTCTTTAACCGGTATTCTTCTCAGAGGCGTGTTAGACGTGAGTCCTCCTTTTGTGTTAACAGTCCTCATGATAGCAAACTTTTGTCGATATTTCAGAATTTTCTCTCTTTATTAAAAGCCATATGCGCTCATGAATTCTCAGACGTTACGATGTCGATACGTCAGTATTTTCTCTCTTTATTAAAAGCATATAGGCGCGCTCGCGAGTTTTATCGTTCTTTACGATGCTTAACTAATGCTAAATCGTTTAGAAGTGCCGGCTCATGTAGTTATCCTACTTTGCATTTCAGTGTACGTGCGTTCATTCTGAAACGGCGATTGGTCCGATGATATCAGTGCAACGTTCTGCACTGCCTCCTGGGAATGCAACCCGAACTATAGGTAAAACTGCGCACATCATGAGCGTCGTTATCACAAAAAGGCTACTACTACCCACCATACTTGGCTGGCATGCACGCAGTTTTTGGTCTCCCGGCTTTTCTCGTTTTTTTGTTCAGTCTTTAACCGGTATTCTTCTCAGAGGGGTGTTAGACGTGAGTCCTCCTTTTGTGTTAACAGTCCTCATGATAGCAAACTTTTGTCGATATTTCATAATTTTCTCTCTTTATTAAAAGCCATATGCGCTCATGAATTCTCATACGTTACGATGTCGATACGTCAGTATTTTCTCTCTTTATTAAAAGCATATAGGCGCGCTCGCGAGTTTTATAGCTCTTTACGATGCTTAACTAATGCTAAATCGTTTAGAAGTGCCGGCTCATGTAGTTATCCTACTTTGCATTTCAGTGTACGTGCGTTCATTCTGAAACGGCGATTGGTCCGATGATATCAGTGCAACGTTCTGCACTGCCTCATGGGAATGCAACCCGAACTATAGGTAAAACTTCGCACATCATGAGCGTCGTTATCACAAAAAGGCTACTACTACCCACCATACTTGGCTGGCATGCACGCAGTTTTTGGTCTCCCGGGTTTTCTCGTTTTTTTGTTCAGTCTTTAACCGGTATTCTTCTCAGAGGGGTGTTAGACGTGAGTCCTCCTTTTGTGTTAACAGTCCTCATGATAGCAAACTTTTGTCGATATTTCAGAATATTCTCTCTTTATTAAAAGCCATATGCGCTCATGAATTCTCAGACGTTACGATGTCGATACGTCAGTATTTTCTCTCTTTATTAAAAGCATATAGGCGCTCGCGAGTTTTATTGCTCTTCACGATGCTTAAATAATGCTAAATCGTTCAGTTAGAAGTGCCGGCTCATGTAGTTATCCTACTTTGCATTTCAGTGTACGTGCGTTCATTCTGAAACGGCGATTGGTCCGATGATATCAGTGCAACGTTCTGCACTGCCTCCTGGGAATGCAACCCGAACTATAGGTAAAACTTCGCACATCAATTGATAGCAAACTTTTGTCGATATTTCAGAATTCTCTCTCTTTATTAAAAGCCATATGCGCTCATGAATTCTCAGACGTTACGATGTCGATACGTCAGTATTTTCTCTCTTTATTAAAAGCATATAGGCGCGCTCGCGAGTTTTATCGCTCTTTACGATGCTTAACTAATGCTAAATCGTTTAGAAGTGCCGGCTCATGTAGTTATCCTACTTTGCATTTCAGTGTACGTGCGTTCATTCTGAAACGGCGATTGGTCCGATGATATCAGTGCAACGTTCTGCACTGCCTCCTGGGAATGCAACCCGAACTATAGGTAAAACTTCGCACATCATGAGCGTCGTTATCACAAAAAGGCTACTACTACCCACCATACTTGGCTGGCATGCACGCAGTTTTTGGTCTCCCGGCTTTTCTCGTTTTTTTGTTCAGTCTTTAACCGGTATTCTTCTCAGAGGCGTGTTAGACGTGAGTCCTCCTTTTGTGTTAACAGTCCTCATGATAGCAAACTTTTGTCGATATTTCAGAATTTTCTCTCTTTATTAAAAGCCATATGCGCTCATGAATTCTCAGACGTTACGATGTCGATACGTCAGTATTTTCTCTCTTTATTAAAAGCATATAGGCGCGCTCGCGAGTTTTATCGTTCTTTACGATGCTTAACTAATGCTAAATCGTTTAGAAGTGCCGGCTCATGTAGTTATCCTACTTTGCATTTCAGTGTACGTGCGTTCATTCTGAAACGGCGATTGGTCCGATGATATCAGTGCAACGTTCTGCAGTGCCTCCTGGGAATGCAACCCGAACTATAGGTAAAACTGCGCACATCATGAGCGTCGTTATCACAAAAAGGCTACTACTACCCACCATACTTGGCTGGCATGCACGCAGTTTTTGGTCTCCCGGCTTTTCTCGTTTTTTTTGTTCAGTCTTTAACCGGTATTCTTCTCAGAGGGGTGTTAGACGTGAGTCCTCCTTTTGTGTTAACAGTCCTCATGATAGCAAACTTTTGTCGATATTTCAGAATTTTCTCTCTTTATTAAAAGCCATATGCGCTCATGAATTCTCAGACGTTACGATGTCGATACGTCAGTATTTTCTCTCTTTATTAAAAGCATATAGGCGCGCTCGCGAGTTTTATCGCTCTTTACGATGCTTAACTAATGCTAAATCGTTTAGAAGTGCCGGCTCATGTAGTTATCCTACTTTGCATTTCAGTGTACGTGCGTTCATTCTGAAACGGCGATTGGTCGGATGATATCAGTGCAACGTTCTGCACTGCCTCCTGGGAATGCAACCCGAACTATAGGTAAAACTTCGCACATCATGAGCGTCGTTATCACAAAAAGGCTACTACTACCCACCATACTTGGCTGGCATGCACGCAGATTTTGGTCTCCCGGCTTTTCTCGTTTTTTTGTTCAGTCTTTAACCGGTATTCTTCTCAGAGGGGTGTTAGACGTGAGTCCTCCTTTTGTGTTAACAGTCCTCATGATAGCAAACTTTTGTCGATATTTCAGAATATTCTCTCTTTATTAAAAGCCATATGCGCTCATGAATTCTCAGACGTTACGATGTCGATACGTCAGTATTTTCTCTCTTTATTAAAAGCATATAGGCGCTCGCGAGTTTTATTGCTCTTCACGATGCTTAAATAATGCTAAATCGTTCAGTTAGAAGTGCCGGCTCATGTAGTTATCCTACTTTGCATTTCAGTGTACGTGCGTTCATTCTGAAACGGCGATTGGTCCGATGATATCAGTGCAACGTTCTGCACTGCCTCCTGGGAATGCAACCCGAACTATAGGTAAAACTTCGCACATCAATTGATAGCAAACTTTTGTCGATATTTCAGAATTCTCTCTCTTTATTAAAAGCCATATGCGCTCATGAATTCTCAGACGTTACGATGTCGATACGTCAGTATTTTCTCTCTTTATTAAAAGCATATAGGCGCGCTCGCGAGTTTTATCGCTCTTTACGATGCTTAACTAATGCTAAATCGTTTAGAAGTGCCGGCTCATGTAGTTATCCTACTTTGCATTTCAGTGTACGTGCGTTCATTCTGAAACGGCGATTGGTCCGATGATATCAGTGCAACGTTCTGCACTGCCTCCTGGGAATGCAACCCGAACTATAGGTAAAACTTCGCACATCATGAGCGTCGTTATCACAAAAAGGCTACTACTACCCACCATACTTGGCTGGCATGCACGCAGTTTTTGGTCTCCCGGCTTTTCTCGTTTTTTTGTTCAGTCTTTAACCGGTATTCTTCTCAGAGGCGTGTTAGACGTGAGTCCTCCTTTTGTGTTAACAGTCCTCATGATAGCAAACTTTTGTCGATATTTCAGAATTTTCTCTCTTTATTAAAAGCCATATGCGCTCATGAATTCTCAGACGTTACGATGTCGATACGTCAGTATTTTCTCTCTTTATTAAAAGCATATAGGCGCGCTCGCGAGTTTTATCGTTCTTTACGATGCTTAACTAATGCTAAATCGTTTAGAAGTGCCGGCTCATGTAGTTATCCTACTTTGCATTTCAGTGTACGTGCGTTCATTCTGAAACGGCGATTGGTCCGATGATATCAGTGCAACGTTCTGCAGTGCCTCCTGGGAATGCAACCCGAACTATAGGTAAAACTGCGCACATCATGAGCGTCGTTATCACAAAAAGGCTACTACTACCCACCATACTTGGCTGGCATGCACGCAGTTTTTGGTCTCCCGGCTTTTCTCGTTTTTTTTGTTCAGTCTTTAACCGGTATTCTTCTCAGAGGGGTGTTAGACGTGAGTCCTCCTTTTGTGTTAACAGTCCTCATGATAGCAAACTTTTGTCGATATTTCAGAATTTTCTCTCTTTATTAAAAGCCATATGCGCTCATGAATTCTCAGACGTTACGATGTCGATACGTCAGTATTTTCTCTCTTTATTAAAAGCATATAGGCGCGCTCGCGAGTTTTATCGCTCTTTACGATGCTTAACTAATGCTAAATCGTTTAGAAGTGCCGGCTCATGTAGTTATCCTACTTTGCATTTCAGTGTACGTGCGTTCATTCTGAAACGGCGATTGGTCGGATGATATCAGTGCAACGTTCTGCACTGCCTCCTGGGAATGCAACCCGAACTATAGGTAAAACTTCGCACATCATGAGCGTCGTTATCACAAAAAGGCTACTACTACCCACCATACTTGGCTGGCATGCACGCAGATTTTGGTCTCCCGGCTTTTCTCGTTTTTTTGTTCAGTCTTTAACCGGTATTCTTCTCAGAGGGGTGTTAGACGTGAGTCCTCCTTTTGTGTTAACAGTCCTCATGATAGCAAACTTTTGTCGATATTTCAGAATTTTCTCTCTTTATTAAAAGCCATATACGCTCATGAATTCTCAGACGTTACGATGTCGATACGTCAGTATTTTCTCTCTTTATTAAAAGCATATAGGCGCTCGCGAGTTTTATTGCTCTTCACGATGCTTAAATAATGCTAAATCGTTCAGTTAGAAGTGCCGGCTCATGTAGTTATCCTACTTTGCATTTCAGTGTACGTGCGTTCATTCTGAAACGGCGATTGGTCCGATGATATCAGTGCAACGTTCTGCACTGCCTCCTGGGAATGCAACCCGAACTATAGGTAAAACTTCGCACATCAATTGATAGCAAACTTTTGTCGATATTTCAGAATTTTCTCTCTTTATTAAAAGCCATATGCGCTCATGAATTCTCAGACGTTACGATGTCGATACGTCAGTATTTTCTCTCTTTATTAAAAGCATATAGGCGCGCTCGCGAGTTTTATCGCTCTTTACGATGCTTAACTAATGCTAAATCGTTTAGAAGTGCCGGCTCATGTAGTTATCCTACTTTGCATTTCAGTGTACGTGCGTTCATTCTGAAACGGCGATTAGTCCGATAATATCAGTGCAACGTTCTGCACTGCCTCCTGGGAATGCAACCCGAACTATAGGTAAAACTTCGCACATCAATTGATAGCAAACTTTTGTCGATATTTCAGAATTTTCTCTCTTTATTAAAAGCCATATGCGCTCATGAATTCTCAGACGTTACGATGTCGATACGTCAGTATTTTCTCTCTTTATTAAAAGCATATAGGCGCGCTCGCGAGTTTTATCGCTCTTTACGATGCTTAACTAATGCTAAATCGTTTAGAAGTGCCGGCTCATGTAGTTATCCTACTTTGCATTTCAGTGTACGTGCGTTCATTCTGAAACGGCGATTGGTCCGATGATATCAGTGCAACGTTCTGCACTGCCTCCTGGGAATGCAACCCGAACTATAGGTAAAACTTCGCACATCATGAGCGTCGTTATCACAAAAAGGCTACTACTACCCACCATACTTGGCTGGCATGCACGCAGTTTTTGGTCTCCCGGCTTTTCTCGTTTTTTCGTTCAGTCTTTAACCGGTATTCTTCTCAGAGGCGTGTTAGACGTGAGTCCTCCTTTTGTGTTAACAGTCCTCATGATAGCAAACTTTTGTCGATATTTCAGAATTTTCTCTCTTTATTAAAAGCCATATGCGCTCATGAATTCTCAGACGTTGCGATGTCGATACGTCAGTATTTTCTCTCTTTATTAAAAGCATATAGGCGCGCTCGCGAGTTTTATCGTTCTTTACGATGCTTAACTAATGCTAAATCGTTTAGAAGTGCCGGCTCATGTAGTTATCCTACTTTGCATTTCAGTGTACGTGCGTTCATTCTGAAACGGCGATTGGTCCGATGATATCAGTGCAACGTTCTGCACTGCCTCCTGGGAATGCAACCCGAACTATAGGTAAAACTGCGCACATCATGAGCGTCGTTATCACAAAAAGGCTACTACTACCCACCATACTTGGCTGGCATGCACGCAGTTTTTGGTCTCCCGGCTTTTCTCGTTTTTTTGTTCAGTCTTTAACCGGTATTCTTCTCAGAGGGGTGTTAGACGTGAGTCCTCCTTTTGTGTTAACAGTCCTCATGATAGCAAACTTTTGTCGATATTTCATAATTTTCTCTCTTTATTAAAAGCCATATGCGCTCATGAATTCTCAGACCGTACGATGTCGATACGTCAGTATTTTCTCTCTTTATTAAAAGCATATAGGCGCGCTCGCGAGTTTTATCGCTCTTTACGATGCTTAACTAATGCTAAATCGTTTAGAAGTGCCGGCTCATGTAGTTATCCTACTTTGCATTTCAGTGTACGTGCGTTCATTCTGAAACGGCGATTGGTCCGATGATATCAGTGCAACGTTCTGCACTGCCTCCTGGGAATGCAACCCGAACTATAGGTAAAACTTCGCACATCATGAGCGTCGTTATCACAAAAAGGCTACTACTACCCACCATACTTGGCTGGCATGCACGCAGTTTTTGGTCTCCCGGCTTTTCTCGTTTTTTTGTTCAGTCTTTAACCGGTATTCTTCTCAGAGGCGTGTTAGACGTGAGTCCTCCTTTTGTGTTAACAGTCCTCATGATAGCAAACTTTTGTCGATATTTCATAATTTTCTCTCTTTATTAAAAGCCATATGCGCTCATGAATTCTCAGACGTTACGATGTCGATACGTCAGTATTTTCTCTCTTTATTAAAAGCATATAGGCGCGCTCGCGAGTTTTATCGTTCTTTACGATGCTTAACTAATGCTAAATCGTTTAGAAGTGCCGGCTCATGTAGTTATCCTACTTTGCATTTCAGTGTACGTGCGTTCATTCTGAAACGGCGAAGGGTCCGATGATATCAGTGCAACGTTCTTCACTGCCTCCTGGGAATGCAACCCGAACTATAGGTAAAACTGCGCACATCATGAGCGTCGTTATCACAAAAAGGCTACTACTACCCAACATACTTGGCTGGCATGCACGCAGTTTTTGGTCTCCCGGCTTTTCTCGTTTTTTTGTTCAGTCTTTAACCGGTATTCTTCTCAGAGGGGTGTTAGACATGAGTCCTCCTTTTGTGTTAACAGTCCTCATGATAGCAAACTTTTGTCGATATTTCATAATTTTCTCTCTTTATTAAAAGCCATATGCGCTCATGAATTCTCAGACGGTACGATGTCGATACGTCAGTATTTTCTCTCTTTATTAAAAGCATATAGGCGCGCTCGCGAGTTTTATCGTTCTTTACGATGCTTAACTAATGCTAAATCGTTTAGAAGTGCCGGCTCATGTAGTTATCCTACTTTGCATTTCAGTGTACGTGCGTTCATTCTGAAACGGCGATTGGTCGGATGATATCAGTGCAACGTTCTGCACTGCCTCCTGGGAATGCAACCCGAACTATAGGTAAAACTTCGCACATCATGAGCGTCGTTATCACAAAAAGGCTACTACTACCCACCATACTTGGCTGGCATGCACGCAGATTTTGGTCTCCCGGCTTTTCTCGTTTTTTTGTTCAGTCTTTAACCGGGATTCTTCTCAGAGGGGTGTTAGACGTGAGTCCTCCTTTTGTGTTAACAGTCCTCATGATAGCAAACTTTTGTCGATATTTCAGAATTTTCTCTCTTTATTAAAAGCCATATACGCTCATGAATTCTCAGACGTTACGATGTCGATACGTCAGTATTTTCTCTCTTTATTAAAAGCATATAGGCGCTCGCGAGTTTTATTGCTCTTCACGATGCTTAAATAATGCTAAATCGTTCAGTTAGAAGTGCCGGCTCATGTAGTTATCCTACTTTGCATTTCAGTGTACGTGCGTTCATTCTGAAACGGCGATTGGTCCGATGATATCAGTGCAACGTTCTGCACTGCCTCCTGGGAATGCAACCCGAACTATAGGTAAAACTTCGCACATCAATTGATAGCAAACTTTTGTCGATATTTCAGAATTTTCTCTCTTTATTAAAAGCCATATGCGCTCATGAATTCTCAGACGTTACGATGTCGATACGTCAGTATTTTCTCTCTTTATTAAAAGCATATAGGCGCGCTCGCGAGTTTTATCGCTCTTTACGATGCTTAACTAATGCTAAATCGTTTAGAAGTGCCGGCTCATGTAGTTATCCTACTTTGCATTTTAGTGTACGTGCGTTCATTCTGAAACGGCGATTAGTCCGATAATATCAGTGCAACGTTCTGCACTGCCTCCTGGGAATGCAACCCGAACTATAGGTAAAACTTCGCACATCAATTGATAGCAAACTTTTGTCGATATTTCAGAATTGTCTCTCTTTATTAAAAGCCATATGCGCTCATGAATTCTCAGACGTTACGATGTCGATACGTCAGTATTTTCTCTCTTTATTAAAAGCATATAGGCGCGCTCGCGAGTTTTATCGCTCTTTACGATGCTTAACTAATGCTAAATCGTTTAGAAGTGCCGGCTCATGTAGTTATCCTACTTTGCATTTCAGTGTACGTGCGTTCATTCTGAAACGGCGATTGGTCCGATGATATCAGTGCAACGTTCTGCACTGCCTCCTGGGAATGCAACCCGAACTATAGGTAAAACTTCCCACATCATGAGCGTCGTTATCACAAAAAGGCTACTACTACCCACCATACTTGGCTGGCATGCACGCAGTTTTTGGTCTCCCGGCTTTTCTCGTTTTTTCGTTCAGTCTTTAACGGGTATTCTTCTCAGAGGCGTGTTAGACGTGAGTCCTCCTTTTGTGTTAACAGTCCTCATGATAGCAAACTTTTGTCGATATTTCAGAATTTTCTCTCTTTATTAAAAGCCATATGCGCTCATGAATTCTCAGACGTTACGATGTCGATACGTCAGTATTTTCTCTCTTTATTAAAAGCATATAGGCGCGCTCGCGAGTTTTATCGTTCTTTACGATGCTTAACTAATGCTAAATGGTTTAGAAGTGCCGGCTCATGTAGTTATCCTACTTTGCATTTCAGTGTACGTGCGTTCATTCTGAAACGGCGATTGGTCCGATGATATCAGTGCAACGTTCTGCACTGCCTCCTGGGAATGCAACCCGAACTATAGGTAAAACTTCGCACATCATGAGCGTCGTTATCACAAAAAGGCTACTACTACCCACCATACTTGGCTGGCATGCACGCAGTTTTTGGTCTCCCGGCTTTTCTCGTTTTTTTGTTCAGTCTTTAACCGGTATTCTTCTCAGAGGGGTGTTAGACGTGAGTCCTCCTTTTGTGTTAACAGTCCTCATGATAGCAAACTTTTGTCGATATTTCAGAATTTTCTCTCTTTATTAAAAGCCATATGCGCTCATGAATTCTCAGACGTTACGATGTCGATACGTCAGTATTTTCTCTCTTTATTAAAAGCATATAGGCGCGCTCGCGAGTTTTATCGTTCTTTACGATGCTTAACTAATGCTAAATCGTTTAGAAGTGCCGGCTCATGTAGTTATCCTACTTTGCATTTCAGTGTACGTGCGTTCATTCTGAAACGGCGATTGGTCCGATGATATCAGTGCAACGTTCTGCACTGCCTCCTGGGAATGCAACCCGAACTATAGGTAAAACTGCGCACATCATGAGCGTCGTTATCACAAAAAGGCTACTACTACCCACCATACTTGGCTGGCATGCACGCAGTTTTTGGTCTCCCGGCTTTTCTCGTTTTTTTGTTCAGTCTTTAACCGGTATTCTTCTCAGAGGGGTGTTAGACATGAGTCCTCCTTTTGTGTTAACAGTCCTCATGATAGCAAACTTTTGTCGATATTTCATAATTTTCTCTCTTTATTAAAAGCCATATGCGCTCATGAATTCTCAGACGGTACGATGTCGATACGTCAGTATTTTCTCTCTTTATTAAAAGCATATAGGCGCGCTCGCGAGTTTTATCGTTCTTTACGATGCTTAACTAATGCTAAATCGTTTAGAAGTGCCGGCTCATGTAGTTATCCTACTTTGCATTTCAGTGTACGTGCGTTCATTCTGAAACGGCGATTGGTCGGATGATATCAGTGCAACGTTCTGCACTGCCTCCTGGGAATGCAACCCGAACTATAGGTAAAACTTCGCACATCATGAGCGTCGTTATCACAAAAAGGCTACTACTACCCACCATACTTGGCTGGCATGCACGCAGATTTTGGTCTCCCGGCTTTTCTCGTTTTTTTGTTCAGTCTTTAACCGGTATTCTTCTCAGAGGGGTGTTAGACGTGAGTCCTCCTTTTGTGTTAACAGTCCTCATGATAGCAAACTTTTGTCGATATTTCAGAATTTTCTCTCTTTATTAAAAGCCATATGCGCTCATGAATTCTCAGACGTTACGATGTCGATACGTCAGTATTTTCTCTCTTTATTAAAAGCATATAGGCGCGCTCGCGAGTTTTATCGTTCTTTACGATGCTTAACTAATGCTAAATGGTTTAGAAGTGCCGGCTCATGTAGTTATCCTACTTTGCATTTCAGTGTACGTGCGTTCATTCTGAAACGGCGATTGGTCCGATGATATCAGTGCAACGTTCTGCACTGCCTCCTGGGAATGCAACCCGAACTATAGGTAAAACTTCGCACATCATGAGCGTCGTTATCACAAAAAGGCTACTACTACCCACCATACTTGGCTGGCATGCACGCAGTTTTTGGTCTCCCGGCTTTTCTCGTTTTTTTGTTCAGTCTTTAACCGGTATTCTTCTCAGAGGGGTGTTAGACGTGAGTCCTCCTTTTGTGTTAACAGTCCTCATGATAGCAAACTTTTGTCGATATTTCAGAATTTTCTCTCTTTATTAAAAGCCATATGCGCTCATGAATTCTCAGACGTTACGATGTCGATACGTCAGTATTTTCTCTCTTTATTAAAAGCATATAGGCGCGCTCGCGAGTTTTATCGTTCTTTACGATGCTTAACTAATGCTAAATCGTTTAGAAGTGCCGGCTCATGTAGTTATCCTACTTTGCATTTCAGTGTACGTGCGTTCATTCTGAAACGGCGATTGGTCCGATGATATCAGTGCAACGTTCTGCACTGCCTCCTGGGAATGCAACCCGAACTATAGGTAAAACTGCGCACATCATGAGCGTCGTTATCACAAAAAGGCTACTACTACCCACCATACTTGGCTGGCATGCACGCAGTTTTTGGTCTCCCGGCTTTTCTCGTTTTTTTGTTCAGTCTTTAACCGGTATTCTTCTCAGAGGGGTGTTAGACATGAGTCCTCCTTTTGTGTTAACAGTCCTCATGATAGCAAACTTTTGTCGATATTTCATAATTTTCTCTCTTTATTAAAAGCCATATGCGCTCATGAATTCTCAGACGGTACGATGTCGATACGTCAGTATTTTCTCTCTTTATTAAAAGCATATAGGCGCGCTCGCGAGTTTTATCGTTCTTTACGATGCTTAACTAATGCTAAATCGTTTAGAAGTGCCGGCTCATGTAGTTATCCTACTTTGCATTTCAGTGTACGTGCGTTCATTCTGAAACGGCGATTGGTCGGATGATATCAGTGCAACGTTCTGCACTGCCTCCTGGGAATGCAACCCGAACTATAGGTAAAACTTCGCACATCATGAGCGTCGTTATCACAAAAAGGCTACTACTACCCACCATACTTGGCTGGCATGCACGCAGATTTTGGTCTCCCGGCTTTTCTCGTTTTTTTGTTCAGTCTTTAACCGGTATTCTTCTCAGAGGGGTGTTAGACGTGAGTCCTCCTTTTGTGTTAACAGTCCTCATGATAGCAAACTTTTGTCGATATTTCAGAATTTTCTCTCTTTATTAAAAGCCATATACGCTCATGAATTCTCAGACGTTACGATGTCGATACGTCAGTATTTTCTCTCTTTATTAAAAGCATATAGGCGCTCGCGAGTTTTATTGCTCTTCACGATGCTTAAATAATGCTAAATCGTTCAGTTAGAAGTGCCGGCTCATGTAGTTATCCTACTTTGCATTTCAGTGTACGTGCGTTCATTCTGAAACGGCGATTGGTCCGATGATATCAGTGCAACGTTCTGCACTGCCTCCTGGGAATGCAACCCGAACTATAGGTAAAACTTCGCACATCAATTGATAGCAAACTTTTGTCGATATTTCAGAATTCTCTCTCTTTATTAAAAGCCATATGCGCTCATGAATTCTCAGACGTTACGATGTCGATACGTCAGTATTTTCTCTCTTTATTAAAAGCATATAGGCGCGCTCGCGAGTTTTATCGCTCTTTACGATGCTTAACTAATGCTAAATCGTTTAGAAGTGCCGGCTCATGTAGTTATCCTACTTTGCATTTCAGTGTACGTGCGTTCATTCTGAAACGGCGATTGGTCCGATGATATCAGTGCAACGTTCTGCACTGCCTCCTGGGAATGCAACCCGAACTATAGGTAAAACTGCGCACATCATGAGCGTCGTTATCACAAAAAGGCTACTACTACCCACCATACTTGGCTGGCATGCACGCAGTTTTTGGTCTCCCGGCTTTTCTCGTTTTTTTGTTCAGTCTTTAACCGGTATTCTTCTCAGAGGGGTGTTAGACGTGAGTCCTCCTTTTGTGTTAACAGTCCTCATGATAGCAAACTTTTGTCGATATTTCAGAATTTTCTCTCTTTATTAAAAGCCATATGCGCTCATGAATTCTCAGACGTTACGATGTCGATACGTCAGTATTTTCTCTCTTTATTAAAAGCATATAGGCGCGCTCGCGAGTTTTATCGTTCTTTACGATGCTTAACTAATGCTAAATCGTTTAGAAGTGCCGGCTCATGTAGTTATCCTACTTTGCATTTCAGTGTACGTGCGTTCATTCTGAAACGGCGATTGGTCCGATGATATCAGTGCAACGTTCTGCACTGCCTCCTGGGAATGCAACCCGAACTATAGGTAAAACTGCGCACATCATGAGCGTCGTTATCACAAAAAGGCTACTACTACCCACCATACTTGGCTGGCATGCACGCAGTTTTTGGTCTCCCGGCTTTTCTCGTTTTTTTGTTCAGTCTTTAACCGGTATTCTTCTCAGAGGGGTGTTAGACATGAGTCCTCCTTTTGTGTTAACAGTCCTCATGATAGCAAACTTTTGTCGATATTTCATAATTTTCTCTCTTTATTAAAAGCCATATGCGCTCATGAATTCTCAGACGGTACGATGTCGATACGTCAGTATTTTCTCTCTTTATTAAAAGCATATAGGCGCGCTCGCGAGTTTTATCGTTCTTTACGATGCTTAACTAATGCTAAATCGTTTAGAAGTGCCGGCTCATGTAGTTATCCTACTTTGCATTTCAGTGTACGTGCGTTCATTCTGAAACGGCGATTGGTCGGATGATATCAGTGCAACGTTCTGCACTGCCTCCTGGGAATGCAACCCGAACTATAGGTAAAACTTCGCACATCATGAGCGTCGTTATCACAAAAAGGCTACTACTACCCACCATACTTGGCTGGCATGCACGCAGATTTTGGTCTCCCGGCTTTTCTCGTTTTTTTGTTCAGTCTTTAACCGGTATTCTTCTCAGAGGGGTGTTAGACGTGAGTCCTCCTTTTGTGTTAACAGTCCTCATGATAGCAAACTTTTGTCGATATTTCAGAATTTTCTCTCTTTATTAAAAGCCATATACGCTCATGAATTCTCAGACGTTACGATGTCGATACGTCAGTATTTTCTCTCTTTATTAAAAGCATATAGGCGCTCGCGAGTTTTATTGCTCTTCACGATGCTTAAATAATGCTAAATCGTTCAGTTAGAAGTGCCGGCTCATGTAGTTATCCTACTTTGCATTTCAGTGTACGTGCGTTCATTCTGAAACGGCGATTGGTCCGATGATATCAGTGCAACGTTCTGCACTGCCTCCTGGGAATGCAACCCGAACTATAGGTAAAACTTCGCACATCAATTGATAGCAAACTTTTGTCGATATTTCAGAATTCTCTCTCTTTATTAAAAGCCATATGCGCTCATGAATTCTCAGACGTTACGATGTCGATACGTCAGTATTTTCTCTCTTTATTAAAAGCATATAGGCGCGCTCGCGAGTTTTATCGCTCTTTACGATGCTTAACTAATGCTAAATCGTTTAGAAGTGCCGGCTCATGTAGTTATCCTACTTTGCATTTCAGTGTACGTGCGTTCATTCTGAAACGGCGATTGGTCCGATGATATCAGTGCAACGTTCTGCACTGCCTCCTGGGAATGCAACCCGAACTATAGGTAAAACTTCGCACATCATGAGCGTCGTTATCACAAAAAGGCTACTACTACCCACCATACTTGGCTGGCATGCACGCAGTTTTTGGTCTCCCGGCTTTTCTCGTTTTTTTGTTCAGTCTTTAACCGGTATTCTTCTCAGAGGCGTGTTAGACGTGAGTCCTCCTTTTGTGTTAACAGTCCTCATGATAGCAAACTTTTGTCGATATTTCAGAATTTTCTCTCTTTATTAAAAGCCATATGCGCTCATGAATTCTCAGACGTTACGATGTCGATACGTCAGTATTTTCTCTCTTTATTAAAAGCATATAGGCGCGCTCGCGAGTTTTATCGTTCTTTACGATGCTTAACTAATGCTAAATCGTTTAGAAGTGCCGGCTCATGTAGTTATCCTACTTTGCATTTCAGTGTACGTGCGTTCATTCTGAAACGGCGATTGGTCCGATGATATCAGTGCAACGTTCTGCAGTGCCTCCTGGGAATGCAACCCGAACTATAGGTAAAACTGCGCACATCATGAGCGTCGTTATCACAAAAAGGCTACTACTACCCACCATACTTGGCTGGCATGCACGCAGTTTTTGGTCTCCCGGCTTTTCTCGTTTTTTTGTTCAGTCTTTAACCGGTATTCTTCTCAGAGGGGTGTTAGACGTGAGTCCTCCTTTTGTGTTAACAGTCCTCATGATAGCAAACTTTTGTCGATATTTCATAATTTTCTCTCTTTATTAAAAGCCATATGCGCTCATGAATTCTCAGACGTTACGATGTCGATACGTCAGTATTTTCTCTCTTTATTAAAAGCATATAGGCGCGCTCGCGAGTTTTATCGCTCTTTACGATGCTTAACTAATGCTAAATCGTTTAGAAGTGCCGGCTCATGTAGTTATCCTACTTTGCATTTCAGTGTACGTGCGTTCATTCTGAAACGGCGATTGGTCCGATGATATCAGTGCAACGTTCTGCACTGCCTCCTGGGAATGCAACCCGAACTATAGGTAAAACTTCGCACATCATGAGCGTCGTTATCACAAAAAGGCTACTACTACCCACCATACTTGGCTGGCATGCACACAGTTTTTGGTCTCCCGGCTTTTCTCGTTTTTTTGTTCAGTCTTTAACCGGTATTCTTCTCAGAGGGGTGTTAGACGTGAGTCCTCCTTTTGTGTTAACAGTCCTCATGATAGCAAACTTTTGTCGATATTTCAGAATTTTCTCTCTTTATTAAAAGCCATATGTGCTCATGAATTCTCAGACGTTACGATGTCGATACGTCAGTATTTTCTCTCTTTATTAAAAGCATATAGGCGCGCTCGCGAGTTTTATCGTTCTTTACGATGCTTAACTAATGCTAAATCGTTTAGAAGTGCCGGCTCATGTAGTTATCCTACTTTGCATTTCAGTGTACGTGCGTTCATTCTGAAACGGCGATTGGTCCGATGATATCAGTGCAACGTTCTGCACTGCCTCCTGGGAATGCAACCCGAACTATAGGTAAAACTTCGCACATCAATTGATAGCAAACTTTTGTCGATATTTCAGAATTTTCTCTCTTTATTAAAAGCCATATGCGCTCATGAATTCTCAGACGTTACGATGTCGATACGTCAGTATTTTCTCTCTTTATTAAAAGCATATAGGCGCGCTCGCGAGTTTTATCGCTCTTTACGATGCTTAGCTAATGCTAAATCGTTTAGAAGTGCCGGCTCATGTAGTTATCCTACTTTGCATTTCAGTGTACGTGCGTTCATTCTGAAACGGCGATTAGTCCGATAATATCAGTGCAACGTTCTGCACTGCCTCCTGGGAATGCAACCCGAACTATAGGTAAAACTTCGCACATCAATTGATAGCAAACTTTTGTCGATATTTCAGAATTTTCTCTCTTTATTAAAAGCCATATGCGCTCATGAATTCTCAGACGTTACGATGTCGATACGTCAGTATTTTCTCTCTTTATTAAAAGCATATAGGCGCGCTCGCGAGTTTTATCGCTCTTTACGATGCTTAACTAATGCTAAATCGTTTAGAAGTGCCGGCTCATGTAGTTATCCTACTTTGCATTTCAGTGTACGTGCGTTCATTCTGAAACGGCGATTGGTCCGATGATATCAGTGCAACGTTCTGCACTGCCTCCTGGGAATGCAACCCGAACTATAGGTAAAACTTCGCACATCATGAGCGTCGTTATCACAAAAAGGCTACTACTACCCACCATACTTGGCTGGCATGCACGCAGTTTTTGGTCTCCCGGCTTTTCTCGTTTTTTTGTTCAGTCTTTAACCGGTATTCTTCTCAGAGGCGTGTTAGACGTGAGTCCTCCTTTTGTGTTAACAGTCCTCATGATAGCAAACTTTTGTCGATATTTCATAATTTTCTCTCTTTATTAAAAGCCATATGCGCTCATGAATTCTCAGACATTACGATGTCGATACGTCAGTATTTTCTCTCTTTATTAAAAGCATATAGGCGCGCTCGCGAGTTTTATCGCTCTTTACGATGCTTAACTAATGCTAAATCGTTTAGAAGTGCCGGCTCATGTAGTTATCCTACTTTGCATTTCAGTGTACGTGCGTTCATTCTGAAACGGCGATTGGTCCGATGATATCAGTGCAACGTTCTGCACTGCCTCCTGGGAATGCAACCCGAACTATAGGTAAAACTTCGCACATCATGAGCGTCGTTATCACAAAAAGGCTACTACTACCCACCATACTTGGCTGGCATGCACGCAGTTTTTGGTCTCCCGGCTTTTCTCGTTTTTTTGTTCAGTCTTTAACCGGTATTCTTCTCAGAGGGGTGTTAGACGTGAGTCCTCCTTTTGTGTTAACAGTCCTCATGATAGCAAACTTTTGTCGATATTTCAGAATTTTCTCTCTTTATTAAAAGCCATATGCGCTCATGAATTCTCAGACGTTACGATGTCGATACGTCAGTATTTTCTCTCTTTATTAAAAGCATATAGGCGCGCTCGCGAGTTTTATCGTTCTTTACGAAGCTTAACTAATGCTAAATCGTTTAGAAGTGCCGGCTCATGTAGTTATCCTACTTTGCATTTCAGTGTACGTGCGTTCATTCTGAAACGGCGATTGGTCCGACGATATCAGTGCAACGTTCTGCACTGCCTCCTGGGAATGCAACCCGAACTATAGGTAAAACTTTGCACATCAATTGATAGCAAACTTTTGTCGATATTTCAGAATTTTCTCTCTTTATTAAAAGCCATATGCGCTCATGAATTCTCAGACGTTACGATGTCGATACGTCAGTATTTTCTCTCTTTATTAAAATCATATAGGCGCGCTCGCGAGTTTTATCGCTCTTTACGATGCTTAACTAATGCTAAATCGTTTAGAAGTGCCGGCTCATGTAGTTATCCTACTTTGCATTTCAGTGTACGTGCGTTCATTCTGAAACGGCGATTAGTCCGATAATATCAGTGCAACGTTCTGCACTGCCTCCTGGGAATGCAACCCGAACTATAGGTAAAACTTCGCACATCAATTGATAGCAAACTTTTGTCGATATTTCAGAATTTTCTCTCTTTATTAAAAGCCATATGCGCTCATGAATTCTCAGACGTTACGATGTCGATACGTCAGTATTTTCTCTCTTTATTAAAAGCATATAGGCGCGCTCGCGAGTTTTATCGCTCTTTACGATGCTTAACTAATGCTAAATCGTTTAGAAGTGCCGGCTCATGTAGTTATCCTACTTTGCATTTCAGTGTACGTGCGTTCATTCTGAAACGGCGATTGGTCCGATGATATCAGTGCAACGTTCTGCACTGCCTCCTGGGAATGCAACCCGAACTATAGGTAAAACTTCGCACATCATGAGCGTCGTTATCACAAAAAGGCTACTACTACCCACCATACTTGGCTGGCATGCACGCAGTTTTTGGTCTCCCGGCTTTTCTCGTTTTTTTGTTCAGTCTTTAACCGGTATTCTTCTCAGAGGCGTGTTAGACGTGAGTCCTCCTTTTGTGTTAACAGTCCTCATGATAGCAAACTTTTGTCGATATTTCAGAATTTTCTCTCTTTATTAAAAGCCATATGCGCTCATGAATTCTCAGACGTTACGATGTCGATACGTCAGTATTTTCTCTCTTTATTAAAAGCATATAGGCGCGCTCGCGAGTTTTATCGTTCTTTACGATGCTTAACTAATGCTAAATCGTTTAGAAGTGCCGGCTCATGTAGTTATCCTACTTTGCATTTCAGTGTACGTGCGTTCATTCTGAAACGGCGATTGGTCCGATGATATCAGTGCAACGTTCTGCACTGCCTCCTGGGAATGCAACCCGAACTATAGGTAAAACTGCGCACATCATGAGCGTCGTTATCACAAAAAGGCTACTACTACCCACCATACTTGGCTGGCATGCACGCAGTTTTTGGTCTCCCGGCTTTTCTCGTTTTTTTGTTCAGTCTTTAACCGGTATTCTTCTCAGAGGGGTGTTAGACGTGAGTCCTCCTTTTGTGTTAACAGTCCTCATGATAGCAAACTTTTGTCGATATTTCATAATTTTCTCTCTTTATTAAAAGCCATATGCGCTCATGAATTCTCATACGTTACGATGTCGATACGTCAGTATTTTCTCTCTTTATTAAAAGCATATAGGCGCGCTCGCGAGTTTTATAGCTCTTTACGATGCTTAACTAATGCTAAATCGTTTAGAAGTGCCGGCTCATGTAGTTATCCTACTTTGCATTTCAGTGTACGTGCGTTCATTCTGAAACGGCGATTGGTCCGATGATATCAGTGCAACGTTCTGCACTGCCTCATGGGAATGCAACCCGAACTATAGGTAAAACTTCGCACATCATGAGCGTCGTTATCACAAAAAGGCTACTACTACCCACCATACTTGGCTGGCATGCACGCAGTTTTTGGTCTCCCGGGTTTTCTCGTTTTTTTGTTCAGTCTTTAACCGGTATTCTTCTCAGAGGGGTGTTAGACGTGAGTCCTCCTTTTGTGTTAACAGTCCTCATGTTAGCAAACTTTTGTCGATATTTCAGAATATTCTCTCTTTATTAAAAGCCATATGCGCTCATGAATTCTCAGACGTTACGATGTCGATACGTCAGTATTTTCTCTCTTTATTAAAAGCATATAGGCGCTCGCGAGTTTTATTGCTCTTCACGATGCTTAAATAATGCTAAATCGTTCAGTTAGAAGTGCCGGCTCATGTAGTTATCCTACTTTGCATTTCAGTGTACGTGCGTTCATTCTGAAACGGCGATTGGTCCGATGATATCAGTGCAACGTTCTGCACTGCCTCCTGGGAATGCAACCCGAACTATAGGTAAAACTTCGCACATCAATTGATAGCAAACTTTTGTCGATATTTCAGAATTCTCTCTCTTTATTAAAAGCCATATGCGCTCATGAATTCTCAGACGTTACGATGTCGATACGTCAGTATTTTCTCTCTTTATTAAAAGCATATAGGCGCGCTCGCGAGTTTTATCGCTCTTTACGATGCTTAACTAATGCTAAATCGTTTAGAAGTGCCGGCTCATGTAGTTATCCTACTTTGCATTTCAGTGTACGTGCGTTCATTCTGAAACGGCGATTGGTCCGATGATATCAGTGCAACGTTCTGCACTGCCTCCTGGGAATGCAACCCGAACTGTAGGTAAAACTTCGCACATCATGAGCGTCGTTATCACAAAAAGGCTACTACTACCCACCATACTTGGCTGGCATGCACGCAGTTTTTGGTCTCCCGGCTTTTCTCGTTTTTTTGTTCAGTCTTTAACCGGTATTCTTCTCAGAGGCGTGTTAGACGTGAGTCCTCCTTTTGTGTTAACAGTCCTCATGATAGCAAACTTTTGTCGATATTTCAGAATTTTCTCTCTTTATTAAAAGCCATATGCGCTCATGAATTCTCAGACGTTACGATGTCGATACGTCAGTATTTTCTCTCTTTATTAAAAGCATATAGGCGCGCTCGCGAGTTTTATCGTTCTTTACGATGCTTAACTAATGCTAAATCGTTTAGAAGTGCCGGCTCATGTAGTTATCCTACTTTGCATTTCAGTGTACGTGCGTTCATTCTGAAACGGCGATTGGTCCGATGATATCAGTGCAACGTTCTGCAGTGCCTCCTGGGAATGCAACCCGAACTATAGGTAAAACTGCGCACATCATGAGCGTCGTTATCACAAAAAGGCTACTACTACCCACCATACTTGGCTGGCATGCACGCAGTTTTTGGTCTGCCGGCTTTTCTCGTTTTTTTGTTCAGTCTTTAACCGGTATTCTTCTCAGAGGGGTGTTAGACGTGAGTCCTCCTTTTGTGTTAACAGTCCTCATGATAGCAAACTTTTGTCGATATTTCATAATTTTCTCTCTTTATTAAAAGCCATATGCGCTCATGAATTCTCAGACGTTACGATGTCGATACGTCAGTATTTTCTCTCTTTATTAAAAGCATATAGGCGCGCTCGCGAGTTTTATCGCTCTTTACGATGCTTAACTAATGCTAAATCGTTTAGAAGTGCCGGCTCATGTAGTTATCCTACTTTGCATTTCAGTGTACGTGCGTTCATTCTGAAACGGCGATTGGTCCGATGATATCAGTGCAACGTTCTGCACTGCCTCCTGGGAATGCAACCCGAACTATAGGTAAAACTTCGCACATCATGAGCGTCGTTATCACAAAAAGGCTACTACTACCCACCATACTTGGCTGGCATGCACGCAGTTTTTGGTCTCCCGGCTTTTCTCGTTTTTTTGTTCAGTCTTTAACCGGTATTCTTCTCAGAGGGGTGTTAGACGTGAGTCCTCCTTTTGTGTTAACAGTCCTCATGATAGCAAACTTTTGTCGATATTTCAGAATTTTCTCTCTTTATTAAAAGCCATATGTGCTCATGAATTCTCAGACGTTACGATGTCGATACGTCAGTATTTTCTCTCTTTATTAAAAGCATATAGGCGCGCTCGCGAGTTTTATCGTTCTTTACGATGCTTAACTAATGCTAAATCGTTTAGAAGTGCCGGCTCATGTAGTTATCCTACTTTGCATTTCAGTGTACGTGCGTTCATTCTGAAACGGCGATTGGTCCGATGATATCAGTGCAACGTTCTGCACTGCCTCCTGGGAATGCAACCCGAACTATAGGTAAAACTTCGCACATCAATTGATAGCAAACTTTTGTCGATATTTCAGAATTTTCTCTCTTTATTAAAAGCCATATGCGCTCATGAATTCTCAGACGTTACGATGTCGATACGTCAGTATTTTCTCTCTTTATTAAAAGCATATAGGCGCGCTCGCGAGTTTTATCGCTCTTTACGATGCTTAGCTAATGCTAAATCGTTTAGAAGTGCCGGCTCATGTAGTTATCCTACTTTGCATTTCAGTGTACGTGCGTTCATTCTGAAACGGCGATTAGTCCGATAATATCAGTGCAACGTTCTGCACTGCCTCCTGGGAATGCAACCCGAACTATAGGTAAAACTTCGCACATCAATTGATAGCAAACTTTTGTCGATATTTCAGAATTTTCTCTCTTTATTAAAAGCCATATGCGCTCATGAATTCTCAGACGTAACGATGTCGATACGTCAGTATTTTCTCTCTTTATTAAAAGCATATAGGCGCGCTCGCGAGTTTTATCGCTCTTTACGATGCTTAACTAATGCTAAATCGTTTAGAAGTGCCGGCTCATGTAGTTATCCTACTTTGCATTTCAGTGTACGTGCGTTCATTCTGAAACGGCGATTGGTCCGATGATATCAGTGCAACGTTCTGCACTGCCTCCTGGGAATGCAACCCGAACTATAGGTAAAACTTCGCACATCATGAGCGTCGTTATCACAAAAAGGCTACTACTACCCACCATACTTGGCTGGCATGCACGCAGTTTTTGGTCTCCCGGCTTTTCTCGTTTTTTTGTTCAGTCTTTAACCGGTATTCTTCTCAGAGGCGTGTTAGACGTGAGTCCTCCTTTTGTGTTAACAGTCCTCATGATAGCAAACTTTTGTCGATATTTCATAATTTTCTCTCTTTATTAAAAGCCATATGCGCTCATGAATTCTCAGACGTTACGATGTCGATACGTCAGTATTTTCTCTCTTTATTAAAAGCATATAGGCGCGCTCGCGAGTTTTATCGCTCTTTACGATGCTTAACTAATGCTAAATCGTTTAGAAGTGCCGGCTCATGTAGTTATCCTACTTTGCATTTCAGTGTACGTGCGTTCATTCTGAAACGGCGATTGGTCCGATGATATCAGTGCAACGTTCTGCACTGCCTCCTGAGAATGCAACCCGAACTATAGGTAAAACTTCGCACATCATGAGCGTCGTTATCACAAAAAGGCTACTACTACCCACCATACTTGGCTGGCATGCACGCAGTTTTTGGTCTCCCGGCTTTTCTCGTTTTTTGTTCAGTCTTTAACCGGTATTCTTCTCAGAGGGGTGTTAGACGTGAGTCCTCCTTTTGTGTTAACAGTCCTCATGATAGCAAACTTTTGTCGATATTTCAGAATTTTCTCTCTTTATTAAAAGCCATATGCGCTCATGAATTCTCAGACGTTACGATGTCGATTCGTCAGTATTTTCTCTCTTTATTAAAAGCATATAGGCGCGCTCGCGAGTTTTATCGTTCTTTACGATGCTTAACTAATGCTAAATCGTTTAGAAGTGCCGGCTCATGTAGTTATCCTACTTTGCATTTCAGTGTACGTGCGTTCATTCTGAAACGGCGATTGGTCCGACGATATCAGTGCAACGTTCTGCACTGCCTCCTGGGAATGCAACCCGAACTATAGGTAAAACTTCGCACATCAATTGATAGCAAACTTTTGTCGATATTTCAGAATTTTCTCTCTTTATTAAAAGCCATATGCGCTCATGAATTCTCAGACGTTACGATGTCGATACGTCAGTATTTTCTCTCTTTATTAAAAGCATATAGGCGCGCTCGCGAGTTTTATCGCTCTTTACGATGCTTAACTAATGCTAAATCGTTTAGAAGTGCCGGCTCATGTAGTTATCCTACTTTGCATTTCAGTGTACGTGCGTTCATTCTGAAACGGCGATTAGTCCGATAATATCAGTGCAACGTTCTGCACTGCCTCCTGGGAATGCAACCCGAACTATAGGTAAAACTTCGCACATCAATTGATAGCAAACTTTTGTCGATATTTCAGAATTTTCTCTCTTTATTAAAAGCCATATGCGCTCATGAATTCTCAGACGTTACGATGTCGATACGTCAGTATTTTCTCTCTTTATTAAAAGCATATAGGCGCGCTCGCGAGTTTTATCGCTCTTTACGATGCTTAACTAATGCTAAATCGTTTAGAAGTGCCGGCTCATGTAGTTATCCTACTTTGCATTTCAGTGTACGTGCGTTCATTCTGAAACGGCGATTGGTCCGATGATATCAGTGCAACGTTCTGCACTGCCTCCTGGGAATGCAACCCGAACTATAGGTAAAACTGCGCACATCATGAGCGTCGTTATCACAAAAAGGCTACTACTACCCACCATACTTGGCTGGCATGCACGCAGTTTTTGGTCTCCCGGCTTTTCTCGTTTTTTTGTTCAGTCTTTAACCGGTATTCTTCTCAGAGGGGTGTTAGACGTGAGTCCTCCTTTTGTGTTAACAGTCCTCATGATAGCAAACTTTTGTCGATATTTCGTAATTTTCTCTCTTTATTAAAAGCCATATGCGCTCATGAATTCTCAGACGTTACGATGTCGATACGTCAGTATTTTCTCTCTTTATTAAAAGCATATAGGCGCGCTCGCGAGTTTTATCGCTCTTTACGATGCTTAACTAATGCTAAATCGTTTAGAAGTGCCGGCTCATGTAGTTATCCTACTTTGCATTTCAGTGTACGTGCGTTCATTCTGAAACGGCGATTGGTCCGATGATATCAGTGCAACGTTCTGCACTGCCTCATGGGAATGCAACCCGAACTATAGGTAAAACTTCGCACATCATGAGCGTCGTTATCACAAAAAGGCTACTACTACCCACCATACTTGGCTGGCATGCACGCAGTTTTTGGTCTCCCGGGTTTTCTCGTTTTTTTGTTCAGTCTTTAACCGGTATTCTTCTCAGAGGGGTGTTAGACGTGAGTCCTCCTTTTGTGTTAACAGTCCTCATGATAGCAAACTTTTGTCGATATTTCAGAATATTCTCTCTTTATTAAAAGCCATATGCGCTCATGAATTCTCAGACGTTACGATGTCGATACGTCAGTATTTTCTCTCTTTATTAAAAGCATATAGGCGCGCTCGCGAGTTTTATCGTTCTTTACGATGCTTAACTAATGCTAAATCGTTTAGAAGTGCCGGCTCATGTAGTTATCCTACTTTGCATTTCAGTGTACGTGCGTTCATTCTGAAACGGCGATTGGTCCGACGATATCAGTGCAACGTTCTGCACTGCCTCCTGGGAATGCAACCCGAACTATAGGTAAAACTTCGCACATCAATTGATAGCAAACTTTTGTCGATATTTCAGAATTTTCTCTCTTTATTAAAAGCCATATGCGCTCATGAATTCTCAGACGTTACGATGTCGATACGTCAGTATTTTCTCTCTTTATTAAAAGCATATAGGCGCGCTCGCGAGTTTTATCGCTCTTTACGATGCTTAACTAATGCTAAATCGTTTAGAAGTGCCGGCTCATGTAGTTATCCTACTTTGCATTTCAGTGTACGTGCGTTCATTCTGAAACGGCGATTAGTCCGATAATATCAGTGCAACGTTCTGCACTGCCTCCTGGGAATGCAACCCGAACTATAGGTAAAACTTCGCACATCAATTGATAGCAAACTTTTGTCGATATTTCATAATTTTCTCTCTTTATTAAAAGCCATATGCGCTCATGAATTCTCAGACGTTACGATGTCGATACGTCAGTATTTTCTCTCTTTATTAAAAGCATATAGGCGCGCTCGCGAGTTTTATCGCTCTTTACGATGCTTAACTAATGCTAAATCGTTTAGAAGTGCCGGCTCATGTAGTTATCCTACTTTGCATTTCAGTGTACGTGCGTTCATTCTGAAACGGCGATTGGTCCGATGATATCAGTGCAACGTTCTGCACTGCCTCCTGGGAATGCAACCCGAACTATAGGTAAAACTTCGCACATCATGAGCGTCGTTATCACAAAAAGGCTACTACTACCCACCATACTTGGCTGGCATGCACGCAGTTTTTGGTCTCCCGGCTTTTCTCGTTTTTTTGTTCAGTCTTTAACCGGTATTCTTCTCAGAGGGGTGTTAGACGTGAGTCCTCCTTTTGTGTTAACAGTCCTCATGATAGCAAACTTTTGTCGATATTTCAGAATATTCTCTCTTTATTAAAAGCCATATGCGCTCATGAATTCTCAGACGTTACGATGTCGATACGTCAGTATTTTCTCTCTTTATTAAAAGCATATAGGCGCGCTCGCGAGTTTTATCGTTCTTTACGATGCTTAACTAATGCTAAATCGTTTAGAAGTGCCGGCTCATGTAGTTATCCTACTTTGCATTTCAGTGTACGTGCGTTCATTCTGAAACGGCGATTGGTCCGACGATATCAGTGCAACGTTCTGCACTGCCTCCTGGGAATGCAACCCGAACTATAGGTAAAACTTCGCACATCAATTGATAGCAAACTTTTGTCGATATTTCAGAATTTTCTCTCTTTATTAAAAGCCATATGCGCTCATGAATTCTCAGACGTTACGATGTCGATACGTCAGTATTTTCTCTCTTTATTAAAAGCATATAGGCGCGCTCGCGAGTTTTATCGCTCTTTACGATGCTTAACTAATGCTAAATCGTTTAGAAGTGCCGGCTCATGTAGTTATCCTACTTTGCATTTCAGTGTACGTGCGTTCATTCTGAAACGGCGATTAGTCCGATAATATCAGTGCAACGTTCTGCACTGCCTCCTGGGAATGCAACCCGAACTATAGGTAAAACTTCGCACATCAATTGATAGCAAACTTTTGTCGATATTTCATAATTTTCTCTCTTTATTAAAAGCCATATGCGCTCATGAATTCTCAGACGTTACGATGTCGATACGTCAGTATTTTCTCTCTTTATTAAAAGCATATAGGCGCGCTCGCGAGTTTTATCGCTCTTTACGATGCTTAACTAATGCTAAATCGTTTAGAAGTGCCGGCTCATGTAGTTATCCTACTTTGCATTTCAGTGTACGTGCGTTCATTCTGAAACGGCGATTGGTCCGATGATATCAGTGCAACGTTCTGCACTGCCTCCTGGGAATGCAACCCGAACTATAGGTAAAACTTCGCACATCATGAGCGTCGTTATCACAAAAAGGCTACTACTACCCACCATACTTGGCTGGCATGCACGCAGTTTTTGGTCTCCCGGCTTTTCTCGTTTTTTTGTTCAGTCTTTAACCGGTATTCTTCTCAGAGGCGTGTTAGACGTGAGTCCTCCTTTTGTGTTAACAGTCCTCATGATAGCAAACTTTTGTCGATATTTCAGAATTTTCTCTCTTTATTAAAAGCCATATGCGCTCATGAATTCTCAGACGTTACGATGTCGATACGTCAGTATTTTCTCTCTTTATTAAAAGCATATAGGCGCGCTCGCGAGTTTTATCGCTCTTTACGATGCTTAACTAATGCTAAATCGTTTAGAAGTGCCGGCTCATGTAGTTATCCTACTTTGCATTTCAGTGTACGTGCGTTCATTCTGAAACGGCGATTGGTCCGATGATATCAGTGCAACGTTCTGCACTGCCTCATGGGAATGCAACCCGAACTATAGGTAAAACTTCGCACATCATGAGCGTCGTTATCACAAAAAGGCTACTACTACCCACCATACTTGGCTGGCATGCACGCAGTTTTTGGTCTCCCGGCTTTTCTCGTTTTTTTGTTCAGTCTTTAACCGGTATTCTTCTCAGAGGGGTGTTAGACGTGAGTCCTCCTTTTGTGTTAACAGTCCTCATGATAGCAAACTTTTGTCGATATTTCAGAATTTTCTCTCTTTATTAAAAGCCATATGCGCTCATGAATTCTCAGACATTACGATGTCGATACGTCAGTATTTTCTCTCTTTATTAAAAGCATATAGGCGTGCTCGCGAGTTTTATCGCTCTTTACGATGCTTAACTAATGCTAAATCGTTTAGAAGTGCCGGCTCATGTAGTTATCCTACTTTGCATTTCAGTGTACGTGCGTTCATTCTGAAACGGCGATTGGTCCGATGATATCAGTGCAACGTTCTGCACTGCCTCCTGGGAATGCAACCCGAACTATAGGTAAAACTGCGCACATCAATTGATAGCAAACTTTTGTCGATATTTCAGAATTTTCTCTCTTTATTAAAAGCCATATGCGCTCATGAATTCTCAGACGGTACGATGTCGATACGTCAGTATTTTCTCTCTTTATTAAAAGCATATAGGCGCGCTCGCGAGTTTTATCGCTCTTTACGATGCTTAACTAATGCTAAATCGTTTAGAAGTGCCGGCTCATGTACTTATCCTACTTTGCATTTCAGTGTACGTGCGTTCATTCTGAAACGGCGATTGGTCCGATGATATCAGTGCAACGTTCTGCACTGCCTCCTGGGAATGCAACCCGAACTATAGGTAAAACTTCGCACATCATGAGCGTCGTTATCACAAAAAGGCTACTACTACCCACCATACTTGGCTGGCATGCACGCAGTTTTTGGTCTCCCGCCTTTTCTCGTTTTTTTGTTCAGTCTTTAACCGGTATTCTTCTCAGAGGGGTGTTAGACGTGAGTCCTCCTTTTGTGTTAACAGTCCTCATGATAGCAAACTTTTGTCGATATTTCATAATTTTCTCTCTTTATTAAAAGCCATATGCGCTCATGAATTCTCAGACGTTACGATGTCGATACGTCAGTATTTTCTCTCTTTATTAAAAGCATATAGGCGCGCTCGCGAGTTTTATCGCTCTTTACGATGCTTAACTAATGCTAAATCGTTTAGAAGTGCCGGCTCATGTAGTTATCCTACTTTGCATTTCAGTGGACGTGCGTTCATTCTGAAACGGCGATTGGTCCGATGATATCAGTGCAACGTTCTGCACTGCCTCCTGGGAATGCAACCCGAACTATAGGTAAAACTTCGCACATCATGAGCGTCGTTATCACAAAAAGGCTACTATTACCCACCATACTTGGCTGGCATGCACGCAGTTTTTGGTCTCCCGGCTTTTCTCGTTTTTTTGTTCAGTCTTTAACCGGTATTCTTCTCAGAGGGGTGTTAGACATGAGTCCTCCTTTTGTGTTAACAGTCCTCATGATAGCAAACTTTTGTCGATATTTCAGAATTTTCTCTCTTTATTAAAAGCCATATGCGCTCATGAATTCTCAGACGTTACGATGTCGATACGTCAGTATTTTCTCTCTTTATTAAAAGCATATAGGCGCGCTCGCGAGTTTTATCGTTCTTTACGATGCTTAACTAATGCTAAATCGTTTAGAAGTGCCGGCTCATGTAGTTATCCTACTTTGCATTTCAGTGTACGTGCGTTCATTCTGAAACGGCGATTGGTCGGATGATATCAGTGCAACGTTCTGCACTGCCTCCTGGGAATGCAACCCGAACTATAGGTAAAACTTCGCACATCATGAGCGTCGTTATCACAAAAAGGCTACTACTACCCACCATACTTGGCTGGCATGCACGCAGTTTTTGGTCTCCCGGCTTTTCTCGTTTTTTTGTTCAGTCTTTAACTGGTATTCTTCTCAGAGGGGTGTTAGACGTGAGTCCTCCTTTTGTGTTAACAGTCCTCATGATAGCAAACTTTTGTCGATATTTCAGAATTTTCTCTCTTTATTAAAAGCCATATACGCTCATGAATTCTCAGACGTTACGATGTCGATACGTCAGTATTTTCTCTCTTTATTAAAAGCATATAGGCGCTCGCGAGTTTTATTGCTCTTCACGATGCTTAAATAATGCTAAATCGTTCAGTTAGAAGTGCCGGCTCATGTAGTTATCCTACTTTGCATTTCAGTGTACGTGCGTTCATTCTGAAACGGCGATTGGTCCGATGATATCAGTGCAACGTTCTGCACTGCCTCCTGGGAATGCAACCCGAACTATAGGTAAAACTTCGCACATCAATTGATAGCAAACTTTTGTCGATATTTCAGAATTTTCTCTCTTTATTAAAAGCCATATGCGCTCATGAATTCTCAGACGTTACGATGTCGATACGTCAGTATTTTCTCTCTTTATTAAAAGCATATAGGCGCGCTCGCGAGTTTTATCGCTCTTTACGATGCTTAACTAATGCTAAATCGTTTAGAAGTGCCGGCTCATGTAGTTATCCTACTTTGCATTTCAGTGTACGTGCGTTCATTCTGAAACGGCGATTAGTCCGATAATATCAGTGCAACGTTCTGCACTGCCTCCTGGGAATGCAACCCGAACTATAGGTAAAACTTCGCACATCAATTGATAGCAAACTTTTGTCGATATTTCAGAATTTTCTCTCTTTATTAAAAGCCATATACGCTCATGAATTCTCAGACGTTACGATGTCGATACGTCAGTATTTTCTCTCTTTATTAAAAGCATATAGGCGCTCGCGAGTTTTATTGCTCTTCACGATGCTTAAATAATGCTAAATCGTTCAGTTAGAAGTGCCGGCTCATGTAGTTATCCTACTTTGCATTTCAGTGTACGTGCGTTCATTCTGAAACGGCGATTGGTCCGATGATATCAGTGCAACGTTCTGCACTGCCTCCTGGGAATGCAACCCGAACTATAGGTAAAACTTCGCACATCAATTGATAGCAAACTTTTGTCGATATTTCAGAATTCTCTCTCTTTATTAAAAGCCATATGCGCTCATGAATTCTCAGACGTTACGATGTCGATACGTCAGTATTTTCTCTCTTTATTAAAAGCATATAGGCGCGCTCGCGAGTTTTATCGCTCTTTACGATGCTTAACTAATGCTAAATCGTTTAGAAGTGCCGGCTCATGTAGTTATCCTACTTTGCATTTCAGTGTACGTGCGTTCATTCTGAAACGGCGATTGGTCCGATGATATCAGTGCAACGTTCTGCACTGCCTCCTGGGAATGCAACCCGAACTATAGGTAAAACTTCGCACATCATGAGCGTCGTTATCACAAAAAGGCTACTACTACCCACCATACTTGGCTGGCATGCACGCAGTTTTTGGTCTCCCGGCTTTTCTCGTTTTTTTGTTCAGTCTTTAACCGGTATTCTTCTCAGAGGCGTGTTAGACGTGAGTCCTCCTTTTGTGTTAACAGTCCTCATGATAGCAAACTTTTGTCGATATTTCAGAATTTTCTCTCTTTATTAAAAGCCATATGCGCTCATGAATTCTCAGACGTTACGATGTCGATACGTCAGTATTTTCTCTCTTTATTAAAAGCATATAGGCGCGCTCGCGAGTTTTATCGTTCTTTACGATGCTTAACTAATGCTAAATCGTTTAGAAGTGCCGGCTCATGTAGTTATCCTACTTTGCATTTCAGTGTACGTGCGTTCATTCTGAAACGGCGATTGGTCCGATGATATCAGTGCAACGTTCTGCAGTGCCTCCTGGGAATGCAACCCGAACTATAGGTAAAACTGCGCACATCATGAGCGTCGTTATCACAAAAAGGCTACTACTACCCACCATACTTGGCTGGCATGCACGCAGTTTTTGGTCTCCCGGCTTTTCTCGTTTTTTTGTTCAGTCTTTAACCGGTATTCTTCTCAGAGGGGTGTTAGACGTGAGTCCTCCTTTTGTGTTAACAGTCCTCATGATAGCAAACTTTTGTCGATATTTCAGAATTTTCTCTCTTTATTAAAAGCCATATGCGCTCATGAATTCTCAGACGTTACGATGTCGATACGTCAGTATTTTCTCTCTTTATTAAAAGCATATAGGCGCGCTCGCGAGTTTTATCGCTCTTTACGATGCTTAACTAATGCTAAATCGTTTAGAAGTGCCGGCTCATGTAGTTATCCTACTTTGCATTTCAGTGTACGTGCGTTCATTCTGAAACGGCGATTGGTCCGATGATATCAGTGCAACGTTCTGCACTGCCTCCTGGGAATGCAACCCGAACTATAGGTAAAACTTCGCACATCATGAGCGTCGTTATCACAAAAAGGCTACTACTACCCACCATACTTGGCTGGCATGCACGCAGTTTTTGGTCTCCCGGCTTTTCTCGTTTTTTTGTTCAGTCTTTAACCGGTATTCTTCTCAGAGGGGTGTTAGACGTGAGTCCTCCTTTTGTGTTAACAGTCCTCATGATAGCAAACTTTTGTCGATATTTCAGAATTTTCTCTCTTTATTAAAAGCCATATGTGCTCATGAATTCTCAGACGTTACGATGTCGATACGTCAGTATTTTCTCTCTTTATTAAAAGCATATAGGCGCGCTCGCGAGTTTTATCGTTCTTTACGATGCTTAACTAATGCTAAATCGTTTAGAAGTGCCGGCTCATGTAGTTATCCTACTTTGCATTTCAGTGTACGTGCGTTCATTCTGAAACGGCGATTGGTCCGATGATATCAGTGCAACGTTCTGCACTGCCTCCTGGGAATGCAACCCGAACTATAGGTAAAACTTCGCACATCAATTGATAGCAAACTTTTGTCGATATTTCAGAATTTTCTCTCTTTATTAAAAGCCATATGCGCTCATGAATTCTCAGACGTTACGATGTCGATACGTCAGTATTTCCTCTCTTTATTAAAAGCATATAGGCGCGCTCGCGAGTTTTATCGCTCTTTACGATGCTTAACTAATGCTAAATCGTTTAGAAGTGCCGGCTCATGTAGTTATCCTACTTTGCATTTCAGTGTACGTGCGTTCATTCTGAAACGGCGATTGGTCCGATGATATCAGTGCAACGTTCTGCACTGCCTCCTGGGAATGCAACCCGAACTATAGGTAAAACTTCGCACATCATGAGCGTCGTTATCACAAAAAGGCTACTACTACCCACCATACTTGGCCGGCATGCACGCAGTTTTTGGTCTCCCGGCTTTTCTCGTTTTTTTGTTCAGTCTTTAACCGGTATTCTTCTCAGAGGCGTGTTAGACGTGAGTCCTCCTTTTGTGTTAACAGTCCTCATGATAGCAAACTTTTGTCGATATTTCATAATTTTCTCTCTTTATTAAAAGCCATATGCGCTCATGAATTCTCAGACGTTACGATGTCGATACGTCAGTATTTTCTCTCTTTATTAAAAGCATATAGGCGCGCTCGCGAGTTTTATCGCTCTTTACGATGCTTAACTAATGCTAAATCGTTTAGAAGTGCCGGCTCATGTAGTTATCCTACTTTGCATTTCAGTGTACGTGCGTTCATTCTGAAACGGCGATTGGTCCGATGATATCAGTGCAACGTTCTGCACTGCCTCCTGGGAATGCAACCCGAACTATAGGTAAAACTTCGCACATCATGAGCGTCGTTATCACAAAAAGGCTACTACTACCCACCATACTTGGCTGGCATGCACGCAGTTTTTGGTCTCCCGGCTTTTCTCGTTTTTTTGTTCAGTCTTTAACCGGTATTCTTCTCAGAGGCGTGTTAGACGTGAGTCCTCCTTTTGTGTTAACAGTCCTCATGATAGCAAACTTTTGTCGATATTTCAGAATTTTCTCTCTTTATTAAAAGCCATATGCGCTCATGAATTCTCAGACGTTACGATGTCGATACGTCAGTATTTTCTCTCTTTATTAAAAGCATATAGGCGCGCACGCGAGTTTTATCGTTCTTTACGATGCTTAACTAATGCTAAATCGTTTAGAAGTGCCGGCTCATGTAGTTATCCTACTTTGCATTTCAGTGTACGTGCGTTCATTCTGAAACGGCGATTGGTCCGACGATATCAGTGCAACGTTCTGCACTGCCTCCTGGGAATGCAACCCGAACTATAGGTAAAACTTCGCACATCAATTGATAGCAAACTTTTGTCGATATTTCAGAATTTTCTCTCTTTATTAAAAGCCATATGCGCTCATGAATTCTCAGACGTTACGATGTCGATACGTCAGTATTTTCTCTCTTTATTAAAAGCATATAGGCGCGCTCGCGAGTTTTATCGCTCTTTACGATGCTTAACTAATGCTAAATCGTTTAGAAGTGCCGGCTCATGTAGTTATCCTACTTTGCATTTCAGTGTACGTGCGTTCATTCTGAAACGGCGATTGGTCCGATGATATCAGTGCAACGTTCTGCACTGCCTCCTGGGAATGCAACCCGAACTATAGGTAAAACTTCGCACATCATGAGCGTCGTTATCACAAAAAGGCTACTACTACCCACCATACTTGGCTGGCATGCACGCAGTTTTTGGTCTCCCGGCTTTTCTCGTTTTTTTGTTCAGTCTTTAACCGGTATTCTTCTCAGGGGCGTGTTAGACGTGAGTCCTCCTTTTGTGTTAACAGTCCTCATGATAGCAAACTTTTGTCGATATTTCAGAATTTTCTCTCTTTATTAAAAGCCATATGCGCTCATGAATTCTCAGACGTTACGATGTCGATACGTCAGTATTTTCTCTCTTTATTAAAAGCATATAGGCGCGCTCGCGAGTTTTATCGTTCTTTACGATGCTTAACTAATGCTAAATCGTTTAGAAGTGCCGGCTCATGTAGTTATCCTACTTTGCATTTCAGTGTACGTGCGTTCATTCTGAAACGGCGATTGGTCCGATGATATCAGTGCAACGTTCTGCACTGCCTCCTGGGAATGCAACCCGAACTATAGGTAAAACTGCGCACATCATGAGCGTCGTTATCACAAAAAGGCTACTACTACCCACCATACTTGGCTGGCATGCACGCAGTTTTTGGTCTCCCGGCTTTTCTCGTTTTTTTGTTCAGTCTTTAACCGGTATTCTTCTCAGAGGGGTGTTAGACGTGAGTCCTCCTTTTGTGTTAACAGTCCTCATGATAGCAAACTTTTGTCGATATTTCATAATTTTCTCTCTTTATTAAAAGCCATATGCGCTCATGAATTCTCAGACGTTACGATGTCGATACGTCAGTATTTTCTCTCTTTATTAAAAGCATATAGGCGCGCTCGCGAGTTTTATCGCTCTTTACGATGCTTAACTAATGCTAAATCGTTTAGAAGTGCCGGCTCATGTAGTTATCCTACTTTGCATTTCAGTGTACGTGCGTTCATTCTGAAACGGCGATTGGTCCGATGATATCAGTGCAACGTTCTGCACTGCCTCCTGGGAATGCAACCCGAACTATAGGTAAAACTTCGCACATCATGAGCGTCGTTATCACAAAAAGGCTACTACTACCCACCATACTTGGCTGGCATGCACGCCGTTTTTGGTCTCCCGGCTTTTCTCGTTTTTTTGTTCAGTCTTTAACCGGTATTCTTCTCAGAGGCGTGTTAGACGTGAGTCCTCCTTTTGTGTTAACAGTCCTCATGATAGCAAACTTTTGTCGATATTTCAGAATTTTCTCTCTTTATTAAAAGCCATATGCGCTCATGAATTCTCAGACGTTACGATGTCGATACGTCAGTATTTTCTCTCTTTATTAAAAGCATATAGGCGCGCTCGCGAGTTTTATCGCTCTTTACGATGCTTAACTACTGCTAAATCGTTTAGAAGTGCCGGCTCATGTAGTTATCCTACTTTGCATTTCAGTGTACGTGCGTTCATTCTGAAACGGCGATTGGTCCGATGATATCAGTGCAACGTTCTGCACTGCCTCATGGGAATGCAACCCGAACTATAGGTAAAACTTCGCACATCATGAGCGTCGTTATCACAAAAAGGCTACTACTACCCACCATATTTGGCTGGCATGCACGCAGTTTTTGGTCTCCCGGCTTTTCTCGTTTTTTTGTTCAGTCTTTAACCGGTATTCTTCTCAGAGGGGTGTTAGACGTGAGTCCTCCTTTTGTGTTAACAGTCCTCATGATAGCAAACTTTTGTCGATATTTCAGAATTTTCTCTCTTTATTAAAAGCCATATGCGCTCATGAATTCTCAGACATTACGATGTCGATACGTCAGTATTTTCTCTCTTTATTAAAAGCATATAGGCGTGCTCGCGAGTTTTATCGCTCTTTACGATGCTTAACTATTGCTAAATCGTTTAGAAGTGCCGGCTCATGTAGTTATCCTACTTTGCATTTCAGTGTACGTGCGTTCATTCTGAAACGGCGATTGGTCCGATGATATCAGTGCAACGTTCTGCACTGCCTCCTGGGAATGCAACCCGAACTATAGGTAAAACTGCGCACATCAATTGATAGCAAACTTTTGTCGATATTTCAGAATTTTCTCTCTTTATTAAAAGCCATATGCGCTCATGAATTCTCAGACGGTACGATGTCGATACGTCAGTATTTTCTCTCTTTATTAAAAGCATATAGGCGCGCTCGCGAGTTTTATCGCTCTTTACGATGCTTAACTAATGCTAAATCGTTTAGAAGTGCCGGCTCATGTAGTTATCCTACTTTGCATTTCAGTGTACGTGCGTTCATTCTGAAACGGCGATTGGTCCGATGATATCAGTGCAACGTTCTGCACTGCCTCCTGGGAATGCAACCCGAACTATAGGTAAAACTTCGCACATCATGAGCGGCGTTATCACAAAAAGGCTACTACTACCCACCATACTTGGCTGGCATGCACGCAGTTTTTGGTCTCCCGCCTTTTCTCGTTTTTTTGTTCAGTCTTTAACCGGTATTCTTCTCAGAGGGGTGTTAGACGTGAGTCCTCCTTTTGTGTTAACAGTCCTCATGATAGCAAACTTTTGTCGATATTTCAGAATTTTCTCTCTTTATTAAAAGCCATATACGCTCATGAATTCTCAGACGTTACGATGTCGATACGTCAGTATTTTCTCTCTTTATTAAAAGCATATAGGCGCTCGCGAGTTTTATTGCTCTTCACGATGCTTAAATAATGCTAAATCGTTCAGTTAGAAGTGCCGGCTCATGTAGTTATCCTACTTTGCATTTCAGTGTACGTGCGTTCATTCTGAAACGGCGATTGGTCCGATGATATCAGTGCAACGTTCTGCACTGCCTCCTGGGAATGCAACCCGAACTATAGGTAAAACTTCGCACATCAATTGATAGCAAACTTTTCTCGATATTTCAGAATTTTCTCTCTTTATTAAAAGCCATATGCGCTCATGAATTCTCAGACGTTACGATGTCGATACGTCAGTATTTTCTCTCTTTATTAAAAGCATATAGGCGCGCTCGCGAGTTTTATCGCTCTTTACGATGCTTAACTAATGCTAAATCGTTTAGAAGTGCCGGCTCATGTAGTTATCCTACTTTGCATTTCAGTGTACGTGCGTTCATTCTGAAACGGCGATTAGTCCGATAATATCAGTGCAACATTCTGCACTGCCTCCTGGGAATGCAACCCGAACTATAGGTAAAACTTCGCACATCAATTGATAGCAAACTTTTGTCGATATTTCAGAATTTTTTCTCTTTATTAAAAGCCATATGCGCTCATGAATTCTCAGACGTTACGATGTCGATACGTCAGTATTTTCTCTCTTTATTAAAAGCATATAGGCGCGCTCGCGAGTTTTATCGCTCTTTACGATGCTTAACTAATGCTAAATCGTTTAGAAGTGCCGGCTCATGTAGTTATCCTACTTTGCATTTCAGTGTACGTGCGTTCATTCTGAAACGGCGATTGGTCCGATGATATCAGTGCAACGTTCTGCACTGCCTCCTGGGAATGCAACCCGAACTATAGGTAAAACTTCGCACATCAAATTGATAGCAAACTTTTGTCGATATTTCATAATTTTCTCTCTTTATTAAAAGCCATATGCGCTCATGAATTCTCAGACGGTACGATGTCGATACGTCAGTATTTTCTCTCTTTATTAAAAGCATATAGGCGCGCTCGCGAGTTTTATCGCTCTTTACGATGCTTAACTAATGCTAAATCGTTTAGAAGTGCCGGCTCATGTAGTTATCCTACTTTGTATTTCAGTGTACGTGCGTTCATTCTGAAACGGCGATTGGTCCGATGATATCAGTGCAACGTTCTGCACTGCCTCCTGGGAATGCAACCCGAACTATAGGTAAAACTTCGCACATCATGAGCGTCGTTATCACAAAAAGGCTACTACTACCCACCATACTTGGCTGGCATGCACGCAGTTTTTGGTCTCCCGGCTTTTCTCGTTTTTTTGTTCAGTTTTTAACCGGTATTCTTCTCAGAGGCGTGTTAGACGTGAGTCCTCCTTTTGTGTTAACAGTCCTCATGATAGCAAACTTTTGTCGATATTTCAGAATTTTCTCTCTTTATTAAAAGCCATATGCGCTCATGAATTCTCAGACGTTACGATGTCGATACGTCAGTATTTTCTCTCTTTATTAAAAGCATATAGGCGCGCTCGCGAGTTTTATCGTTCTTTACGATGCTTAACTAATGCTAAATCGTTTAGAAGTGCCGGCTCATGTAGTTATCCTACTTTGAATTTCAGTGTACGTGCGTTCATTCTGAAACGGCGATTGGTCCGATGATATCAGTGCAACGTTCTGCACTGCCTCCTGGGAATGCAACCCGAACTATAGGTAAAACTGCGCACATCATGAGCGTCGTTATCACAAAAAGGCTACTACTACCCACCATACTTGGCTGGCATGCACGCAGTTTTTGGTCTCCCGGCTTTTCTCGTTTTTTTGTTCAGTCTTTAACCGGTATTCTTCTCAGAGGGGTGTTAGACGTGAGTCCTCCTTTTGTGTTAACAGTCCTCATGATAGCAAACTTTTGTCGATATTTCATAATTTTCTCTCTTTATTAAAAGCCATATGCGCTCATGAATTCTCAGACGGTACGATGTCGATACGTCAGTATTTTCTCTCTTTATTAAAAGCATATAGGCGCGCTCGCGAGTTTTATCGCTCTTTACGATGCTTAACTAATGCTAAATCGTTTAGAAGTGCCGGCTCATGTAGTTATCCTACTTTGCATTTCAGTGTACGTGCGTTCATTCTGAAACGGCGATTGGTCCGATGATATCAGTGCAACGTTCTGCACTGCCTCCTGGGAATGCAACCCGAACTATAGGTAAAACTGCGCACATCATGAGCGTCGTTATCACAAAAAGGCTACTACTACCCACCATACTTGGCTGGCATGCACGCAGTTTTTGGTCTCCCGGCTTTTCTCGTTTTTTTGTTCAGTCTTTAACCGGTATTCTTCTCAGAGGGGTGTTAGACGTGAGTCCTCCTTTTGTGTTAACAGTCCTCATGATAGCAAACTTTTGTCGATATTTCATAATTTTCTCTCTTTATTAAAAGCCATATGCGCTCATGAATTCTCAGACGGTACGATGTCGATACGACAGTATTTTCTCTCTTTACTAAAAGCATATAGGCGCGCTCGCGAGTTTTATCGCTCTTTACGATGCTTAACTAATGCTAAATCGTTTAGAAGTGCCGGCTCATGTAGTTATCCTACTTTGCATTTCAGTGTACGTGCGTTCATTCTGAAACGGCGATTGGTCCGATGATATCAGTGCAACGTTCTGCACTGCCTCCTGGGAATGCAACCCGAACTATAGGTAAAACTGCGCACATCATGAGCGTCGTTATCACAAAAAGGCTACTACTACCCACCATACTTGGCTGGCATGCACGCAGTTTTTGGTCTCCCGGCTTTTCTCGTTTTTTTGTTCAGTCTTTAACCGGTATTCTTCTCAGAGGGGTGTTAGACGTGAGTCCTCCTTTTGTGTTAACAGTCCTCATGATAGCAAACTTTTGTCGATATTTCAGAATTTTCTCTCTTTATTAAAAGCCATATGCGCTCATGAATTCTCAGACGTTACGATGTCGATACGTCAGTATTTTCTCTCTTTATTAAAAGCATATAGGCGCGCTCGCGAGTTTTATCGCTCTTTACGATGCTTAACTAATGCTAAATCGTTTAGAAGTGCCGGCTCATGTAGTTATCCTACTTTGAATTTCAGTGTACGTGCGTTCATTCTGAAACGGCGATTGGTCCGATGATATCAGTGCAACGTTCTGCACTGCCTCCTGGGAATGCAACCCGAACTATAGGTAAAACTGCGCACATCATGAGCGTCGTTATCACAAAAAGGCTACTACTACCCACCATACTTGGCTGGCATGCACGCAGTTTTTGGTCTCCCGGCTTTTCTCGTTTTTTTGTTCAGTCTTTAACCGGTATTCTTCTCAGAGGGGTGTTAGACGTGAGTCCTCCTTTTGTGTTAACAGTCCTCATGATAGCAAACTTTTGTCGATATTTCATAATTTTCTCTCTTTATTAAAAGCCATATGCGCTCATGAATTCTCAGACGGTACGATGTCGATACGTCAGTATTTTCTCTCTTTATTAAAAGCATATAGGCGCGCTCGCGAGTTTTATCGCTCTTTACGATGCTTAACTAATGCTAAATCGTTTAGAAGTGCCGGCTCATGTAGTTATCCTACTTTGCATTTCAGTGTACGTGCGTTCATTCTGAAACGGCGATTGGTCCGATGATATCAGTGCAACGTTCTGCACTGCCTCCTGGGAATGCAACCCGAACTATAGGTAAAACTGCGCACATCATGAGCGTCGTTATCACAAAAAGGCTACTACTACCCACCATACTTGGCTGGCATGCACGCAGTTTTTGGTCTCCCGGCTTTTCTCGTTTTTTTGTTCAGTCTTTAACCGGTATTCTTCTCAGAGGGGTGTTAGACGTGAGTCCTCCTTTTGTGTTAACAGTCCTCATGATAGCAAACTTTTGTCGATATTTCATAATTTTCTCTCTTTATTAAAAGCCATATGCGCTCATGAATTCTCAGACGGTACGATGTCGATACGTCAGTATTTTCTCTCTTTATTAAAAGCATATAGGCGCGCTCGCGAGTTTTATCGCTCTTTACGATGCTTAACTAATGCTAAATCGTTTAGAAGTGCCGGCTCATGTAGTTATCCTACTTTGCATTTCAGTGTACGTGCGTTCATTCTGAAACGGCGATTGGTCCGATGATATCAGTGCAACGTTCTGCACTGCCTCCTGGGAATGCAACCCGAACTATAGGTAAAACTGCGCACATCATGAGCGTCGTTATCACAAAAAGGCTACTACTACCCACCATACTTGGCTGGCATGCACGCAGTTTTTGGTCTCCCGGCTTTTCTCGTTTTTTTGTTCAGTCTTTAACCGGTATTCTTCTCAGAGGGGTGTTAGACGTGAGTCCTCCTTTTGTGTTAACAGTCCTCATGATAGCAAACTTTTGTCGATATTTCAGAATTTTCTCTCTTTATTAAAAGCCATATGCGCTCATGAATTCTCAGACGTTACGATGTCGATACGTCAGTATTTTCTCTCTTTATTAAAAGCATATAGGCGCGCTCGCGAGTTTTATCGCTCTTTACGATGCTTAACTAATGCTAAATCGTTTAGAAGTGCCGGCTCATGTAGTTATCCTACTTTGCATTTCAGTGTACGTGCGTTCATTCTGAAACGGCGATTGGTCCGATGATATCAGTGCAACGTTCTGCACTGCCTCCTGGGAATGCAACCCGAACTATAGGTAAAACTTCGCACATCATGAGCGTCGTTATCACAAAAAGGCTACTACTACCCACCATACTTGGCTGGCATGCACGCAGTTTTTGGTCTCCCGGCTTTTCTCGTTTTTTTGTTCAGTCTTTAACCGGTATTCTTCTCAGAGGGGTGTTAGACGTGAGTCCTCCTTTTGTGTTAACAGTCCTCATGATAGCAAACTTTTGTCGATATTTCATAATTTTCTCTCTTTATTAAAAGCCATATGCGCTCATGAATTCTCAGACGGTACGATGTCGATACGTCAGTATTTTCTCTCTTTATTAAAAGCATATAAGCGCGCTCGCGAGTTTTATCGCTCTTTACGATGCTTAACTAATGCTAAATCGCGTAGAAGTGCCGGCTCATGTAGTTATCCTACTTTGCATTTCAGTGTACGTGCGTTCATTCTGAAACGGCGATTAGTCGGATAATATCAGTGCAACGTTCTGCACTGCCTCCTGGGAATGCAACCCGAACTATAGGTAAAACTTCGCACATCAATTGATAGCAAACGTTTGTCTATATTTCAGAATTTTCTTTCTTTATTAAAAGCCATATGCGCTCATGAATTCTCAGACGTTACGATGTCGATACGTCAGTATTTTCTCTCTTTATTAAAAGCATATAGGCGCGCTCGCGAGTTTTATCGCTCTTTACGATGCTTAACTAATGCTAAATCGTTTAGAAGTGCCGGCTCATGTAGTTATCCTACTTTGCATTTCAGTGTACGTGCGTTCATTCTGAAACGGCGATTGGTCCGATGATATCAGTGCAATGTTCTGCACTGCCTCCTGGGAATGCAACCCGAACTATAGGTAAAACTTCGCACATCATGAGCGTCGTTATCACAAAAAGGCTACTACTACCCACCATACTTGGCTGGCATGCACGCAGTTTTTGGTCTCCCGGCTTTTCTCGTTTTTTTGTTCAGTCTTTAACCGGTATTCTTCTCAGAGGGGTGTTAGACGTGAGTCCTCCTATTGTGTTAACAGTCCTCATGATAGCAAACTTTTGTCGATATTTCAGTATTTTCTCTCTTTATTAAAAGCCATATGCGCTCATGAATTCTCAGACATTACGATGTCGATACGTCAGTATTTTCTCTCTTTATTAAAAGCATATAGGCGCGCTCGCGAGTTTTATCGCTCTTTACGATGCTTAACTAATGCTAAATCGTTTAGAAGTGCCGGCTCATGTAGTTATCCTGCTTTGCATTTCAGTGTACGTGCGTTCATTCTGAAACGGCGATTGGTCCGATTATATCAGTGCAACGTTCTGCACTGCCTCCTGGGAATGCAACCCGAACTATAGGTAAAACTGCGCACATCAATTGATAGCAAACTTTTGTCGATATTTCAGAATTTTCTCTCTTTATTAAAAGCCATATGCGCTCATGAATTCTCAGACGGTACGATGTCGATACGTCAGTATTTTCTCTCTTTATTAAAAGCATATAGGCGCGCTCGCGAGTTTTATCGCTCTTTACGATGCTTAACTAATGCTAAATCGTTTAGAAGTGCCGGCTCATGTAGTTATCCTACTTTGCATTTCAGTGTACGTGCGTTCATTCTGAAACGACGATTGGTCCGATGATATCAGTGCAACGTTCTGCACTGCCTCCTGGGAATGCAACCCGAACTATAGGTAAAACTTCGCACATCATGAGCGTCGTTATCACAAAAAGGCTACTACTACCCACCAAACTTGGCTGGCATGCACGCAGTTTTTGGTCTCCCGGCTTTTCTCGTTTTTTTGTTCAGTCTTTAACCGGTATTCTTCTCAGAGGGGTGTTAGACGTGAGTCCTCCTTTTGTGTTAACAGTCCTCATGATAGCAAACTTTTGTCGATATTTCATAATTTTCTCTCTTTATTAAAAGCCATATGCGCTCATGAATTCCCAGACATTACGATGTCGATACGTCAGTATTTTCTCTCTTTATTAAAAGCATATAGGCGCGCTCGCGAGTTTTATCGCTCTTTACGATGCTTAACTAATGCTAAATCGTTTAGAAGTGCCGGCTCATGTAGTTATCCTACTTTGCATTTCAGTGTACGTGCGTTCATTCTGAAACGGCGATTGGTCCGATGATATCAGTGCAACGTTCTGCACTGCCTCCTGGGAATGCAACCCGAACTATAGGTAAAACTGCGCACATCAATTGATAGCAAACTTTTGTCGATATTTCAGAATTTTCTCTCTTTATTAAAAGCCATATGCGCTCATGAATTCTCAGACGGTACGATGTCGATACGTCAGTATTTTCTCTCTTTATTAAAAGCATATAGGCGCGCTCGCGAGTTTTATCGCTCTTTACGATGCTTAACTAATGCTAAATCGTTTAGAAGTGCCGGCTCATGTAGTTATCCTAATTTGCATTTCAGTGTACGTGCGTTCATTCTGAAACGGCGATTGGTCCGATGATATCAGTGCAACGTTCTGCACTGCCTCCTGGGAATGCAACCCGAACTATAGGTAAAACTTCGCACATCATGAGCGTCGTTATCACAAAAAGGCTACTACTACCCACCATACTTGGCTGGCATGCACGCAGTTTTTGGTCTCCCGGCTTTTCTCGTTTTTTTGTTCAGTCTTTAACCGGTATTCTTCTCAGAGGGGTGTTAGACGTGAGTCCTCCTTTTGTGTTAACAGTCCTCATGATAGCAAACTTTTGTCGATATTTCAGAATTTTCTCTCTTTATTAAAAGCCATATGCACTCATGAATTCTCAGACGGTACGATGTCGATACTCAGTATTTTCTCTCTTTATTAAAAGCATATAGGCGCGCTCGCGAGTTTTATCGCTCTTTACGATGCTTAACTAATGCTAAATCGTTTAGAAGTGCCGGCTCATGTAGTTATCCTACTTTGCATTTCAGTGTACGTGCGTTCATTCTGAAACGGCGATTGGTCCGATGATATCAGTGCAACGTTCTGCACTGCCTCCTGGGAATGCAACCCGAACTATAGGTAAAACTTCGCACATCAATTGATAGCAAACGTTTGTCTATATTTCAGAATTTTCTTTCTTTATTAAAAGCCATATGCGCTCATGAATTCTCAGACGTTACGATGTCGATACGTCAGTATTTTCTCTCTTTATTAAAAGCATATAGGCGCGCTCGCGAGTTTTATCGCTCTTTACGATGCTTAACTAATGCTAAATCGTTTAGAAGTGCCGGCTCATGTAGTTATCCTACTTTGCATTTCAGTGTACGTGCGTTCATTCTGAAACGGCGATTGGTCCGATGATATCAGTGCAATGTTCTGCACTGCCTCCTGGGAATGCAACCCGAACTATAGGTAAAACTTCGCACATCATGAGCGTCGTTATCACAAAAAGGCTACTACTACCCACCATACTTGGCTGGCATGCACGCAGTTTTTGGTCTCCCGGCTTTTCTCGTTTTTTTGTTCAGTCTTTAACCGGTATTCTTCTCAGAGGGGTGTTAGACGTGAGTCCTCCTATTGTGTTAACAGTCCTCATGATAGCAAACTTTTGTCGATATTTCAGTATTTTCTCTCTTTATTAAAAGCCATATGCGCTCATGAATTCTCAGACATTACGATGTCGATACGTCAGTATTTTCTCTCTTTATTAAAAGCATATAGGCGCGCTCGCGAGTTTTATCGCTCTTTACGATGCTTAACTAATGCTAAATCGTTTAGAAGTGCCGGCTCATGTAGTTATCCTGCTTTGCATTTCAGTGTACGTGCGTTCATTCTGAAACGGCGATTGGTCCGATTATATCAGTGCAACGTTCTGCACTGCCTCCTGGGAATGCAACCCGAACTATAGGTAAAACTGCGCACATCAATTGATAGCAAACTTTTGTCGATATTTCAGAATTTTCTCTCTTTATTAAAAGCCATATGCGCTCATGAATTCTCAGACGGTACGATGTCGATACGTCAGTATTTTCTCTCTTTATTAAAAGCATATAGGCGCGCTCGCGAGTTTTATCGCTCTTTACGATGCTTAACTAATGCTAAATCGTTTAGAAGTGCCGGCTCATGTAGTTATCCTACTTTGCATTTCAGTGTACGTGCGTTCATTCTGAAACGACGATTGGTCCGATGATATCAGTGCAACGTTCTGCACTGCCTCCTGGGAATGCAACCCGAACTATAGGTAAAACTTCGCACATCATGAGCGTCGTTATCACAAAAAGGCTACTACTACCCACCAAACTTGGCTGGCATGCACGCAGTTTTTGGTCTCCCGGCTTTTCTCGTTTTTTTGTTCAGTCTTTAACCGGTATTCTTCTCAGAGGGGTGTTAGACGTGAGTCCTCCTTTTGTGTTAACAGTCCTCATGATAGCAAACTTTTGTCGATATTTCATAATTTTCTCTCTTTATTAAAAGCCATATGCGCTCATGAATTCCCAGACATTACGATGTCGATACGTCAGTATTTTCTCTCTTTATTAAAAGCATATAGGCGCGCTCGCGAGTTTTATCGCTCTTTACGATGCTTAACTAATGCTAAATCGTTTAGAAGTGCCGGCTCATGTAGTTATCCTACTTTGCATTTCAGTGTACGTGCGTTCATTCTGAAACGGCGATTGGTCCGATGATATCAGTGCAACGTTCTGCACTGCCTCCTGGGAATGCAACCCGAACTATAGGTAAAACTGCGCACATCAATTGATAGCAAACTTTTGTCGATATTTCAGAATTTTCTCTCTTTATTAAAAGCCATATGCGCTCATGAATTCTCAGACGGTACGATGTCGATACGTCAGTATTTTCTCTCTTTATTAAAAGCATATAGGCGCGCTCGCGAGTTTTATCGCTCTTTACGATGCTTAACTAATGCTAAATCGTTTAGAAGTGCCGGCTCATGTAGTTATCCTAATTTGCATTTCAGTGTACGTGCGTTCATTCTGAAACGGCGATTGGTCCGATGATATCAGTGCAACGTTCTGCACTGCCTCCTGGGAATGCAACCCGAACTATAGGTAAAACTTCGCACATCATGAGCGTCGTTATCACAAAAAGGCTACTACTACCCACCATACTTGGCTGGCATGCACGCAGTTTTTGGTCTCCCGGCTTTTCTCGTTTTTTTGTTCAGTCTTTAACCGGTATTCTTCTCAGAGGGGTGTTAGACGTGAGTCCTCCTTTTGTGTTAACAGTCCTCATGATAGCAAACTTTTGTCGATATTTCAGAATTTTCTCTCTTTATTAAAAGCCATATGCACTCATGAATTCTCAGACGGTACGATGTCGATACTCAGTATTTTCTCTCTTTATTAAAAGCATATAGGCGCGCTCGCGAGTTTTATCGCTCTTTACGATGCTTAACTAATGCTAAATCGTTTAGAAGTGCCGGCTCATGTAGTTATCCTACTTTGCATTTCAGTGTACGTGCGTTCATTCTGAAACGGCGATTGGTCCGATGATATCAGTGCAACGTTCTGCACTGCCTCCTGGGAATGCAACCCGAACTATAGGTAAAACTTCGCACATCATGAGCGTCGTTATCACAAAAAGGCTACTACTACCCACTATACTTGGCTGGCATGCACGCAGTTTTTGGTCTCCCGGCTTTTCTCGTTTTTTTGTTCAGTCTTTAACCGGTATTCTTCTCAGAGGGGTGTTAGACATGAGTCCTCCTTTTGTGTTAACAGTCCTCATGATAGCAAACTTTTGTCGATATTTCAGAATTTTCTCTCTTTATTAAAAGCCATATGCGCTCATGAATTCTCAGACGTTACGATGTCGATAAGTCGGTATTTTCTCTCTTTATTAAAAGCATATAGGCGCGCTCGCGAGTTTTATCGTTCTTTACGATGCTTAACTAATGCTAAATCGTTTAGAAGTGCCGGCTCATGTAGTTATCCTACTTTGCATTTCAGTGTACGTGCGTTCATTCTGAAACGGCGATTGGTCCGATGATATCAGTGCAACGTTCTGCACTGCCTCCTGGGAATGCAACCCGAACTATAGGTAAAACTGCGCACATCATGAGCGTCGTTATCACAAAAAGGCTACTACTACCCACCATACTTGGCTGGCATGCACGCAGTTTTTGGTCTCCCGGCTTTTCTCGTTTTTTTTGTTCAGTCTTTAACCGGTATTCTTCTCAGAGGGGTGTTAGACGTGAGTCCTCCTTTTGTGTTAACAGTCCTCATGATAGCAAACTTTTGTCGATATTTCAGAATTTTCTCTCTTTATTAAAAGCCATATGCGCTCATGAATTCTCAGACGTTACGATGTCGATACGTCAGTATTTTCTCTCTTTATTAAAAGCATATAGGCGCGCTCGCGAGTTTTATCGCTCTTTACGATGCTTAACTAATGCTAAATCGTTTAGAAGTGCCGGCTCATGTAGTTATCCTACTTTGCATTTCAGTGTACGTGCGTTCATTCTGAAACGGCGATTGGTCGGATGATATCAGTGCAACGTTCTGCACTGCCTCCTGGGAATGCAACCCGAACTATAGGTAAAACTTCGCACATCATGAGCGTCGTTATCACAAAAAGGCTACTACTACCCACCATACTTGGCTGGCATGCACGCAGATTTTGGTCTCCCGGCTTTTCTCGTTTTTTTGTTCAGTCTTTAACCGGTATTCTTCTCAGAGGGGTGTTAGACGTGAGTCCTCCTTTTGTGTTAACAGTCCTCATGATAGCAAACTTTTGTCGATATTTCAGAATTTTCTCTCTTTATTAAAAGCCATATACGCTCATGAATTCTCAGACGTTACGATGTCGATACGTCAGTATTTTCTCTCTTTATTAAAAGCATATAGGCGCTCGCGAGTTTTATTGCTCTTCACGATGCTTAAATAATGCTAAATCGTTCAGTTAGAAGTGCCGGCTCATGTAGTTATCCTACTTTGCATTTCAGTGTACGTGCGTTCATTCTGAAACGGCGATTGGTCCGATGATATCAGTGCAACGTTCTGCACTGCCTCCTGGGAATGCAACCCGAACTATAGGTAAAACTGCGCACATCATGAGCGTCGTTATCACTAAAAGGCTACTACTACCCACCATACTTGGCTGGCATGCACGCAGTTTTTGGTCTCCCGGCTTTTCTCGTTTTTTTTGTTCAGTCTTTAACCGGTATTCTTCTCAGAGGGGTGTTAGACGTGAGTCCTCCTTTTGTGTTAACAGTCCTCATGATAGCAAACTTTTGTCGATATTTCAGAATTTTCTCTCTTTATTAAAAGCCATATGCGCTCATGAATTCTCAGACGTTACGATGTCGATACGTCAGTATTTTCTCTCTTTATTAAAAGCATATAGGCGCGCTCGCGAGTTTTATCGCTCTTTACGATGCTTAACTAATGCTAAATCGTTTAGAAGTGCCGGCTCATGTAGTTATCCTACTTTGCATTTCAGTGTACGTGCGTTCATTCTGAAACGGCGATTGGTCCGATGATATCAGTGCAACGTTCTGCACTGCCTCCTGGGAATGCAACCCGAACTATAGGTAAAACTTCGCACATCATGAGCGTCGTTATCACAAAAAGGCTACTACTACCCACCATACTTGGCTGGCATGCACGCAGTTTTTGGTCTCCCGGCTTTTCTCGTTTTTTTGTTCAGTCTTTAACCGGTATTCTTCTCAGAGGCGTGTTAGACGTGAGTCCTCCTTTTGTGTTAACAGTCCTCATGATAGCAAACTTTTATCGATATTTCAGAATTTTCTCTCTTTATTAAAAGCCATATACGCTCATTATTTCTCAGACGTTACGATGTCGATACGTCAGTATTTTCTCTCTTTATTAAAAGCATATAGGCGCTCGCGAGTTTTATTGCTCTTCACGATGCTTAAATAATGCTAAATCGTTCAGTTAGAAGTGCCGGCTCATGTAGTTATCCTACTTTGCATTTCAGTGTACGTGCGTTCATTCTGAAACGGCGATTGGTCCGATGATATCAGTGCAACGTTCTGCACTGCCTCCTGGGAATGCAACCCGAACTATAGGTAAAACTGCGCACATCATGAGCGTCGTTATCACAAAAAGGCTACTACTACCCACCATACTTGGCTGGCATGCACGCAGATTTTGGTCTCCCGGCTTTTCTCGTTTTTTTGTTCAGTCTTTAACCGGTATTCTTCTCAGAGGGGTGTTATAAGTGAGTCCTCCTTTTGTGTTAACAGTCCTCATGATAGCAAACTTTTGTCGATATTTCAGAATTTCCTCTCTTTATTAAAAGCCATATGCGCTCATGAATTCTCAGACGTTACGATGTCGATACGTCAGTATTTTCTCTCTTTATTAAAAGCATATAGGCGCTCGCGAGTTTTATTGCTCTTCACGATGCTTAAATAATGCTAAATCGTTCAGTTAGAAGTGCCGGCTCATGTAGTTATCCTACTTTGCATTTCAGTGTACGTGCGTTCATTCTGAAACGGCGAATGGTCCGATGATATCAGTGCAACGTTCTGCACTGCCTCCTGGGAATGCAACCCGAACTATAGGTAAAACTGCGCACATCATGAGCGTCGTTATCACAAAAAGGCTACTACTACCCACCATACTTGGCTGGCATGCACGCAGTTTTTGGTCTCCCGGCTTTTCTCGTTTTTTTTGTTCAGTCTTTAACCGGTATTCTTCTCAGAGGGGTGTTAGACGTGAGTCCTCCTTTTGTGTTAACAGTCCTCATGATAGCAAACTTTTGTCGATATTTCAGAATTTTCTCTCTTTATTAAAAGCCATATGCGCTCATGAATTCTCAGACGTTACGATGTCGATACGTCAGTATTTTCTCTCTTTATTAAAAGCATATAGGCGCGCTCGCGAGTTTTATCGTTCTTTACGATGCTTAACTAATGCTAAATCGTTTAGAAGTGCCGGCTCATGTAGTTATCCTACTTTGCATTTCAGTGTACGTGCGTTCATTCTGAAACGGCGATTGGTCCGATGATATCAGTGCAACGTTCTGCACTGCCTCCTGGGAATGCAACCCGAACTATAGGTAAAACTGCGCACATCAATTGATAGCAAACTTTTGTCGATATTTCAGAATTTTCTCTCTTTATTAAAAGCCATATGCGCTCATGAATTCTCAGACGGTACGATGTCGATACGTCAGTATTTTCTCTCTTTATTAAAAGCATATAGGCGCGCTCGCGAGTTTTATCGCTCTTTACGATGCTTAACTAATGCTAAATCGTTTAGAAGTGCCGGCTCATGTAGTTATCCTACTTTGCATTTCAGTGTACGTGCGTTCATTCTGAAACGGCGATTGGTCCGATGATATCAGTGCAACGTTCTGCACTGCCTCCTGGGAATGCAACCCGAACTATAGGTAAAACTTCGCACATCATGAGCGTCGTTATCACAAAAAGGCTACTACTACCCACCATACTTGGCTGGCATGCACGCAGTTTTTGGTCTCCCGGCTTTTCTCGTTTTTTTGTTCAGTCTTTAACCGGTATTCTTCTCAGAGGGGTGTTAGACGTGAGTCATCCTTTTGTGTTAACAGTCCTCATGATAGCAAACTTTTGTCGATATTTCAGAATTTTCTCTCTTTATTAAAAGCCATATGCGCTCATGAATTCTCAGACGGTACGATGTCGATACGTCAGTATTTTCTCTCTTTATTAAAAGCATATAGGCGCGCTCGCGAGTTTTATCGCTCTTTACGATGCTTAACTAATGCTAAATCGTTTAGAAGTGCCGGCTCATGTAGTTATCCTACTTTGCATTTCAGTGTACGTGCGTTCATTCTGAAACGGCGATTGGTCCGATGATATCAGTGCAACGTTCTGCACTGCCTCCTGGGAATGCAACCCGAACTATAGGTAAAACTTCGCACATCAATTGATAGCAAACTTTTGTCGATATTTCAGAATTTTCTCTCTTTATTAAAAGCCATATGCGCTCATGAATTCTGAGACGTTACGATGTCGATACGTCAGTATTTTCTCTCTTTATTAAAAGCATATAGGCGCGCTCGCGAATTTTATCGCTCTTTACGATGCTTAACTAATGCTAAATCGTTTAGAAGTGCCGGCTCATGTAGTTATCCTACTTTGCATTTCAGTGTACGTGCGTTCATTCTGAAACGGCGATTGGTCCGATGATATCAGTGCAACGTTCTGCACTGCCTCCTGGGAATGCAACCCGAACTATAGGTAAAACTTCGCACATCAATTGATAGCAAACTTCTGTCGATATTTAATAATTTTCTCTCTTTATTAACAGCCATATGCGCTCATGAATTCTCAGACGTTACGATGTCGATACGTCAGTATTTTCTCTCTTTATTAAAAGCATATAGGCGCGCTCGCGAGTTTTATCGCTCTTTACGATGCTTAACTAATGCTAAATCGTTTAGAAGTGCCGGCTCATGTAGTTATCCTACTTTGCATTTCAGTGTACGTGCGTTCATTCTGAAACGGCGATTGGTCCGATGATATCAGTGCAACGTTCTGCACTGCCTCCTGGGAATGCAACCCGAACTATAGGTAAAACTTCGCACATCATGAGCGTCGTTATCACAAAAAGGCTACTACTACCCACCATACTTGGCTGGCATGCACGCAGTTTTTGGTCTCCCGGCTTTTCTCGTTTTTTTGTTCAGTCTTTAACCGGTATTCTTCTCAGAGGGGTGTTAGACGTGAGTCCTCCTTTTGTGTTAACAGTCCTCATGATAGCAAACTTTTGTCGATATTTCAGAATTTTCTCTCTTTATTAAAAGCCATATGCGCTCATGAATTCTCAGACGTTACGATGTCGATACGTCAGTATTTTCTCTCTTTATTAAAAGCATATAGGCGCGCTCGCGAGTTTTATCGTTTTTTACGATGCTTAACTAATGCTAAATCGTTTAGAAGTGCCGGCTCATGTAGTTATCCTACTTTGCATTTCAGTGTACGTGCGTTCATTCTGAAACGGCGATTGGTCCGATGATATCAGTGCAACGTTCTGCACTGCTTCCTGGGAATGCAACCCGAACTATAGGTAAAACTGCGCACATCATGAGCGTCGTTATCACAAAAAGGCTACTACTACCCACCATACTTGGCTGGCATGCACGCAGTTTTTGGTCTCCCGGCTTTTCTCGTTTTTTTTGTTCAGTCTTTAACCGGTATTCTTCTCAGAGGGGTGTTAGACGTGAGTCCTCCTTTTGTGTTAACAGTCCTCATGATAGCAAACTTTTGTCGATATTTCAGAATTTTCTCTCTTTATTAAAAGCCATATGCGCTCATGAATTCTCAGACGTTACGATGTCGATACGTCAGTATTTTCTCTCTTTATTAAAAGCATATAGGCCCGCTCGCGAGTTTTATCGCTCTTTACGATGCTTAACTAATGCTAAATCGTTTAGAAGTGCCGGCTCATGTAGTTATCCTACTTTGCATTTCAGTGTACGTGCGTTCATTCTGAAACGGCGATTGGTCCGATGATATCAGTGCAACGTTCTGCACTGCCTCCTGGGTATGCAACCCGAACTATAGGTAAAACGTCGCACATCATGAGCGTCGTTATCACAAAAAGGCTACTACTACCCACCATACTTGGCTGGCATGCACGCAGTTTTTGGTCTCCCGGCTTTTCTCGTTTTTTTGTTCAGTCTTTAACCGGTATTCTTCTCAGAGGGGTGTTAGACGTGAGTCCTCCTTTTGTGTTAACAGTCCTCATGATAGCAAACTTTTGTCGATATTTCAGAATTTTCTCTCTTTATTAAAAGCCATATGCGCTCATGAATTCTCAGACGTTACGATGTCGATACGTCAGTATTTTCTCTCTTTATTAAAAGCATATAGGCGCGCTCGCGAGTTTTATCGTTCTTTACGATGCTTAACTAATGCTAAATCGTTTAGAAGTGCCGGCTCATGTAGTTATCCTACTTTGCATTTCAGTGTACGTGCGTTCATTCTGAAACGGCGATTGGTCCGATGATATCAGTGCAACGTTCTGCACTGCCTCCTGGGAATGCAACCCGAACTATAGGTAAAACTTCGCACATCATGAGCGTCGTTATCACAAAAAGGCTACTACTACCCACCATACTTGGCTGGCATGCACGCAGTTTTTGGTCTCCCAGCTTTTCTCGTTTTTTTGTTCAGTCTTTAACCGGTATTCTTCTCAGAGGGGTGTTAGACGTGAGTCCTCCTTTTGTGTTAACAGTCCTCATGATAGCAAACTTTTGTCGATATTTCAGAATTTTCTCTCTTTATTAAAAGCCATATGCGCTCATGAATTCTCAGACGTTACGATGTCGATACGTCATTATTTTCTCTCTTTATTAAAAGCATATAGGCGCGCTCGCGAGTTTTATCGTTCTTTACGATGCTTAACTAATGCTAAATCGTTTAGAAGTGCCGGCTCATGTGGTTATCCTACTTTGCATTTCAGTGTACGCGCGTTCATTCTGAAACGGCGATTGGTCCGATTATATCAGTGCAACGTTCTGCACTGCCTCCTGGGAATTCAACCCGAACTATAGGTAAAACTTCGCACATCATGAGCGTCGTTATCACAAAAAGGCTACTACTACCCACCATACTTGGCTGGCATGCACGCAGTTTTTGGTCTCCCGGCTTTTCTCGTTTTTTTGTTCAGTCTTTAACCGGTATTCTTCTCAGAGGGGTGTTAGACGTGAGTCCTCCTTTTGTGTTAACAGTCCTCATATACATATAAGGCCCTTTTCTTAGGTGCACGTACTTTTATGTACTTATTTTCTTTTCTTTCCCCAGTACATGTTTTTTACCTTGTAGGTTCAGTTTTTTTCGGAATCGAGGAGGTTCTTCATCTCTAGTATCGAGACATTTTTATTGTTACAGCGAGAAGAAAGACTGGCCAATTGCGTAAGGGTCATGCAGTACTCTTTTTTGAAGGCATCGTTAATGATATATGTCCGGTTAATATTTTGAAACAATATTTAGCTGATCGATTTATTACAAGAGTGAGCTTCCACTAATAGTCTAATTTGTTACTCTAGCATCAGAAAATATTTTAAGACTACTTTTAAGGAAATTGTTCCTGATATTTCTCAGTTTAATACTCATTCCTTTAGATTAGGAAGCGCTTCAGCAGTCTCTAACGCAGGAGTGAAATATTAGGCTTTTCCAAAGAAATGGAAGGTGGAATCAGTTGCAGCAAGAGCAGTTACGTTTTAGATCTAGATTATCGACTTCAATCGTAGTTATGCGCTTTTTCAGTTCACCTATTCCTTTCTTTGTTTCTATATAGGACAGGTTAGTAAATCTGACTGCCTGTCACTCCTAAATAACTATTCAATATGAACGTCTTGGTGTAGTGTGGCCATAAGATTGTCATGCAGTATGTCGTGAGGCTCTTGTGTGGCCCTACTCTATAGTAACTCCATTCCATGTGTGGCCCGGAAGGTTGCTAGCTTTTGTATAGCTTATATGATAGGCATACAAGGCCCCTTTCTTAGGTGCAGGTACTTTTACGTAATTATGTTCTATATATTTTCTTTTCTTTCCCCAGCGGTTAACAACGAGCTTCCTGACCGACTAATTAAAAAGCATGGCGGTTGGAAAACTGAGAGCGTGAAAGATCTCTATTGTAAGGAAGACCGGCCAAACAACAGCTCTTGGTCTCTTTGCATATTGACATTTAGATTCATAATTTCTTCCCACACTTTGTTGCTTGAGGTCAGCTGTGCGGCTCCCTCCAAACGTTGTTATCATTATTCTAATGTAGAAAATAGAAATACTTTCTATTTGGCTGAGCGTAGCAAAAGAAAATAGAAATATTTTTCTCTTTGTTACATGTTGAATACATGTTTTTGCATTATCCCTTGGGATCAATTAGGAGTTCTATAATTGCCACTCCTTCACATGTTCATACCACTTGACGTCGCATTTCAGCAGCGGCCTTAGTTTTCCTTGACATATTGTAGCTTTTTTTATAGCTTGAGTTAATAGTACGTAAAACTGTCTCTCAGTACGTATACAATTGCAATAACTTGTAATAAACGATGCCGTCAGCTGTGCGGTAATATTGTTCCTAAAAGTATATTAATAGGATGCTTTAAACCTTTAGACTCCAGAGGTAGAGGTGAATTTGCACTGGTTTGGAGAATACGTTTCCGGGTTTTTCCTCAACTGGGGGGTTTTTATCCCGGTTTTTCGTATCCGGCAATTCACCATCTAAAATCTAGCTCGCAATTGTACTATTATTATTGTACTGGACTACTGTTATTAGTTATAACACCAATTACTGCTGTAACCTTAATGTAATAAACGATGCTGTCAGCTGTGCGGCTCCCTCCAAACGTTGTTATCATTATTCTAATGTAGAAAATAGAAATACTTTCTATTTGGCTGAGCGTAGCGAAAGAAAATAGAATAGTTACTTTATTTTCTGTCATATGGACAAAAACTCACACGAGGTGGTCGCTGCTTCGCTCAGAGGTGAATATGAAATCATATTCACTGTTTGAGTAGCTAATCAGAGCACGCGAAAAGTGATATTCACTGGTGTGGTATATACTAAAAGACTATGTCCACTCCGCTCAAGGGTGTTCACTGCCAGAGCCAGAGGTTCGTTTGCGCTCTGTTTTACATCCTAGCGATCCAAGAAAACACGAAGACCTAATCCGTCTATTAACCATTTGCAGATGTCAGCTAGAGCATCTAGGAAGTACCTTCTCCCAGCTCTTTTAAGGTCCCACCAAACGTGGGGAGGGAAGGGACCGACACTAAGAGTGGATGCAAAGGAGGCTACACCAGGGTTTGAACCCAGTACCTCTGCACAACAGACCAACACTTAGCAAACTGGAGCCAGTGAGGCAGCTGTGGGCCAATTTTTAGTTTAAATAAAATTAAATGAGAATTGAGTGAAATTATACATAAAATTATACACATATATGAAATGTAAAGTAAATTATTAGTTCTCAAATAAATAATAGACTAATTGATCCCAAATGATGTCTCGTACATGTGATTCCACTCGGTTATTGGATCGTTGACATTGGAGTCGTCTCTTCACTCTTTACACCAAATTGTGGGAATGTTTAAAACTAAAAGTACTCCTAACCCGTATAATTTAAGTGCTGGCCTCCTGTAAGATCCAAGAACTGAGAAATCGGGCCAGTTTCTACTCTATTTGAAGCCATTATCCTAATAAATGACAACACTGCAAGCTTGTATTAAGTAATGGTCCAGATAAGAACTGTAGTCAATGCGTGAGCCTCCCTCACATATACGATTTTGCTTGAATATGCCTTAGTGCTTTAGGAGGACTAGGAGGTGTCTACGGTCCAAACTACATATCGAAAATAAAGTATTTTTTATGCTATTGGCTCTTTTTTCTGTGAAAACTCAGACAAGCCACCATCCAGCCAATCGGATATAGAGAAAACAAAATATTTTTCAATCGAAAATTTGAGAACTTTTTCCACATACGATATTAAATTAAACCATAGTTAGTTTGATCAAAAATAAATTCAAACCACAAAAAAATATCGAATGATAATGCATTATTTCGATGGGTTTCTATTGAATTTATAAGTATCAACCAATGAAATTACGAGAAAGGATAATAGAAAATTTACACCTTCAGTAACATTCCTTGCCGTGGAGCACTACAGTTCTTATCTGGACCATTACTTAAAAGTTTGTGTTTACTTACAAATTCGGTTAGAGCGGTTTTCAGTTGAGTGTAGTAAAACCAAACGCAAATTACCCACAGCCAGCCAATCATAGGAGCGAGTAATCACAAGTAACTCATAAATGGCCCCCTGTGAGCCAATGACAAACCAAAACGAAGGTAAGACCAATTTGCGTTTGGTTTTACTTTGGAATCTGATTGGTTGGTTTACTTTCTCAGCCAATAGGAGAGCTTAGTAAACGCAAAACCAAAACATTTCCGACACTCAATTGAAATCTGCTCTATAGTGTTTGACCCGGCCAGATTAGCTATGCGACTCCTTTCGTAAATGTGAGAATTTTCCATCGAAAGTCCTGTCAGCCCTAGAATAACTGAACATCTTGTTATTTCATTCGAAGAAACCTTTGATTTCAGCAAAATAATGGTTAAAGAATGGCTCAAATCTTCGCTGATCCCGTTCCTGCAGCTGCATGGAATTACAAATATCTTTGAGAACCAAGATCTCGCGTGTGTCGAATCTGATTGGTTGATCCTGTCACGTGTTGAGTTGTCCATCGAGGCCTTCGTTGTAAGCTTATGCTGATTGGCTACGAAACAATGGTCCAAGCCTTGCCCCTGCAAAAAGATTTTTTGGGGGGCCAAATGGCAGTCCACAATCACGTGGCACCAATTGCGTTCTACGAACGCGATTAACTTTCCAAACTCGGCCCTGTCCTTTTTTCAATTTAGTAATTGAACGGCTGCAGCCACCACTGAATGACTTAGAACTCATCAAGTACACATGTTTTAACTGTAGACTGGAAATAATCTTCAGAAAAAACGAACAGTTATTTGGAATATTATTTGGAAATTATCAGTATACTAAATGTCACAATTAACTGAAGTTGCAGATTGTTAATGCTCTTTGTAAGACTTATTCGATTATATTCTGACAATGTATTCACAGGAGTATGTGTCGTTACGAAACTAAGTATTACTAGGTGAACGACGCTTTTGCATGGTTAAGGAATAGGAGATACTTGTGATGAACGTTCTCAACTGGTTAACAAAAGAAAACCAGAATTTACCCTGTGGAATACACATTTTAAACTAAATCAATTGTCAAGCAAGGTAAATGAGTTGAAAATGACTGATGTGAAGTACTAGGCGGTGGGCTTCTGGTTGAATGGAAATTCAAGATACTTGTGATAGGAACGTGTTCGACTGCATAGGTTCCCAGTTAATAACGTTCTACCGGCGGCGTGGCTAACAAAAGAACCAGAGCTTATATTGTGTGATGTTCAATAAAATATTTCAAATTCAAAGTGCAATAAAATATTAACAGTTTCTGTTTTACAAAGAGATCGAACTAGACTCAAACATTTTTTATCTTGAAACTCCAATTATTTGGGATTTTTAAAACGTAATATTTAGGACGAGTTCATCATCCTGTTATCGGTGGTGTCAAATCTAAGTGAAAGGAACCAATTTCAAGCCATTCGTCATGTTCTTGAAAATACAATTACCTTTGTACATCGAGTCGGGTTATTTTGTTCAATATGGAAATTACAGTTCAAATCACCGACTCGACATGAAGATCCGATTCACTTTCTATGGTACTAAAAAACTAGGATACATGTTTTTTCTTCTTCTTTGAAAATTAATGAATTCGAGATTTTTTAGGACTGCACCTTTGGACATGAATAGTTGGAACACGTCCCCCGCACCCCCTCATTTCAATGTTGGATAAACTTTCGTACTGGTTTGGTCACTGTTTGTCCCCAACATTGAATGGGGGGTGGAAGGGGGGATAGAGGAACTTCAGGGTTGCGCGCTGCTTCTGGTCCATAACAATTAAAGGTTAGTGTTGCAAGAATCATGTCCAAAGGTGCAGCAATACCTACCCCAGGGTTTAGAGTGTTTAGGGCTAATCCCAGGTTTAAGGTTTTCCTAACCATTACTACCGATAGGATAAATCCTTTATTATAATCAGTTAATTACGACTCCAAAATATCAAAATGTTAGTGGGTCTGCATAATTTGGTGTACTTGCGGATAATATCTGGTTTGTTAAAATTATCAGTCATGTTAGACTCGATGCCATGTATAACGCATAAGCCAACCTCAATCCCAGGCTCTTTTCCTTGTGTTAATTTCGGGTCTCGAAAGAGTATAGAGTCATCCTAGAATAACCAGAAGTCCATATTATAGACTTCTGGACTGAACCCATTTATTTATCAAAAATGCGCGAGTCTTTAAAATTATTCGACTCGTTAAGAAAATCATTGATCTTTGAAGAGCATCTTAAATCTGTCTTATCGTGATGTTTAACTCTAGAATAACAGTATCGTTCAAAATCACACTAAAAATAACGACTACAACACCAAATGAGACAATTCCTCTTTATTACCTTGCTTTACAGGTCAGTTTATTTATATTGTAGTAAGGTCGTTCCATTAGCGTTCAGCACACTTAAGCAAAATAGGACTCTGTGTTACTCATTGCATATCGGTTTAAATTTGTTACTGGAGCTGTTGCTTGCAATTCGTGTTACACGTTCACCTCGCTGGATCTCTTCCCGCGATGTTAGCAATATCTTTTTACAAACTGAAAAGAAACAGCACAAGTCAAAGTAATGGTATCATAAAGCTTGCGCTTTTATTGTTCCATTTTTACTATAGGAACACGGAAAAGTGTTTTTATTTCCTTTATAAAACAAACTCGTAAAATCACGGTAAAACTGAAACGCTTGTCATCAAAACATAAATTCTCCCAATCAGCTCAAGCACAATTCACAACTTTCCCTGTTTCTACAGAGTTATAGAAACACGACTTTCAGTCAATCCGAGCGCGCATACTATCGAATCTATTTTATGTACGTGTCAGCTTTTAGCGCGCGCCACCCGACATTAGGCTTCAACAATTAAGGCTGATAGTCAGTTTCTTCAAACAGAGCTGTAGGGTAAGCGAAAATATACATTCCTTTTTTGTGCTAACGGTCGTAGTAAACATTTTATTACACGGAATTTTTAGTCGTCAATTTTAAGACTGGTAAAAATACCCAACAGTATTACACAACTTTCCGTATAATAACCTTTATGATATTTTTAAAAACTGTAACTTGATGGTTGTTCTTTAGTCTTACCAGTGCATGTTTCCTTTATCAAATGTTAAATATATTTTGAAATTTTGTGTTAATTAGCAGCTTACCTCTATTGACGTTGGTGTCGAAGCCCTACTGCCAAAAGACTCAATCACTTCCTCATTGTCGCATCCCTCGTTGCAGCACTCTTCGTCTAAGTCGGTACGTTTGTCTATCCCCAAGAAACTCTTCGCTTCTTTCGCATCAGCAAACACCGTTTCGAGGGAGGCAGAGGAAGCGATAATCACTTCAGATGAAAGGAAAAAATCAAAGAAACGTTATTAGTATCTTAAACATCTCACACAACAACTAATAGTTGCTGTTTTACTTTTACAGTTTGTCAGATACTCTAGCTAGAAAAAGAAACGGTTACGTTTTTAAGGTTGAACTTACTTTGTAAACACCTCTTATTAACCGAACACGAGGCCCGTTCTGTAAGTCATGGACCGAGTTTATATTTATGGTCCAAGGGCAAAGCACGTGGGCCATGAAAAAAAGGGAGGAAACGAGGATCCTAACCGGACGATACTGACCGAGCAAGCGGATTTGATAAGATTGTGTTTACTATTATATGGCTCAAAAGTATTCCAAACTAGATTTGCTTCACTTTGCAGTCCACCGTACGTTAGAGTCCAATACCGAGAACATTTATAAGAGAAAACCGAGCCAATCGAGCAAATAATAGTTATCGACCGCAATCTGACCAGCTCACGAAGTTAATGTATAATAATATCAATTATGTTTTAGTAGTAATGGCGGTTCAGTGCAGGACTGAAAACATACAAAGCCAGTTACTTCGTTGCTGTTGCCAGTTTAACCGTGTTTGAGTACAAGGACCACTGAGCTGTACTAAATCAGAAGGCCATATGGACTTCTGAATATATTGTTGAAATAACTAGGGTGTTTCTGACTTTTCAAACAGCGGCTTCCCCTCACCAAGGATTTAAGTTAAAACTAACTTTCAATAATATCTTAATTCTCACCTCCATTCATCATAACCAGGAAAACGACCCAGACGATCAGGGACTTCATCATCGCTTACCGTGTGAAAGTTGAAGTATACTTTTGTAATTGTTGAAGAACAATAGCAGATAATGCTTCTTCTTAATCAACGGCCGCATTTTATAGACACCCATATTAAAATCGTAAACATAAAGCTATCAAGACCTCAAGGTCTGTGGTTATCTGAATATACACCTGCATATTAGTCCGTGTTTTGCGGTAACCGACTGGTAATATAATGACCAGGAGGGAGAGGGCGTGTCTAGGGTAAACTCGGGACCATGCAGTCATGTGGGACAGTATGACGTCACGTTATGGCTATGGCGGCGCATAAAGATACGGCTTTGTTATTCTATCGCATTTCCAAAAAAAAATCCCACATAAATGCTCATATATAAGATATCAGTTATAGAATTAGCCTGAATTTCATCCGTCTCCTCTGGTTCGTTCCTCCCGAGAGAGACGTCTGAATCCAATAGCCGATAATGTCGTCCAGTGACGTCACTACCAGAAAACCTGGTAGTGATCTTTGATTGGTTCATATTTTATAATTTCGCATATTTATCAAAGTATACGGCAGGATTTTTTGTTTCTGTTGTGGACTCGTGATGGTTGATCGTTGATGAGTTTCAATGGAGTGCTTGTCTTTGGCAAATACCTTAAATTCGTAAGGAAAACAACTGGAAATGGATTGAAAGTGTCCTGCAAAATAACCGGCCGGCTGTCCTGTGAACATGTACGTTTTTTCACGTCGCCAGTCGCGTTCGCGGGGTTGTTGATAATCGATTATTCGTTCACACTCAACTTAGAATGTTTTCTCCCAACTAGTGTAAACTAATACTGGGAGAGTGCAAGTGCGAGTGAGTGCAATAAATTAAATGAGTGAAATCGCTCTAAAAATGGCGTTAAAATAGACTAAACTTAATAATACTTATAGTGCAAGTGTAATTGAAATTAAAGAAAATGAAAAGTAATGGTCGTCAAGAGTTTATAGTCTCTTTAGATGGGCAGGTGGGCTAAACTGCTCAGTTGTAAAACTGTCGCTACTCTCTTCAAGGAACTGTTCTTTCCCGTAAGAGTCTTCGAACTTCTTTGTAAATTCTCCAAATATCCTTCGATGCTTTTCTACCTTTCTGCTGCATGATTTACAAATTTACAAAGGTAATCTCTCCCTGTCTCGAACCGAAAGGCAGATCGAGAGACTTTACTAGTAAACGGAACTGAGACGAAGGCCGCAAATGTTACTGAACGATCGATTTGTTGCTTCAAAAAGGTTTTCACAGCATACATATAAGAGGCACTTGAGATGCAAATGGGATGTAGATAGGTAGGGTCTTAATTTTGACATGATCTCAAATAATTTCTCAAGGCGCGAGCTTTGTTTTTGTGACTGGCCAACGTCAGAACGAACTCCGTTACAGCTGCCGTGGCAGTTTTATTTGCACAAATTAAAGTTTTAATCCGCTTTGACGTCACTGGAACTCAGACGTCTCTCTCGGGAGGAACGAACCGGAGGAGACGGCTGACTTCAGGCTATTATAGAATGCCATTTAGCAGAAATGGATATACCAAAGACCGTTTTGAGCCGGGCTTATGAAAACGTTTTGTATCGTGATCATACCCAATAGATAATTAACTTTTCGGCCTCACGTACGAAAACTTAAAAAATCAGTAATGGAGTCTCCGAATTAATACCGGCAATTTAAAGACACACACATTAAACACGCGGTGATTATTTTGTAAATGATATGTGGTTTTAGGATACATTGTAACCGATCTGGAATAACTAATAAATAGCGAGTAACTATGGGTGCGTTTCTTTGGGAGAATCCGAATTCTTGAATCCAAAAATGGATTTTGAGTTTGTTTACCCAAATCCGAAAACAGATTTTGAATCCGTTAAATCCATACTCAGAGTGGATTCGAAGGCCGGATTCTTGGATTCATGATCCGAAGCGTTTCTTTGGGAAAGGAGTACTCGTGGGATGATGTTTACCAAACAAAATTACTGGCGGCTGCCACGCATTCCAACGGGAGTTGCCATGGCAAAATAATCCGTTTTCAGATCATCGTTTCTTTGGGCGCCACAAATTCCGTATGATCCGGAGCATGAATCCAATTTTGGATTCTCCCAAAGAAACGCACCCTAAGTTAAAATAACAACTTTCTCACCTCCATTTATCATGACCAAGAAAACGAACCAGACGATCAGGGACTTCATCATCGCTTACCGTGTGAAACTACAATTGTCGAAGAACAAGAGCAATTCAATAAATCTTATTAATCAACGGCCGCATTTTATAGACACGCATATTCCAATCGTAAACAAAAAGCTGCCAAGTCCTCAAGATCTGTGGTTATCTGAATACAAACCTACACGTTATTTCGTGTTTTGCGGAAGCCGACCCGGAATACCTTGACAGATAGGTGGGGGTGTCTGGGACCAGTCTAGACTTGCTTCAAGTCAAACTCGCTGAGTCACTGGGTAAGCGATTACTGGGTCAAAAAGCGAGCGGGAGAATCGTAGCGAGAGGTGAGTTCGACTTGTTTCACTTGCAGGAAATTGAATCGGGGGTTATGTTTTGGCGCGAAAACATTTCAGGGGCGGAGCTTACATTTCGCGCCTCTGAGTACAATCAAATTGTAAATACCACATCCACGGTCGACTAACTTGACACGTCAACATACAATACCTGAAGAATTGACGCTTTGTGATTGGGCAAATCTTAGTACGTCATAAGCCACGCCTCCGGTTGAAAAATCAACCGGTAAATTTGGCGCGCTGCAAGTGGGAAAAGTCCTTCGTGCGGGGGGCTAAGAAGGACTTTGAGAAAGTCTAGGACCAGTCATGCAGGACTGTGAGACGTCACGCTATGGCTCGGTGATTTTCAAGTGGCGGTGCACAAGGGAAGCGTCACATATCGATTTTTCCACGAGAAACGTCCAGCGAAGTTTGGGGGTGGGGGGTTTTGACCTATGACGTTTCTCCGTGGAAAAATCGATAGTTTTCAGTAACATCACATATGCATAATTCAGTAACCCCATGCCTTGCATATTTAATCAGTTCCTTATTACTCGGGCTGCCTGTGGCAGCACCGAGTCTTAAAATGCAAGTCGTTATTATTATTATTATTATTTTTATTTCATGTCAGACGGCTTCTGCGCATGCGTTAAAGGTCAAATTCGAACCAATCAGATTGCACTGTGCTGGTCACGCAAACAATTTCCTCAGGCGCGCTCAGATAAGAAAGTTCAAAGCTCAGACTAGGCGAGACAAGGAGATATCAATTTCAAATAGTCATTGTCAGAAATCTATTCCATCGTGGGCAATTATGCAATACAACCTAAATTTGGGTCAGGTCCATGTTTTACGACAGAATAACCAGAGTCTTTCTACTGGATTCGGAGAGCTCGAGACATTATACAAGTCTGCTAATATGGGGAAAACTGAAACAAAAAATTAACTTTGACGGCAGAAACCCTCATATTTGAGCCAAGCGGAATATTTACATGATCCGCTAAGATTTTTACAAATCTAATTAGTTAAGCAGATGTACGCAGTGTATGCCAACTGAAATGCTGTGCTCGTTTTCTGGTTACGGCTCAGTGGGGCAGCTACACGAACAAGAAGCATGAACTGCCAGCAAAGAGAGAGGAATTCATCGGAGACGTTAAATTACGTTACTGTGAAGAGGATCAAAATCCAAGTTCTTTGAGACTGTCTTCTGCCGTGACTCGTGAGAGAAATTGGAAAAGATCTAGCTGTTTCATTCAGACACTGGCAAATTTATTGAAAGCTACGGGCTTACTTTATGAGATTATTATTCATTGTGGAATGAAAGGAAACAGGTTAGCTGAAAGTTAAGTTCGAAGTAGGCTTCGACTTTCATTCCGATTCAGTGCATATGTGCACGAAGGTGGAATGCTTTCAACAACACTAACAAAAGAACCAAAACGAAAGATTCAGTTACGTAAGTACTGTAAGTAAACTCTTTTAGATTTGAATACATTTCCTCTCAGTTTGTCTGTTAATGTACTTTTTCTTCTAATTATCGCTTTATTTAACATCTCTGTGATTTAGAGTATGCGAACCTCAGAATAAATTATTTGAAAGGTCAACTGAACTCTTGTGTCGATAAGCCCAAATGTTTTTGTAAAACAGTCTGTGAATTTGAGAAGCGGACTTAGAAGAGCTTTCTAATTAGGAATTACATGTTTTACTTGCTATGAAATTTATGTTTCATTTCACATTTATTCATACAGTTTTAGCCGGACATTTCCCCGAGTTTTTGATCTATTTTCAATCAAATTCAAATGAAAGTGTATTTCATCTTCAAATTATCTCATGTGGCCCGAGTGAAAGGCCAGATGGGCTCTTTTCTATTTTCAACACACAGTCGCTAAACTGTACGAAATCTCCAAGAATAAATCCCTAATGTCCAAACTAACGGGAAAAACTGAAAGAGGAAATCCTTGTGAGAAATCGACGTACATATGAAGCTATATAAGTTATCATCGACTATATGGGAGTCAAACATCGAGCTGCTATGAAACCGCTTGTGACAGTTTGTTTACGCACTTTCATGACAAACGAACGTTTCTACTTTCGACACAACGGTCGCTAAACTGTACGAAATCTCCAAGGATATATCCCTAATGTCCAAACTAAAGGAAAAAACTGAAAGAGGAAATCATTGTGACCAATTGACATAAATATGAAGCTCCAGAAGTATTTATTGAATACATGAGAACCCATAGAGAAAACCGATAATAATGAACACGGTATTAGTTTCACCGACATTTGTGGCGTAACTGAACTCGCACTACAGCGCGCATAGCTTGAAATACTGTACGAAAACTCCCGTTTAAAAATTTCCTGATGCCGAAAGGACCGTAGCATTTAAACAAGATATCCTCCTGACCAATCGACATACATATTAAGCTGTGAAAGTATGTTTCCATTCCATAACAGCCGATAGTGCAAACTAGTAAACTGCCACTAGTAAATTGACCTTGCGTACTTCCGCGAGTACTGAACTTTCTAGCGTCAAATGCATGTGTTACGTTTCCAAACTTTAGGACAAGAAATCTTCCATAGAATGTTCTATTTTTTTTACAGCTGAGAACTGTATTATTAAACATAAGAAATAAAACAATGGTGCCATTTGAAGAATTATATCATGTCCAAAGTGCAAACGAAGAAATATATATCTACGGACGCGAGCAGCTCGATCGTTTCACTTTGGTCAAACTCGGACTGTTTACGACTGGAACCTGCAGTTTTATCGGACCTGCAGACTAAATTGTAAACGTGTGGCCGTGTTCAGGCTAGTAAATCTAGCTCTCGCTACGACCACGTTCACTACTCGCTCCAAGGTAATTTCTCTTACCACGACAACTACCGGGTGTATTGTACGTCAATTGAGCCATCATGGATAACGAGGATCGCCAAACACCAGTCAGTAGCAGTTTTTCACACAGTTTTAATATTTTGGTTGAAATTTCAATTGAGCACTTTGGCGGTCAATTATTTGCGATTACGAAACACTTGCGCCAAGGGCAGTTATAGACCAAATTTCTATCTTTTAGAGAGGGTCTGAATGGGGGGGTCTACATGTCAGTTGTCAGTTAAAATTTTGGCCATTTGTCAGTTGTCAGTTAGCCCTAGTTAATCATTACTAGAGAAAATTTACAATGTTTGACCCACAAAAAACAAATTTGTCAGTTGTCATTTATTTTTCGGTTGTCAGTTGTCAGTAAAAAAATCGTCATTTGTCAGTTGTCAGGTATTTTTAAGGCTGTTTGTCAGTAGTCAGTTAACCCCATTCATGCCCTCTTTAGAGATAGAAACAAACCAGAAGAGGGAAAAACAAAAAGTAAAACCTACTAAGTTACTAGGTTTGAACAGTACTAATTTATTAACTAGCTGCGAGTTGCTGACAGATATCTCAAGACTCTAGCTAGCTGCACGATAGTAGTCTGAACATACATACACACATGAATAAGTAGTGTTTTCAATAAAACTTCAACTACTTTAATTTACATACGAGAAAACAAAAATATTAAATTACATACATGTATATATATACTAGGGGAGCAGAGAATGAAAGTCACCGCGCTACCGGCCACTCCTAAAGACTGCTAATAATTCTTCCCTTTGGTTATTACTAAGATGATTTCAAATGAAAGTGTATTTCATCTTCAATCTCATGTGGCCCGAGTGAAAGCCCAGATGGGCTCTTGTTAATTACTGTAATTGCCTGCGGCATTCAGCTACGCAGTTTTCTACGCCTTCAATAACTTCGATCAGCGGTTTCAACCAACATAAATTGAGCCCTTGGTTTTGATGATTCCAATGAAAAAATAGGTCCGCAATGCGAACATCGGCGACCTTATTATATTTTTTTTGAGAATATAAATTTTGGTAACCTTCCCTTGTTTAATTTTATTATAGGGTACCCCTCCTGTTGTATTATTTAAATATTATAGGCCACACCCCATTGAGTTTGGAATTACTATGGTCTACCCCTCTCGTTATATTTTTGATTCAATATAGCCTACCTGTCCACTTCGATTATTTAATTTCTATTGGTCACTCCTCCCCTTCTATTTTTGATTCACAAGCCTACCCTTTAACTTCTATTATTTAATTGCTACAGAGTACTCCTTGCCTTCGATGTGTTTCCCTTTCCCTCGCTGGCATGTTTACTTCAAACTTTATTCCCGGTATTAACACTTCAATGTGTTTCCCTTTACGACAAAGTGTCGTTTCTCTGGTACCCTGCGAGCAGAGCCTTATTTTCTTCGGTTTTCTAATCTCCTTCCACTTCGCTCTCCGTGGAAGGAGATTAGAAAACCAAAGAAAATAAGGCTCTGCTCGCAGGGTATTTCTCTGTTAACGATCAGCTACTATTAAAACTAAAGTTTTCAAAGGCTCGCTGGCATGTTTACTTCAAACTTTATTCACACTTCGATGGGTTGCCCGGGCCGTTTGTCTGTTTAACGATCAACTTATTTACTAGAAATAAACTACAAATATTCCGATTAAGTGGCTCTTACACGGACTTTCGCGGCAAAGTTTTGTCGGTTTATATGAGGTTGAGAGAGTTCACATGTCGGTTTCACGGTGATCTTAATTCATTTCGATTCGAGTTCCACTTTGAGAAGAGCTGCACTTATTCACCTTCAACCGTATGTAAAACAATAACAACATCAGGCGCGGATCCAGACCGGTTTACACCGGTTTACGGAAACCGGTCAAAATTTCCAGATACTAAGGGGGAGAGGGGGGTTCAGTAAAATTTCCAATTTGGAGTGTAAGTTGGGAAGTCGGAAACCGGTCAGATAGACTTCACTGGACGTTTGTCGTATCAAATACTGGACAAAAATATTAATTAACAGAGAGCCAGAACTTACTTTTATAATATATATTGACAGTTTACAGCTAAATAAACCAACATTCTGGAGCTCTAAAATTCAAAATACCATACAGAGCCTTGGCTTTGGTAACATATGGATACTTCAGAATAATTTGCTATAGTACAGGGGACTCCTAAAGAGCATTAAACAACGATTAAAAGACATAGAACTACAATATTGGCTCAGCGATATATTTAATGATCAAAGGCAAAACCCAAACCAGGGCAACAAACTACGGGTCTACCGTACATTCAAAACAAAGTATGAATTCGAAGATTATTTGAATACTGTTAAAAACATTAAACACAGAATTACATTCACGAAATTAAGAATAAGCAATCATTGCCTACAGATTGAGAAAGGTAGACATGTTAAGCCCTATTTAAAACCAGAAGATCGAATATGCCCAACCTGCAACAAAGAAATGGAAGACGAAATACACTTCCTAATAAGATGTAAAACGTTTGAGGCAATCAGGAATGATTTCTTATTCAAATTAAAAACTCTTGCTAACCTAGATAGTAGCCGTATGTCAGAAAATTATATTTTCTTAACTATTATCAATCCCTCAAGGGAGGTTTCAACTATAGCTGCAAAATACGTGTATGAATGCATGAATGCCAGATCTGTCACGATACGAGGATCTTAATATTTTAATTAGTTACTTTTATATTTTTTAGCTACTTTAAAAGTTTATTTGCAACAATCTGATGTACCTATGTAGTACAAAGAGCTAATAAAAAATATGTTATGTTTATGTTATGTCGTGGAAAAATCAATATGTGACGCTTCCCTAAAAATACGGTTTTTCACTCTATCGCATTTGCGAAAACAATTTCCCCCAATAAATGCTCATATTATCAATTATAGGATGCCATTTACATTACCAATAATGGGCTCCTGACGTCGGTAACTCGTCAAATCGCCAGAAATTTCAGACACGCGTTGCGCACTATCGATCTCCCCTGAAGACTTAGGTTCGCACTGCTTCTAAATTTTACTAAGAAATGTATGCCTTGTCGTTCATTCGTTAGGAGAAAAAATATTGTTCTCTGCACGCGGTATTATAAACCACCATCTTGTGTATTTTGGCCATCTCCTTGAGGTCTTGTAATGGTTACTACAGAAGTAAACTGTATCAGTAATTTGCTAATGATTGTATGGCGTACGTATAAACTCTGTTTTGGCATGTTTGAACATGACTTGTCGTTCATTTTTACGGGAGAAAATAACTTTTCTGTACACGTGGTCTTGTAATGGTTATTACAGATTGAAGTGAACTCTATAAGTTGCTAATGGTTGTATGTGAGTGATTATTTAGTAACTAGCAATATAACAAATACAATTTATTATAGAATATTGTGTATATATGTATATGTATGTATATACATATATACGTATGTGTGTGTGGGATGATGATACAGCCGCGAAAACATTGATTTATATACTTATATCGATTGCATCATGGGTAATGCAAAAATTTGCTTTTCAGACATTTTTCTAACAAAAAATATGTTGGGCAGGAATGAAAAATGTACGAGCAAAAATATTTTAGATCATATGGGCCCATCAGTTGAAGAAAACAAGTGTTATTTTCAGTTTTCAGTTGTACTAATTTCTTCCATGTGTTTACCACTGGGTCCGGTCGACCGAAACGCTGCTATGACTTCAAGGAACTCACTGTATTCTGAACTTTACTTTCTCCACGTCGCACTACCTAGGTTTATTCTATTTCCCTAAATGAGTCTGAAGTATTCACTAAATTGCTTTATAATTCAAACCTGTAGTGGTGCCTTAGTTTCAGCGTATTATCAATGCGAAACACGTGATTTTATCTGATGGTAGTTCGACGTGTGCGATTCTGCCAAAACAAAACAACCACATCACAGGAGAGAAATGCAGTGACAAGAATAGCGCGGTTCACAGTCGCTTGGTGTGTTTTGTGCCAAAACAACTGGTGGTTGGAAAGATTAAAGAAGGTACTGTAACGACTGAGTGCTGATTTTGTGTTTGCTTTTGATTTCAAGTGCGAATGGGAAGGGTGTTTTGAGCCGATTTTTAGCTCCTTAAAATTCGTCAAAATCGAAGAAACAAAACGATCGCCAAAACAAATGAGCTTTTCTCAATAGTGAAAGAGTCGAGCGATCCCTGTTATAGCTCTGACTTTGAAGCCATACATCCCTTCGCATAATATCGCAACATCGTCTTTCCAGTATGTCTAGATCAGTGTGATGCAATAATTTTTCTAGTAACGGACTAATGCGTCTTCTATTTACAGGCTCGGACGGTAAAGAGTTAAGAATGCAATGAAAGAAAGACGCACATCTCAAGGGAATGACATAAAGAAAATAATTTTTAGTAGGATGAAGTTTTATATAAAGTTACATCCTAATTAGAAATTCACTGATAAAGGCCCAAAATTTGCTGCGAGTTTATTAAACATGTAAAGAGGGTAAAGATACCTTTTTTTCAGTTATTTTGGCGATACGACTTATTTTGGCCGAGAAAATCCAAGCTAAAAGTTTATGTAAATTAGGGAATATTTGTAATTCATGGCTTAATGTTTGGTATGTTGCACATAATTAGGAGAAATAAACACCAGCCTATCTGATGTAATTTCGCCGAGCGAGATTATTTTTTTGATGTATTACTCGCGCAAATGAAGTTCAGGGGGGTTAAGCCGTTTTGAAATTTTATTTTGGCTGTCATTTCTCCCCCTGAACTTTAATGTCAACCAAATTAAGAAGAACCCCTGCAGTTTTCTATGGGTAACATTTTAGTGAAAATTCCACGTACGATGTTCCTTTCTACCCGTAAAAACCAACCGCCCTTTTATTGCTGGGACAGCTTGATTTTCTAATTTCCAGTACACAACTGGATTAAATGTAGTTGCAGCATTAAATTTATAGTTTTTCTCGTATACAGGATCAATGCAACGTATTCTTTGCTAATTTGGGGTAAGATCTGCGAACCTTGCAAAACTGAGGGGGGAGGGGTTTAAAATCGTATGCATGTTCTGTTAATAACGGTACCCTCCTAATTTAGAAGTGGGTGGAATGAAGTTTCAAGTTAAACATCATACGTTTGGCACTGAACACGATGAATACAATATTTTGTTTTTAAATTTGCGATAAGATTTGCGAGCCTTGCAAAACTGAGGGGGGAGGGGTGGAAAATCATATGCATTTCCTGTTAATAACGGTGCCCTCCCCATTAAAAGTGTCTTGAATGAGGTTGCAGCTTTAAAATCTTAGTTTCGGTACTAAACACGACAAGCGCAACATATTGTTTTTAAATTTGGGGTAAGATTTGCGAACCTTGCAAAACTGAGGGGGGAGGGGTGGACAATCATATGCATTTCCTGTTAATACTAGCACCCTCCCCCGTGACCCAATGTAAAGGGATTGAATGGAGTTGCAGCATCAAACTCATAGTCTTCGTACTAAACATGACTAATACAACATATCGTTTGCGGATTTTGTGTAAGATCTGCGAAGCTTAAAAAAATAAGGGTGGAAGGGTGGAAACCATTGTATGATTATCGTTAGCGGTAACCACTTGTTCCTAACGATAATCATAGAAATAATACGATCATTAAATAATTAATTAATTAATTAATTAATTAAATAAATAAATAAATAATTAATGTTCGGTATCTAGCGCCTAGTTCATGGCATAAAAACCAGCCTATCTTATGTAATTTCACCCAACTAGATGAAATTTTTGCGTTAACGCTCTCGCAAATGAAGTTCAGGGGGGGTTAAGGCGTTTTTTCTCGCTTTTTGCTTGGCCGAGCGGGGCCTGGGCAACTGGTTAATGTCAATTCTGTATTTCGGTGTTGAACTTGAAATCTTAGAAAACGATCAGTTTTGTCATGAATGACATTCTGGAGACATTTTGCTAACACAAATAGGTATACCATTTCCAGGGGGAGTGGGGTCGGGAATAATTGTAATTTTTAGCTTGGAGTTGTTAATGTTTGGTATGTTGCGCTATGCTAACGGGAAGTTAAACTATCCTATCATATGTAATTTCATCCAACTAGATTAAATTTTTGATGTAATATTCGCGCAAATGAAGTTCAGGGGGGGTTAAGGTGTTTTGAAATTTTCTTTTGCCTGCCACTTCCCCCCCTGAAAGTGGAGCTCAACCAAATTAAGAAGACCCCCTGTAGTTTTCTATGTGTAACATTTTGGTGAAAACCCCATGTCTCTACGACGTTGCTTTCTACCCGTAAAAATCCATCGCCCTTTTCATTTCGCCCACAAAGCATGCTGGGACAGTTTCATTTTCTATTTCGCAGTCTATGACTGGTTTGAATAAAGTTGCAGCGCTAAAATTATAGTTTTGGTAATAAACACGACAAACAGAACATATTGGTTCCAAATTTGGGGTAAGATATGCGAACCCTGCAAAACTGAGGGGGGAGGGGTGGAAAATGATATGCATTTCCTGTTAATAACGGTGCCCTCCCCATTAAAAGTGTCTTGAATGAAGTTGCAGCTTTAAAATTTTAGTTTTGGTACTAAACACGATGAACACAACATATTGTTTGAAAATTTGGGTAAGATCTGCAATTCTTACAAAACTGAGGGGGGAGGGGTCGATAAGCATATGCATTTGCTGTTAATAGTAGTACCCTCCCAGGAGCCCATTACCAGGAGCGTTCCTCTGTTATGGGTTGGGTCCCCAGCACAGAGGTAGATGAGGCTATTTTTAGATTCGAAATTCCCGCGAAAAGAGGTTGCCGCCATGTTGGTGCCCTTAAACAATAGATTCCTCGTTAGCTTCTTTTGTTGGGGCAACAACATTTGAATCTCTGGGGATTGAGTGAAAACCAGCAATTCGAATTCCCGCGTTGAAAGTGAGAAGAATGATAATGAGAAGTGACGTTAGCTATCTGATTGGCTAAGAATAGCCTACCTTTGTTCTTTTTCGCGCGAAACGCAATGCTAAAAATAGCCTCATCTACCTCTGTGCTGGGGTACAGACACAGTGGGGAAGATGGACGCTCCTGGTAATGGGCTCCTGTACCCTCCCCAATTAGAAAGGGATTAAATAAAGTTGCAGCATCAAAATCATAGTTTTGGTACTAAACATGACTAATACAACATATTTGTTTGGAAATTTTGGGTAAGAGATGCGAGCCTTACGAAAATGAGGGGGGAGGGGTGGAAAAGCGTATGCGTTCCCTGTTAATAATGGTACCCTCCCCCTTTAGAAAGGGATTGAATAAAGTTGCAGCAACAAAATCATAGTTTTGTTATTAAACACGACGAATGCAACACATTGTTTGGAAATTTGGTGTAAGAGCTGCGAAGCTTACAAAAATCGGGGAGGTGGAAACCATTATATGATTATCGTTAGCGGTTTCAACTTGTGTAATATAATAAATATAATAAAATGAATGATAACAGCGTATCAAGAATCATAATTGATGCTATTTCAAGTAGTTTTTGATGTAGAGCTCGAAGTTTTATTTCATTTTGTTGAAAAGATAAATCGAATATTGTGTTTGATTATCGTTAGCGTTACCACTTGTGTAATATAACAGATATAATAAAATGAATAACAATAGGAGATAAAGAAACACATTTTATGTTATCTGAAGTAGATTTTGCAGTAGAACTCGAATTTTAACATTTTGTTGAAAAGTCAAATCCAGGGACGTGCGTCGACATAATTTCTTGCCACATTTTCATTAAAATTTAATAAATTTTCAGCATATCAGACAAATTAATGCACACTAAATTTCTTTGATATCCACTCCCATTTCAGCTAGTTGACCTGAATGATGTTAAATTTTCAGTATCATGTTGGATATCCACTGGAGATCATATCGGACTGATAGCAAACAAATGGCTACGCACTCAATTTCTTTGATGTCCACTGGAGAGCATTTAGTGCGGGATATCATGTAATGGTTTTCTATGTTTCATTTCGTTAGACCATAATCTCATTGTCCTAAGTTGTATTTAGTGTGGGAGAACATGTAATGTTTTCCAATATTTCATTTCTTTCAATCATAAGCTCACGGAATAAGGTGTATTTAGTTCGGAAAAGTATGCAATATTTTCCTATATTTCATATTTAGACCATGATCTCACGGTCGTTCTAAGGTGTGGTTAGTACAGTAGGACATGTACTGTTTACCCATATTTCATTTCCTTAGTTTTCACGGTATAAGGCGTATTTAGTGCGGTAGAGCCTCTACTTTGTCTTACAAACAAAGTTCTGCATTTTAATTGTCGATAAAACAGGACAAAAATAAGAAGGGTACATTTTGGGCTTACATATATTCGAGGAACGTAGTCGTCTTCTTAAGTTAACGTTCCGTAAATTTGGTATTCTCAAGCAAAGTCGTTTGAAGCACCCAACCACAGGTTCCCTTTGAAATCGCTTTCAAAGCTAAACGTGTTCTAATTCGATAATCAGTTCACTTTTGTGATTCTAGTATTCCACCTCGTCGAAAAATGTTAACTAAATGACCTCGTCCTTTCCACTTGCTGGCAAAAATCGTATACGTAGAAATTTCAATATAGTTTTTAAATTGATCAAAGAGAGTGCGATCCTAGCGAATATTTTAGTGATATAGAGGTAAAGCAACCAGAATATACGACGTCATGGAAAATAAGAACACAAGTTGCCGTATAGAACACTTGACTTAGGATAAACAACCAGTTCTTCGAATCCTATATAGCGATATACATGTATTTACTTCTGAAGTATTTGATGCAATAATTATTTTGAGTCAATTCACCTTTAGCTTGTCCTTTTCTTCACGTTATTCTTGAGAAGCTTAATTCTTGAAGTGAAATAGAAAGGCCTAAACTCTACCTATTTATACCCTTAATTTATTAATGACATTTCCTTGCCATGGTTATCCAATGATGTGTCTGGAATGTCATTCAAAGTGACTTGAACAAGCGAGGCCAGAGACACTTGCATGTATCATTTTCTCTCACGATCAACTTGAAACAAGCAGAGCATCTTTAATCTGTAAAGATATCGATCAGCTTTGAGGCATTCTAGACTGCATATCTCGAAAAGATGTATCTCCTTCTGGCCAGCTGAAAGTAAGTAAATTCGCAAAACATTGGTTGCTTGGATATAGAACATGTTACCGTCTGGGAATCATAATATAATTTTTAGCTTCTGCAGGCAAACGTATTATTAATACTGGCTTAGTAACAAGCATATATATTTCTTTTTATCATATCATACTTCAAAGAAATTTATGAAAAATATTAAAAGCAGCCCTGATGTCTTAGCTTATTTAACGTGTGTCCAATTTTATATTAACATCAACGCGAGAAAAGCAGAGTATCATTAAATCAATATGGACCAGCCTTCGGGCATATTGCATATCTCGAAAAGATCTATCCATCTCACGGTCAGTTGAAATTAAGAACATTTGTGACGCACTGGTTTCTTGGATGATAAAGATAATATTGCTGTCTGTGAATCGTACACAAAATTATTGTGAAAAACAAGCTTTCGAGGTAACAAAGTCCTAGATTTGTTTCTGTAGTGTATTTATCCTTAACATAATTATTACTTCCAACAAAGCGTAACATGGAGTTTACTTTGAAACCCTTCAAAGAGTAGTATCCCTTGTGTAATATAATAGATATAATAAATCAAAAATAAACACGGGTATAGAAACACAATAAAATAATATTATTGATGTTATATGAAGTAGTTTTTGCAGTAGAGTTCGAATTTGACATTGTCTGGAATGCCATTCAAAGTGACTTGAACAAGCGAGGCCAGAGACACGAAAGCGTTTTCTAACACTTTCATGTATCATTTTCTCTCACGATCAACTTGAAACAAGATGAGTATCTCTAATCTGTATAACTATCGACCAGCTTTGAAGCATTCTAGACTGCATATCTCGAAAAGATGTATCTCCTTCTGGCCAGGTGAAAGTACATTGTATATACTAAGTAAATTCGCAAAACATTGGTTGTTTGAATATAGATCATGTTCCCGTCTGGGAATCACAATATAATTTAGCCTTAAGAAGAGTTAGCTTCTGCACGCAAACGTATTATTAATACTGGCTTAGTAACAAGGATATATTTTTCTTTTTACCATATCATACTTCAAAGAAATTTATGAAAAATATTAAAAGCAGCCCTGATGTCTTAGCTTATTTAACGTTTGTCCAATTTTATATTAACATGAACGCGAGAAAAGCAGAGTATCATTAAATCAATATGGACCAGCCTTCGGGCATATTGCATATCTCGAAAAGATCTATCCATCTCACGGTCAGTTGAAATTAAGAACATTTGTGAAACACTGGTTTCTTGGATGATATAGATAATATTGCTGTCTGAGAATCGTACACAAAATTATTGTGAAAAACAAGCTTTCGGGGTAACAAAGTCCTAGATTTGTTTCTGTAGTGTTTTTATCCTTATCATAATTATTACTTCCAACAAAGCGTAACATGCAGTTTACTTTGAAACCCTTCAAAGAGTAGTATCCCTTGTGTAATATAATAGGTATAATGAAATCAATAATAAGCACGGATAAAGAAACACAACAAAATAATATTATTGATGTTATATGAAGCAGTTTTTGCAGTACAGTTCGAATTTTGACATTGTCTGGAATGCCATTCAAAGTGACTTGAACAAGCGAGGCCAGAGACACTTGCATGTATCATTTTCTCTCACGATCAACTTGAAACAAGCAGAGCATCTTTAATCTGTAAAGATATCAATCAGCTTTGAGGCATTCTAGACTGCATATCTCGAAAAGATGTATCTCCTTCTGGCCAACTGAAAGTAAGTAAATTCGCAAAATATTGGTTGCTTGGATATAGAACATGTTACCGTCTGGGAATCATAATATATTTTCTAGCTTCTGCAGGCAAACGTATTATTAATACTGGCTTAGTAACAAGCATATATATTTCTTTTTATCATATCATACTTCAAAGAAATTTATGAAAAATATTAAAAGCAGCCCTGATGTCTTAGCTTATTTAACGTTTGTCCAATTTTATATTAACATGAACGCGAGAAAAGCAGAGTATCATTAAATCAATATGGACCAGCCTTCGGGCATATTGCATATCTCGAAAAGATCTATCCATCACACGGTCAGTTGAAATTAAGAACATTTGTGACGCACTGGTTTCTTGGATGATAAAGATAATATTGCTGTCTGTGAATCGTACGCAAAATTATTGTGAAAAACAAGCTTTCGAGGTAACAAAGTCCTAGATTTGTTTCTGTAGTGTTTTTATCCTTTCATAATTATTGCTTCCAACAAAGCGTAACATGGAGTTTACTTTGAAACCCTTCAAAGAGTAGTATCCCTTGCGTAATATAATAGATATAATAAATCAAAAATAAACACGGGTATAGAAATACAATAAAATAATATTATTGATGTTATATGAAGCAGTTTTTGCAGTACAGTTCGAATTTTAACATTGTCTGCAATGCCATTCAAAGTGACTTGGACAAGCGAGGCCAGATACACGAAAGCGTTTTCTAACACTTGTATGTATAAATATATATGCTTGTTACTAAGCCAGTATTAATAATACGTTTGCGTGCAGAAGCTAAATACTACTTAAGGCTAAATTATATTGTGATTCCCAGACGGGAACATGATCTATATTCAAACAACCAATGTTTTGCGAATTTACTTAGTATATACATTGTACTTTCACCTGGCCAGAAGGAGATACATCTTTTCGAGATATGCAGTCTAGAATGCTTCAAAGCTGGTCGATAGTTATACAGATTAAAGATACTCTACTTGTTTCAAGTTGATCGTGAGAGAAAATGATACATGCAAGTGTTAGAAAACGCTTTCGTGTCTCTGGTCTCACTCGTTCAAGTCACTTTGAATGGCATTCCAGACAATGTCAAAATTCGAACTGTACGGCAAAACCTGCTTCATATAACATCAATAATATTATTTTGTTGTGTTTCTTTATCCGTGCTTATTATTGATTTATTATATCTATTATATTACACAAGGGATACTACTCTTTGAAGGGTTTCAAAGTAAACTGCATGTAACACTACAGAAACAAATCTAGGACTTTGTTACCTCGAAAGTTTGTTTTTCACAATAATTTTGCGTACGATTCACAGACAGCAATATTATCTTTATCATCCAAGAAACCAGTGCGTCACAAATGTTCTTAATTTCAACTGAGCGTGAGATGGATAGATCTTTTCGAGATATGCAATATGCCCGAAGGCTGGTCCATATTGATTTAATGATACTCTGCTTTTCTCGCGTTCGTGTTGATATAAAATTGGACAAACGTTAAATAAGCTAAGACATCAGGGCTGCTTTTAATATTTTTCATAAATTTCTTTGAAGTATGAAATGATAAAAAGAAATATATATGCTTGTTACTAAGCCAGTATTAATAATACGTTTGCCTGGAGAAGCTAAAAATTATATTATGATTCCCAGACGGTAACATGTTCTATATCCAAGCAACCAATGTTTTGCGAATTTACTTACTTTCAGCTGGCCAGAAGGAGATACATCTTTTCGAGATATGCAGTCTAGAATGCTTCAACGCTGATCGATATCTTTACAGATTAAAGATGCTCTGCTTGTTTCAAGTTGATCGTGAGAGAAAATGATACATGCAAGTGTCTCTGGCCTCGCTTGTTCAAGTCACTTTGAATGGCATTCCAGACAATGTCAAAATTCGAACTGTACTGCAAAAACTGCTTCATATAACATCAATAATATTATTGTGTTGTGTTTCTTTATCCGTGCTTATTATTGATTTATTATATCTATTATATTACACAAGGGATACTACTCTTTGAAGGGTTTAAAGGAAACTGCATGTTACGCTTTGTTGGAAGCAATAATCATGATAAGGAAAAAAACACTACAGAAACAGCGAAAGCTTGTTTTTCACAATAATTTTGCGTACGATTCACAGACAGCAATATTATCTTTATCATCCAAGAAACCAATGCGTCACAAATGTTCTTAATTTCAACTGACAGCTGTGAGATGGATAGATCTTTTCGAGATATTAATGCCCGAAGGCTGGTCCATATTGATTTAATGATACTCTGCTTTTCTCGCGTTCATGTTAATATAAAATTGGACAAACGTTAAATAAGCTAAGACATCAGGGCTGCTTTTAATATTTTTCATAAATTTCTTTGAAGTATGATATGATAAAAAGAAATATATATGCTTGTTACTAAGCCAGTATTAATAATACGTTTGCGTGCAGAAGCTAAATACTTCTTAAGGCTAAATTATATTGTGATTCCCAGACGGGAACATGATCTATATTCAAACAACCAATGTTTTGCGAATTTACTTAGTATATACATTGTACTTTCACCTGGCCAGAAGGAGATACATCTTTTCGAGATATGCAGTCTAGAATGCTTCAAAGCTGCATGGTCGATAGTTATACAGATTAAAGATACTCTACTTGTTTCAAGTTGATCGTGAGAGAAAATGATACATGCAGGTGTCTCTGGCCTCGCTTGTTCAAGTCACTTTGAATGGCATTCCAGACAATGTCAAAATTCGAACTGTACTGCAAAAACTGCTTCATATAACATCAATAATATTATTGTGTTGTGTTTCTTTATCCGTGCTTATTATTGATTTATTATATCTATTATATTACACAAGGGATACTACTCTTTGAAGGGTTTCAAAGTAAACTGCATGTTACACTTTGTTGGAAGCAATAATCATGATAAGGATAAAAACACTACAAAAACAGCGAAAGCTTGTTTTTCACAATAATTTTGCGTACGATTTACAGACAGCAATATTATCTTTATCATCCAAGAAACCAATGCGTCACAAATGTTCTTAATTTCAACTGACAGCTGTGAGATGGATATAGCTTTTCGATATATTAATGCCCGAAGGCTGGTCCATATTGATTTAATGATACTCTGCTTTTCTCGCGTTCATGTTAATATAAAATTGGACAAACGTTAAATAAGCTAAGACATCAGGACTGCTTTTAATATTTTTCATAAATTTCTTTGAAGTATGATATGATAAAAAGAAATATATATGCTTGTTACTAAGCCAGTATTAATAATACGTTTGCCTGCAGAAGCTAAAAATTATATTATGATTCCCAGACGGTAACATGTTCTATATCCAAGCAACCAATGTTTTGCGAATTTACTTACTTTCAGCTGGCCAGAAGGAGATACATCTTTTCGAGATATGCAGTCTAGAATGCCTCAAAGCTGATCGATATCTTTACAGATTAAAGATGCTCTGCTTGTTTCAAGTTGATCGTGAGAGAAAATGATACATGCAAGTGTCTCTGGCCTCGCTTGTTCAAGTCACTTTGAATGGCATTCCAGACAATGTCAAAATTCGAACTGTACTGCAAAAACTGCTTCATATAACATCAATAATATTATTTTGTTGTGTTTCTTTATCCGTGCTTATTATTGATTTCATTATATCTATTATATTACACAAGGGATACTACTCTTTGAAGGGTTTCAAAGTAAACTGCATGTTACGCTTTGTTGGAAGTAATAATTATGATAAGGATAAAAACACTACAGAAACAAATCTAGGACTTTGTTACCTCGAAAGCTTGTTTTTCACAATAATTTTGCGTACGATTCACAGACAGCAATATTATCTTTATCATCCAAGAAACCAATGCGTCACCAATGTTCTTAATTTCAACTGACCTTGAGATGGATAGATCTTTTCGAGATATGCAATATGCCCGAAGGCTGGTCCATATTGATTTAATGATACTCTGCTTTCTCGCGTTCATGTTAATATATAATTGGACAAACGTTAAATAAGCTAAGACATCAGGGCTGCTTTTAATATTTTTCATAAATTTCTTTGAAGTATGATATGTTAAAAAGAAAAATATATCCTTGTTACTAAGCCAGTATTAATAATACGTTTGCGTGCAGAAGCTAAATACTTCTTAAGGCTAAATTATATTGTGATTCCCAGACGGGAACATGATCTATATTCAAACAACCAATGTTTTGCGAATTTACTTAGTATATACATTGTACTTTCACCTGGCCAGAAGGAGATACATCTTTTCGAGATATGCAGTCTAGAATGCTTCAAAGCTGCATGGTCGATAGTTATACAGATTAAAGATACTCTACTTGTTTCAAGTTGATCGTGAGAGAAAATGATACATGCAAGTGTTAGAAAACGCTTTCGTGTCTCTGGCCTCGCTTGTTCAAGTCACTTTGAATGGCATTCCAGACAATGTCAAAATTCGAACTGTACTGCAAAAACTGCTTCATATAACATCAATAATATTATTTTGTTGTGTTTCTTTATCCGTGCTTATTATTGATTTCATCATATCTATTATATTACACAAGGGATACTACTCTTCGAAGGGTTTCAAAGGCAACTGCATGTTACGCTTTGTTGGAAGCAATAATCATGATAAGGATAAAAACACTACAGAAACAAATCTAGGACTTTGTTGCCTCGAAAGCTTGTTTTTCACAATAATTTTGCGTACGATTCACAGACAGCAATATTATCTATATCATCCAAGAAACCAGTGCGTTACAAATGTTCTTAATTTCAACTGAGCGTGAGATGGATAGATCTTTTCGAGATATGCAATATGCCCGAAGGCTGGTCCATATTGATTTAATGATACTCTGCTTTTCTCGCGTTCATGTTAATATATAATTGGACAAACGTTAAATAAGCTAAGACATCAGGGCTGCTTTTAATATTTTTCATAAATTTCTTTGAAGTATGATATGTTAAAAAGAAAAATATATCCTTGTTACTAAGCCAGTATTAATAATACGTTTGCGTGCAGAAGCTAAATACTTCTTAAGGCTAAATTATATTGTGATTCCCAGACGGGAACATGATCTATATTCAAACAACCAATGTTTTGCGAATTTACTTAGTATATACATTGTACTTTCACCTGGCCAGAAGGAGATACATCTTTTCGAGATATGCAGTCTAGAATGCTTCAAAGCTGCATGGTCGATAGTTATACAGATTAAAGATACTCTACTTGTTTCAAGTTGATCGTGAGAGAAAATGATACATGCAAGTGTTAGAAAACGCTTTCGTGTCTCTGGCCTCGCTTGTTCAAGTCACTTTGAATGGCATTCCAGACAATGTCAAAATTCGAACTGTACTGCAAAAACTGCTTCATATAACATCAATAATATTATTTTGTTGTGTTTCTTTATCCGTGCTTATTATTGATTTCATCATATCTATTATATTACACAAGGGATACTACTCTTCGAAGGGTTTCAAAGGCAACTGCATGTTACGCTTTGTTGGAAGCAATAATCATGATAAGGATAAAAACACTACAGAAACAAATATAGGACTTTGTTGCCTCGAAAGCTTGTTTTTCACAATAATTTTGTGTACGATTCACAGACAGCAATATTATCTTTATCATCCAAGAAACCAGTGCGTCACAAATGTTCTTAATTTCAACTGAGCGTGAGATGGATAGATCTTTTCGAGATATGCAATATGCCCGAAGGCTGGTCCATATTGATTTAATGATACTCTGCTTTTCTCGCGTTCATGTTAATATAAAATTGGACAAACGTTAAATAAGCTAAGACATCAGGGCTGCTTTTAATATTTTTCATAAATTTCTTTGAAGTATGATATGATAAAAAGAACAATATATCCTTGTTACTAAGCCAGTATTAATAATACGTTTGCGTGCAGAAGCTAAATACTTCTTAAGGCTAAATTATATTGTGATTCCCAGACGGGAACATGATCTATATTCAAACAACCAATGTTTTGCGAATTTACTTAGTATATACATTGTACTTTCACCTGGCCAGAAGGAGATACATCTTTTCGAGATATGCAGTCTAGGATGCTTCAAAGCTGCATGGTCGATAGTTATACAGATTAAAGATACTCTACTTGTTTCAAGTTGATCGTGAGAGAAAATGATACATGCAAGTGTTAGAAAACGCTTTCGTGTCTCTGGCCTCGCTTGTTCAAGTCACTTTGAATGGCATTCCAGACAATGTCAAAATTCGAACTGTACTGCAAAAACTGCTTCATATAACATCAATAATATTATTTTGTTGTGTTTCTTTATCCGTGCTTATTATTGATTTCATCATATCTATTATATTACACAAGGGATACTACTCTTCGAAGGGTTTCAAAGGCAACTGCATGTTACGCTTTGTTGGAAGCAATAATCATGATAAGGATAAAAACACTACAGAAACAAATCTAGGACTTTGTTGCCTCGAAAGCTTGTTTTTCACAATAATTTTGCGTACGATTCACAGACAGCAATAGTATCTATATCATCCAAGAAACCAGTGCGTTACAAATGTTCTTAATTTCAACTGAGCGTGAGATGGATAGATCTTTTCGAGATATGCAATATGCCCGAAGGCTGGTCCATATTGATTTAATGATACTCTGCTTTTCTCGCGTTCATGTTAATATATAATTGGACAAACGTTAAATAAGCTAAGACATCAGGGCTGCTTTTAATATTTTTCATAAATTTCTTTGAAGTATGATATGTTAAAAAGAAAAATATATCCTTGTTACTAAGCCAGTATTAATAATACGTTTGCGTGCAGAAGCTAAATACTTCTTAAGGCTAAATTATATTGTGATTCCCAGACGGGAACATGATCTATATTCAAACAACCAATGTTTTGCGAATTTACTTAGTATATACATTGTACTTTCACCTGGCCAGAAGGAGATACATCTTTTCGAGATATGCAGTCTAGAATGCTTCAAAGCTGCATGGTCGATAGTTATACAGATTAAAGATACTCTACTTGTTTCAAGTTGATCGTGAGAGAAAATGATACATGCAAGTGTTAGAAAACGCTTTCGTGTCTCTGGCCTCGCTTGTTCAAGTCACTTTGAATGGCATTCCAGACAATGTCAAAATTCGAACTGTACTGCAAAAACTGCTTCATATAACATCAATAATATTATTTTATTGTGTTTCTATACCCGTGTTTATTTTTGATTTATTATATCTATTATATTACACAAGGGATACTACTCTTTGAAGGGTTTCAAAGTAAACTGCATGTTACGCTTTGTTGGAAGCAATAATCATGATAAGGATAAAAACACTACAGAAACAAATCTAGGACTTTGTTGCCTCGAAAGCTTGTTTTTCACAATAATTTTGTGTACGATTCACAGACAGCAATATTATCTATATCATCCAAGAAACCAGTGCGTTACAAATGTTCTTAATTTCAACTGACCGTGAGATGGATAGATCTTTTCGAGATATGCAATATGCCCGAAGGCTGGTCCATATTGATTTAATGATACTCTGCTTTTCTCGCGTTCATGTTAATATAAAATTGGACAAACGTTAAATAAGCTAAGACATCAGGGCTGCTTTTAATATTTTTCATAAATTTCTTTGAAGTATGATATGATAAAAAGAACAATATATCCTTGTTACTAAGCCAGTATTAATAATACGTTTGCGTGCAGAAGCTAAATACTTCTTAAGGCTAAATTATATTGTGATTCCCAGACGGGAACATGATCTATATTCAAACAACCAATGTTTTGCGAATTTACTTAGTATATACATTGTACTTTCACCTGGCCAGAAGGAGATACATCTTTTCGAGATATGCAGTCTAGAATGCTTCAAAGCTGGTCGATAGTTATACAGATTAAAGATACTCTACTTGTTTCAAGTTGATCGTGAGAGAAAATGATATATGCAAGTGTTAGAAAACGCTTTCGTGTCTCTGGCCTCGCTTGTTCAAGTCACTTTGAATGGCATTCCAGACAATGTCAAATTCGAACTGTACTGCAAAAACTACTTCATATAACATCAATAATATTATTTTATAGTGTTTCTATACCCGTGTTTATTTTTGATTTATTATATCTATTATATTACACAAGGGATACTACTCTCTGAAGGGTTTCAAAGTAAACTGCATGTTACGCTTTGTTGGAAGCAATAATCATGATAAGGATAAAAACACTACAGAAACAAATCTAGGACTTTGTTACCTCGAAAGCTTGTTTTTCACAATAATTTTGCGTACGATTCACAGACAGCAATATTATCTTTATCATCCAAGAAACCAATGCGTCACAAATGTTCTTAATTTCAACTGACGGTGAGATGGATAGATCTTTTCGAGATATGCAATATGCCCGAAGGCTGGCCCATATTGATTTAATGATACTCTGCTTTTCTCGCGTTCATGTTAATATAAAATTGGACAAACGTTAAATAAGCTAAGACATCAGGGCTGCTTTTAATATTTTTCATAAATTTCTTTGAAGTATGATATGATAAAAAGAAATATATATGCTTGTTACTAAGCCAGTATTAATAATACGTTTGCCTGCAGAAGCTAAAAATTTTATTATGATTCCCAGACGGTAACATGTTCTATATCCAAGCAACCAATGTTTTGCGAATTTACTTACTTTCAGCTGGCCAGAAGGAGATACATCTTTTCGAGATATGCAGTCTAGAATGCCTCAAAGCTGATCGATATCTTTACAGATTAAAGATGCTCTGCTTGTTTCAAGTTGATCGTGAGAGAAAATGATACATGCAAGTGTCTCTGGCCTCGCTTGTTCAAGTCACTTTGAATGGCATTCCAGACAATGTCAAAATTCGAACTGTACTGCAAAAACTGCTTCATATAACATCAATAATATTATTGTGTTGTGTTTCTTTATCCGTGCTTATTATTGATTTATTATATCTATTATATTACACAAGAGATACTACTCTTTGAAGGGTTTCAAAGGCGACTGCATGTTACGCTTTGTTGGAAGCAATAATCATGATAAGGATAAAAACACTACAGAAACAAATCTAGGACTTTGTTACCTCGAAAGCTTGTTTTTCACAATAATTTTGCGTACGATTCACAGACAGCAATATTATCTTTATCATCCAAGAAACCAATGCGTCACAAATGTTCTTAATTTCAACTGACTGTGAGATGGATAGATCTTTTCGAGATATGCAATATGCCCGAAGGCTGGTCCATATTGATTTAATGATACTCTGCTTTTCTCGCGTTCATGTTAATATAAAATTGGACAAACGTTAAATAAGCTAAGACATCAGGGCTGCTTTTAATATTTTTCATAAATTTCTTTGAAGTATGATATGATAAAAAGAACAATATATCCTTGTTACTAAGCCAGTATTAATAATACGTTTGCGTGCAGAAGCTAAATACTTCTTAAGGCTAAATTATATTGTGATTCCCAGACGGGAACATGATCTATATTCAAACAACCAATGTTTTGCGAATTTACTTAGTATATATATACATTGTACTTTCACCTGGCCAGAAGGAGATACATCTTTTCGAGATATGCAGTCTAGAATGCTTCAAAGCTGGTCGATAGTTATACAGATTAAAGATACTCTACTTGTTTCAAGTTGATCGTGAGAGAAAATGATATATGCAAGTGTTAGAAAACGCTTTCGTGTCTCTGGCCTCGCTTGTTCAAGTCACTTTGAATGGCATTCCAGACAATGTCAAAATTCGAACTGTACTGCAAAAACTGCTTCATATAACATCAATAATATTATTTTGTTGTGTTTCTTTATCCGTGCTTATTATTGATTTCATTATATCTATTATATTACACAAGGGATACTACTCTTTGAAGGGTTTCAAAGTAAACTGCATCTTACGCTTTGTTGGAAGTAATAATTATGATAAGGATAAAAACACTACAGAAACAAATCTAGGACTTTGTTACCTCGAAAGCTTGTTTTTCACAATAATTTTGCGTACGATTCACAGACAGCAATATTATCTTTATCATCCAAGAAACCAATGCGTCACAAATGTTCTTAATTTCAACTGACCGTGAGATGGATAGATCTTTTCGAGATATGCAATATGCCCGAAGGCTGGTCCATATTTATTTAATGATACTCTGCTTTTCTCGCGTTCATGTTAATATAAAATTGGACAAACGTTAAATAAGCTAAGACATCAGGGCTGCTTTTAAGATTTTTCATAAATTTCTTTGAAGTATGATATGATAAAAAGAAAAATATATCCTTGTTACTAAGCCAGTATTAATAATACGTTTGCGTGCAGAAGCTAAATACTTCTTAAGGCTAAATTATATTGTGATTCCCAGACGGGAACATGATCTATATTCAAACAACCAATGTTTTGCGAATTTACTTAGTATATACATTGTACTTTCACCAGGCCAGAAGGAGATACATCTTTTCGAGATATGCAGTCTAGAATGCTTCAAAGCTGCATGGTCGATAGTTATACAGATTAAAGATACTCTACTTGTTTCAAGTTGATCGTGAGAGAAAATGATATATGCAAGTGTTAGAAAACGCTTTCGTGTCTCTGGCCTCGCTTGTTCAAGTCACTTTGAATGGCATTCCAGACAATGTCAAATTCGAACTGTACTGCAAAAACTACTTCATATAACATCAATAATATTATTTTATTGTGTTTCTATACCCGTGTTTATTTTTGATTTATTATATCTATTATATTACACAAGGGATACTACTCTTTGAAGGGTTTCAAAGTAAACTGCATGTTACGCTTTGTTGGAAGCAATAATCATGATAAGGATAAAAACACTACAGAAACAAATCTAGGACTTTGTTACCTCGAAAGCTTGTTTTTCACAATAATTTTGCATACGATTCACAGACAGCAATATTATCTTTATCATCCAAGAAACCAATGCGTCACAAATGTTCTTAATTTCAACTGACTGTGAGATGGATAGATCTTTTCGAGATATGCAATATGCCCAAAGGCTGGTCCATATTGATTTAATGATACTCTGCTTTTCTCGCGTTCATGTTAATATAAAATTGGACAAACGTTAAATAAGCTAAGACATCAGGGCTGCTTTTAATATTTTTCATAAATTTCTTTGAAGTATGATATGATAAAAAGAAATATATATGCTTGTTACTAAGCCAGTATTAATAATACGTTTGCCTGCAGAAGCGAAAATTTTTATTATGATTCCCAGACGGTAACATGTTCTATATCCAAGCAACCAAAGTTTTGCGAATTTACTTACTTTCAGCTGGCCAGAAGGAGATACATCTTTTCGAGATATGCAGTCTAGAATGCCTCAAAGCTGATCGATATCTTTACAGATTAAAGATGCTCTGCTTGTTTCAAGTTGATCGTGAGAGAAAATGATACATGCAAGTGTCTCTGGCCTCGCTTGTTCAAGTCACTTTGAATGGCATTCCAGACAATGTCAAAATTCGAACTGTACTGCAAAAACTGCTTCATATAACATCAATAATATTATTGTGTTGTGTTTCTTTATCCGTGCTTATTATTGATTTATTATATCTATTATATTACACAAGAGATACTACTCTTTGAAGGGTTTCAAAGGCAACTGCATGTTACGCTTTGTTGGAAGCAATAATCATGATAAGGATAAAAACACTACAGAAACAAATCTAGGACTTTGTTACCTCGAAAGCTTGTTTTTCACAATAATTTTGCGTACGATTCACAGACAGCAATATTATCTTTATCATCCAAGAAACCAATGCGTCACAAATGTTCTTAATTTCAACTGACTGTGAGATGGATAGATCTTTTCGAGATATGCAATATGCCCGAAGGCTGGTCCATATTGATTTAATGATACTCTGCTTTTCTCGCGTTCATGTTAATATAAAATTGGACAAACGTTAAATAAGCTAAGACATCAGGGCTGCTTTTAATATTTTTCATAAATTTCTTTGAAGTATGATATGATAAAAAGAACAATATATCCTTGTTACTAAGCCAGTATTAATAATACGTTTGCGTGCAGAAGCTAAATACTTCTTAAGGCTAAATTATATTGTGATTCCCAGACGGGAACATGATCTATATTCAAACAACCAATGTTTTGCGAATTTACTTAGTATATATATACATTGTACTTTCACCTGGCCAGAAGGAGATACATCTTTTCGAGATATGCAGTCTAGAATGCTTCAAAGCTGGTCGATAGTTATACAGATTAAAGATACTCTACTTGTTTCAAGTTGATCGTGAGAGAAAATGATATATGCAAGTGTTAGAAAACGCTTTCGTGTCTCTGGCCTCGCTTGTTCAAGTCACTTTGAATGGCATTCCAGACAATGTCAAAATTCGAACTGTACTGCAAAAACTGCTTCATATAACATCAATAATATTATTTTGTTGTGTTTCTTTATCCGTGCTTATTATTGATTTCATTATATCTATTATATTACACAAGGGATACTACTCTTTGAAGGGTTTCAAAGTAAACTGCATCTTACGCTTTGTTGGAAGTAATAATTATGATAAGGATAAAAACACTACAGAAACAAATCTAGGACTTTGTTACCTCGAAAGCTTGTTTTTCACAATAATTTTGCGTACGATTCACAGACAGCAATATTATCTTTATCATCCAAGAAACCAATGCGTCACAAATGTTCTTAATTTCAACTGACCGTGAGATGGATAGATCTTTTCGAGATATGCAATATGCCCGAAGGCTGGTCCATATTTATTTAATGATACTCTGCTTTTCTCGCGTTCATGTTAATATAAAATTGGACAAACGTTAAATAAGCTAAGACATCAGGGCTGCTTTTAATATTTTTCATAAATTTCTTTGAAGTATGATATGATAAAAAGAAAAATATATCCTTGTTACTAAGCCAGTATTAATAATACGTTTGGGTGCAGAAGCTAAATATTTCTTAAGGCTAAATTATATTGTGATTCCCAGACGGGAACATGATCTATATTCAAACAACCAATGTTTTGCGAATTTACTTAGTATACATATACATTGTACTTTCACATGGCCAGAAGGAGATACATCTTTTCGAGATATGCAGTCTAGAATGCTTCAAAGCTGGTCGATAGTTATACAGATTAAAGATACTCTACTTGTTTCAAGTTGATCGTGAGAGAAAATGATATATGCAAGTGTTAGAAAACGCTTTCGTGTCTCTGGCCTCGCTTGTTCAAGTCACTTTGAATGGCATTCCAGACAATGTCAAAATTCGAACTGTACTGCAAAAACTGCTTCATATAACATCAATAATATTATTTTGTTGTGTTTCTTTATCCGTGCTTATTATTGATTTCATTATATCTATTATATTACACAAGGGATACTACTCTTTGAAGGGTTTCAAAGTAAACTGCATCTTACGCTTTGTTGGAAGTAATAATTATGATAAGGATAAAAACACTACAGAAACAAATCTAGGACTTTGTTACCTCGAAAGCTTGTTTTTCACAATAATTTTGCGTACGATTCACAGACAGCAATATTATCTTTATCATCCAAGAAACCAATGCGTCACAAATGTTCTTAATTTCAACTGACCGTGAGATGGATAGATCTTTTCGAGATATGCAATATGCCCGAAGGCTGGTCCATATTTAGTTAATGATACTCTGCTTTTCTCGCGTTCATGTTAATATAAAATTGGACAAACGTTAAATAAGCTAAGACATCAGGGCTGCTTTTAATATTTTTCATAAATTTCTTTGAAGTATGATATGATAAAAAGAAAAATATATCCTTGTTACTAAGCCAGTATTAATAATACGTTTGCGTGCAGAAGCTAAATACTTCTTAAGGCTAAATTATATTGTGATTCCCAGACGGGAACATGATCTATATTCAAACAACCAATGTTTTGCGAATTTACTTAGTATATACATTGTACTTTCACCAGGCCAGAAGGAGATACATCTTTTCGAGATATGCAGTCTAGAATGCTTCAAAGCTGCATGGTCGATAGTTATACAGATTAAAGATACTCTACTTGTTTCAAGTTGATCGTGAGAGAAAATGATATATGCAAGTGTTAGAAAACGCTTTCGTGTCTCTGGCCTCGCTTGTTCAAGTCACTTTGAATGGCATTCCAGACAATGTCAAATTCGAACTGTACTGCAAAAACTACTTCATATAACATCAATAATATTATTTTATTGTGTTTCTATACCCGTGTTTATTTTTGATTTATTATATCTATTATATTACACAAGGGATACTACTCTTTGAAGGGTTTCAAAGTAAACTGCATGTTACGCTTTGTTGGAAGCAATAATCATGATAAGGATAAAAACACTACAGAAACAAATCTAGGACTTTGTTACCTCGAAAGCTTGTTTTTCACAATAATTTTGCATACGATTCACAGACAGCAATATTATCTTTATCATCCAAGAAACCAATGCGTCACAAATGTTCTTAATTTCAACTGACTGTGAGATGGATAGATCTTTTCGAGATATGCAATATGCCCGAAGGCTGGTCCATATTGATTTAATGATACTCTGCTTTTCTCGCGTTCATATTAATATAAAATTGGACAAACGTTAAATAAGCTAAGACATCAGGGCTGCTTTTAATATTTTTCATAAATTTCTTTGAAGTATGATATGATAAAAAGAAAAATATATCCTTGTTACTAAGCCAGTATTAATAATACGTTTGCGTGCAGAAGCTAAATATTTCTTAAGGCTAAATTATATTGTGATTCCCAGACGGGAACATGATCTATATTCAAACAACCAATGTTTTGCGAATTTACTTAGTATATATATACATTGTACTTTCACATGGCCAGAAGGAGATACATCTTTTCGAGATATGCAGTCTAGGATGCTTCAAAGCTGCATGGTCGATAGTTATACAGATTAAAGATACTCTACTTGTTTCAAGTTGATCGTGAGAGAAAATGATACATGCAAGTGTTAGAAAACGCTTTCGTGTCTCTGGCCTCGCTTGTTCAAGTCACTTTGAATGGCATTCCAGACAATGTCAAATTCGAACTGTACTGCAAAAACTACTTCATATAACATCAATAATATTATTTTATTGTGTTTCTATACCCGTGTTTATTTTTGATTTATTATATCTATTATATTACACAAGGGATACTACTCTTTGAAGGGTTTCAAAGTAAACTGCATGTTACGCTTTGTTGGAAGCAATAATCATGATAAGGATAAAAACACTACAGAAACAAATCTAGGACTTTGTTACCTCGAAAGCTTGTTTTTCACAATAATTTTGCATACGATTCACAGACAGCAATATTATCTTTATCATCCAAGAAACCAATGCGTCACAAATGTTCTTAATTTCAACTGACTGTGAGATGGATAGATCTTTTCGAGATATGCAATATGCCCGAAGGCTGGTCCATATTGATTTAATGATACTCTGCTTTTCTCGCGTTCATATTAATATAAAATTGGACAAACGTTAAATAAGCTAAGACATCAGGGCTGCTTTTAATATTTTTCATAAATTTCTTTGAAGTATGATATGATAAAAAGAAAAATATATCCTTGTTACTAAGCCAGTATTAATAATACGTTTGCGTGCAGAAGCTAAATATTTCTTAAGGCTAAATTATATTGTGATTCCCAGACGGGAACATGATCTATATTCAAACAACCAATGTTTTGCGAATTTACTTAGTATATATATACATTGTACTTTCACATGGCCAGAAGGAGATACATCTTTTCGAGATATGCAGTCTAGGATGCTTCAAAGCTAGTCGATAGTTATACAGATTAAAGATACTCTACTTGTTTCATGTTGATCGTGAGAGAAAATGATACATGCAAGTGTTAGAAAACGCTTTCGTGTCTCTGGCCTCGCTTGTTCAAGTCACTTTGAATGGCATTCCAGACAATGTCAAAATTGGAACTGTACTGCAAAAACTGCTTCATATAACATCAATAATATTATTTTGTTGTGTTTCTTTATCCGTGCTTATTATTGATTTATTATATCTATTATATTACACAAGGGATACTACTCTTTGAAGGGTTTCAAAGTAAACTGCATGTTACGCTTTGTTGGAAGCAATAATCATGATAAGGATAAAAACACTACAGAAACAAATCTAGGACTTTGTTACCTCGAAAGCTTGTTTTTCACAATAATTTTGCGTACGATTCACAGACAGCAATATTATCTTTATCATCCAAGAAACCAATGCGTCACAAATGTTCTTAATTTCAACTGACGGTGAGATGGATAGATCTTTTCGAGATATGCAATATGCCCGAAGGCTGGTCCATATTGATTTAATGATACTCTGCTTTTCTCGCGTTCATGTTAATATAAAATTGGACAAACGTTAAATAAGCTAAGACATCAGGGCTGCTTTTAATATTTTTCATAAATTTCTTTGAAGTATGATATGATAAAAAGAACAATATATCCTTGTTACTAAGCCAGTATTAATAATACGTTTGCGTGCAGAAGCTAAATACTTCTTAAGGCTAAATTATATTGTGATTCCCAGACGGGAACATGATCTATATTCAAACAACCAATGTTTTGCGAATTTACTTAGTATATACATTGTACTTTCACCAGGCCAGAAGGAGATACATCTTTTCGAGATATGCAGTCTAGAATGCTTCAAAGCTGCATGGTCGATAGTTATACAGATTAAAGATACTCTACTTGTTTCAAGTTGATCGTGAGAGAAAATGATATATGCAAGTGTTAGAAAACGCTTTCGTGTCTCTGGCCTCGCTTGTTCAAGTCACTTTGAATGGCATTCCAGACAATGTCAAATTCGAACTGTACTGCAAAAACTACTTCATATAACATCAATAATATTATTTTATTGTGTTTCTATACCCGTGTTTATTTTTGATTTATTATATCTATTATATTACACAAGGGATACTACTCTTTGAAGGGTTTCAAAGTAAACTGCATGTTACGCTTTGTTGGAAGCAATAATCATGATAAGGATAAAAACACTACAGAAACAAATCTAGGACTTTGTTACCTCGAAAGCTTGTTTTTCACAATAATTTTGCATACGATTCACAGACAGCAATATTATCTTTATCATCCAAGAAACCAATGCGTCACAAATGTTCTTAATTTCAACTGACTGTGAGATGGATAGATCTTTTCGAGATATGCAATATGCCCGAAGGCTGGTCCATATTGATTTAATGATACTCTGCTTTTCTCGCGTTCATATTAATATAAAATTGGACAAACGTTAAATAAGCTAAGACATCAGGGCTGCTTTTAATATTTTTCATAAATTTCTTTGAAGTATGATATGATAAAAAGAAAAATATATCCTTGTTACTAAGCCAGTATTAATAATACGTTTGCGTGCAGAAGCTAAATATTTCTTAAGGCTAAATTATATTGTGATTCCCAGACGGGAACATGATCTATATTCAAACAACCAATGTTTTGCGAATTTACTTAGTAAATACATTGTACTTTCACCAGGCCAGAAGGAGATACATCTTTTCGAGATATGCAGTCTAGAATGCTTCAAAGCTGCATGGTCGATAGTTATACAGATTAAAGATACTCTACTTGTTTCAAGTTGATCGTGAGAGAAAATGATATATGCAAGTGTTAGAAAACGCTTTCGTGTCTCTGGCCTCGCTTGTTCAAGTCACTTTGAATGGCATTCCAGACAATGTCAAATTCGAACTGTACTGCAAAAACTACTTCATATAACATCAATAATATTATTTTATTGTGTTTCTATACCCGTGTTTATTTTTGATTTATTATATCTATTATATTACACAAGGGATACTACTCTTTGAAGGGTTTCAAAGTAAACTGCATGTTACGCTTTGTTGGAAGCAATAATCATGATAAGGATAAAAACACTACAGAAACAAATCTAGGACTTTGTTACCTCGAAAGCTTGTTTTTCACAATAATTTTGCATACGATTCACAGACAGCAATATTATCTTTATCATCCAAGAAACCAATGCGTCACAAATGTTCTTAATTTCAACTGACTGTGAGATGGATAGATCTTTTCGAGATATGCAATATGCCCGAAGGCTGGTCCATATTGATTTAATGATACTCTGCTTTTCTCGCGTTCATATTAATATAAAATTGGACAAACGTTAAATAAGCTAAGACATCAGGGCTGCTTTTAATATTTTTCATAAATTTCTTTGAAGTATGATATGATAAAAAGAAAAATATATCCTTGTTACTAAGCCAGTATTAATAATACGTTTGCGTGCAGAAGCTAAATATTTCTTAAGGCTAAATTATATTGTGATTCCCAGACGGGAACATGATCTATATTCAAACAACCAATGTTTTGCGAATTTACTTAGTATATACATTGTACTTTCACCAGGCCAGAAGGAGATACATCTTTTCGAGATATGCAGTCTAGAATGCTTCAAAGCTGCATGGTCGATAGTTATACAGATTAAAGATACTCTACTTGTTTCAAGTTGATCGTGAGAGAAAATGATATATGCAAGTGTTAGAAAACGCTTTCGTGTCTCTGGCCTCGCTTGTTCAAGTCACTTTGAATGGCATTCCAGACAATGTCAAATTCGAACTGTACTGCAAAAACTACTTCATATAACATCAATAATATTATTTTATTGTGTTTCTATACCCGTGTTTATTTTTGATTTATTATATCTATTATATTACACAAGGGATACTACTCTTTGAAGGGTTTCAAAGTAAACTGCATGTTACGCTTTGTTGGAAGCAATAATCATGATAAGGATAAAAACACTACAGAAACAAATCTAGGACTTTGTTACCTCGAAAGCTTGTTTTTCACAATAATTTTGCATACGATTCACAGACAGCAATATTATCTTTATCATCCAAGAAACCAATGCGTCACAAATGTTCTTAATTTCAACTGACTGTGAGATGGATAGATCTTTTCGAGATATGCAATATGCCCGAAGGCTGGTCCATATTGATTTAATGATACTCTGCTTTTCTCGCGTTCATATTAATATAAAATTGGACAAACGTTAAATAAGCTAAGACATCAGGGCTGCTTTTAATATTTTTCATAAATTTCTTTGAAGTATGATATGATAAAAAGAAAAATATATCCTTGTTACTAAGCCAGTATTAATAATACGTTTGCGTGCAGAAGCTAAATATTTCTTAAGGCTAAATTATATTGTGATTCCCAGACGGGAACATGATCTATATTCAAACAACCAATGTTTTGCGAATTTACTTAGTATATATATACATTGTACTTTCACATGGCCAGAAGGAGATACATCTTTTCGAGATATGCAGTCTAGGATGCTTCAAAGCTAGTCGATAGTTATACAGATTAAAGATACTCTACTTGTTTCAAGTTGATCGTGAGAGAAAATGATACATGCAAGTGTTAGAAAACGCTTTCGTGTCTCTGGCCTCGCTTGTTCAAGTCACTTTGAATGGCATTCCAGACAATGTCAAAATTGGAACTGTACTGCAAAAACTGCTTCATATAACATCAATAATATTATTTTGTTGTGTTTCTTTATCCGTGCTTATTATTGATTTATTATATCTATTATATTACACAAGGGATACTACTCTTTGAAGGGTTTCAAAGTAAACTGCATGTTACGCTTTGTTGGAAGCAATAATCATGATAAGGATAAAAACACTACAGAAACAAATCTAGGACTTTGTTACCTCGAAAGCTTGTTTTTCACAATAATTTTGCGTACGATTCACAGACAGCAATATTATCTTTATCATCCAAGAAACCAATGCGTCACAAATGTTCTTAATTTCAACTGACGGTGAGATGGATAGATCTTTTCGAGATATGCAATATGCCCGAAGGCTGGTCCATATTGATTTAATGATACTCTGCTTTTCTCGCGTTCATGTTAATATAAAATTGGACAAACGTTAAATAACCTAAGACATCAGGGCTGCTTTTAATATTTTTCATAAATTTCTTTAAAGTATGATATGATAAAAAGAAATATATATGCTTGTTACTAAGCCAGTATTAATAATACGTTTGCCTGCAGAAGCTAAAAATTATATTATAATTCCCAGACGGTAACATGTTCTATATCCAAGCAACCAATGTTTTGGGAATTTACTTACTTTCAGCTGGCCAGAAGGAGATACATCTTTTCGAGATATGCAGTCTAGAATGCCTCAAAGCTGATCGATATCTTTACAGATTAAAGATGCTCTGCTTGTTTCAAGTTGATCACGAGAGAAAATGATACATGCAAGTGTCTCTGGCCTCGCTTGTTCAAGTCACTTTGAATGACATTCCAGACACATCATTGGATAACCATGGCAAGGAAATGTCATTAATAGATTAAGGGTATAAATAGGTAGAGTTTAGGCCTTTCTATTTCACTTCAAGAATTAGGCTTCTCAAGAATAACGTGAAGAAAAGGACAAGCTAAAGGTGAATTGACTCAAAATAATTATTGCATCAAATACTTCAGAAGTAAATACATGTATATCGCTATATAGGATTCGAAGAACTGGTTGTTTATCCTAAGACAAGTGTTCTATACGGCAACTTGTGTTCTTATTTTCCATGACGTCGTATATTCTGGTTGCTTTACCTCTATATCACTAAAATATTCGCTAGTATCGCACTCTCTTTGATCAATTTAAAAATTATATTGAAATTTCTACGTATACGATTTTTGCCAGCAAGTGGAAAGGACGAGGTCATTTAGTTAACATTTTTCGACGAGTTGGAATACTAGAATCACAAAAGTGAACAGATTATCGAATTAGAACACGTTTAGCTTTGAAAGCGATTTCAAAGGAAACCTGTAGTTGGGTGCTTCAAACGACTTTGCTTGAGAATACCAAATTTACGGAACGTTATCTTAAGAAGACGACTACGTTCCTCGAATATATATAAGCCCAAAATGTACCCTTCTTATTTTTGTCCTGTTTTATCGACAATTAAAATGCAGAACTTTGTTTGTAAGGCAAAGTAGAGGCTCTACCGCACTAAATACGCCTTATACCGTGAAAACTAAGGAAATGAAATATGGGAAAACAGTACATGTCCTACTGTACTAACCACACCTTAGAACGACCGTGAGATCATGGTCTAAATATGAAATATAGGAAAATATTGCATACTTTTCCGAACTAAATACACCTTATTCCGTGAGCTTATGATTGAAAGAAATGAAATATTGGAAAAGATTACATGTTCTCCCACACTAAATACAACTTAGGACAATGAGATTATGGTCTAACGAAATGAAACATAGAAAATCATTACATGATATCCCGCACTAAATGCTCTCCAGTGGACATCAAAGAAATTGAGTGCGTAGCCATTTGTTTGCTATCAGTTCGACATAATGTCAAGTGGATATCGAAGAAATTTGCATGCATAGTCATCTGTTTGCTATCAGTCCGATATGATCTCCAGTGGATATCCAACATTATACTGAAAATTTAACGTCATTCAGGTCAACTGCATGTATATAGCTGAAATGGGAGTGGATATCAAAGAAATTTAATGTGCATTAATTTGTCTGATATGCTGAAAATTTATTAAATTTTAATGAAAATGTGGCAAGAAATTATGTCGACGCACGCCCCTGGATTTGAATTTTCAACAAAATGTTAAAATTCGAGTTCTACTGCAAAATCTACTTCAGATAACATAAAATGTGTTTCTTTATCTCCTGATTGTTATTCATTTTATTATATCTGTTATATTACACAAGTGGTAACGCTAACGATAATCAAACACAATATTGGATTTATCTTTTCAACAAAATGATATAAAACTTCGAGCTCTACATCAAAAACTACTTGAGATAGCATCAATAATGGTTCTTGATACGCTGTTATCATTCATTTTATTATATCTATTATATTACACTAGTGGATACCGCTAACGATAATCCAACACGTGTGTTAGACGCTAGCTAGGTCATAGTGCGTTTTGGGTAGTGCCATGCAACTTGCATGGTAGTGATCATGGGTGTCTGGTTATTTTCCACCTACTAAGGCTCAAGTGGAATTTTGGAGCACTTCTCGTGGAAATAAGTGGCCTAAACATCAGTCGAAAAAGTTTCTCCTTGAAACGATTGTTATTTTGCATCCAAGTGCATGGAATGTCATCACAAGCTCGCGAACCGACAGTCAACCGCAGTTCATGCCGCATGGCAGTTGTCGCGTCGAGTACAGAAACCATGGTTTTAACTCTGCCACATCACTCCATGCATTGTGATTTGAAGCTGCAACCTCATTCTAGCCACTTCTAAATGGGGGAGGGTTCCATTATGAACAGGAAAGGCATAGCATTTTCCACCCCTCCCCCCTCAGTTTTGCAAGGTTCGCATTTCTAACCCCAAATTTCTAGCAATATGTTGTGTTCGTCGTGTTTACTAACAAAAGCATTATTTTGAAGCTGCAACTTCATTCTAGCCACTTCTAATGGGGGAGGGTTGCATTATTAACAGGAAAGGCATATGATTTTCCACCCCTCCCCCATCAGTTTTGCAAGGTTCGCATTTCTAACCCCAAATTTCTAGCAATATGTTGTGTTCGTCGTGTTTACTACCAAAACTATGATTTTAACGCTGCAACGTTATTTAATCCAGTTCTGGACTCGGAAATAGCCAATGAAACTGTCCCAGCATGCTTTGCGGCCACAACGGAGAGGGCGATGGATTTTTACGGATAGAGAGGAACATCGTAGAGACATGGGGTTTTCACCAAAATGTTACCCATAGAAAACTGCAGGGGGTCTTCTTCATTTGGTTGACATTAAATTCCAGGGGGGAAATGACAGGCAAAACAAAAATTCAAAGCGGCTTAACCCCCCTGAACTTCATTTGCGCGAGCGTTAACGCAAAAATTTAATCTAGTTGGGTAAAATTACATAAGATAGGCTGTTTTTTATGCCATTAACTATGCGCTAGATACCGAACATTAATTATTTAATTAATTAATTATTTAATGATTGTATTATTTCTATGTTTATCGTTAGGAAAAAGTGGGTACCGCTAACGATAATCATACAATGGTTTTCACCCCTCCCCCCTTATTTTTGTAAAATTAGCAGATCTTACCCAAATTCGCAAATGATATTTTGTATTAATTATGTGTTTATTATGAAGACTATGATTTTGATGCTGCAACTTTATTCATCCCTTTCTAATGGGGGAGGGTACTACTATTAACAGGAAATGCATAAGTTTTTCCACCCCTCCCCCCACAGTTTTAAAACGATCGCAGATCTTACCCCAAATTTGCAACCAATATGTTGTGTTCGTCGTGTTTAGTACCAAAACTATGATTTTCAAACTTCAACTTCATTCAACCCACTTCTAAATGGGGAGGGTACCATTATTAACAGGAAAGGCATATGATTTTCCACCCCTCCCCCCTCAGTTTTGCAAGGTTCGCATATCTTACCCCACATTTGCAAGAAATATGTTGTGTTCGTCGTGTTTACTACCAAAACTATGATTTTAACGCTGCAACGTTATTTAATCCAGTTCTAGACAGGGAAATAGAAATGAAACTGTCCCAGCATGCTTTGCGGCCAAAACGGAGAGGGCGATGGATTTTTACGGGTAGAAAGGAACATCGTACAGACATGGGTTTTCACCAAAATGTTACCCATAGAAAACTGCAGGGGGTCTTCTTTATTTGGTTGACATTAAATTCCAGGGGGGAAATGACAGGCAAAACAAAAATTCAAAGCGGCTTAACCCCCCCTGAACTTCATTTACGCGAGTAATACATCAAAAAAATTATCTCGCTGGTCGAAATTACATCAGATAGGCTGGTTTTTATTCGCCTTAACTATGTGCAACATACCAAACATTAACACCACTATTCGACGAATTACAAATATTCCCTACCACACCCCCCTGGAAACGGTGTACTTAATTTGTGAAAGCAAACGTCTCCGGTATGGCATACATGACAAAACTGATCAGTTTCCAAAATTCCAACTTGTAAAACCAACTACATAATTAAAGTTAAATGGTTACCCAGGCCCCACTCGGCCAACACAAAGGGCGATGGATTTTTACGGGTAGAAAGGAATGTCGCAGCGACATGGGGTTTTCACCAAAATGTTACTCATAGAAAACTGCGGATGGTCCACTTAGTTTGGTTGAAATCAACATTCAGGTGGAAATATGAGAGCGAAAAGAAAATTTCAAAACGGCTTAATCCCCCCCCCTGAACTTCATTTGCGCGAGCGTTAACGCAAAAAAATCATCTAGTTGGGTGAAATTACATGAGATAGGCTAGTTTTTGTGTCTTTCACTATTCGCTACATATCAAACATTAATTAATTAATTAATTATTTAATGATTGTATTATTTCTATGATTATCGTTAGGAACAAGTGGATACCGCAAACGATAATCATGAAATGGTTTCCACCCCTCCCCCCTTATTTTTGCAAACTTTGCAGATCTTACACAAAATTCGCATACGATATGTTCTATTAATCATGTTTGTACCCAGAGTATGATTTTGATGCTGCGACGTTATTAAATCCCTTTCTAATGGGGGAGGGTACTACTATTAACAGGAAATGCATAAGCCTTTTCACCCCTCCCCCCTCAGTTTTGCAAGGTTCGCATTTCTTACCCCAAATTTGCAACCAATATGTTGTGTTCGTCGTGTTTACTACCAAAACTATGATTTTTATTTTGCAACTTCATTCAACCCACTTCTAATGAGGAGGGCACCATTATTATCAGGAAAGGCATATGATTTTCAACCCCTCCCCCCACAGTTTTGCAAGGTTCGCATTTCTTACCCCCAATTTGGAACCAATAGGTTGTGTTCGTCGTGTTTAGTACCGAAACTATGATTTTAACGCTGCAACGTTATTTAATCCAGTTCTGAACTGGGAAATAGAAAATGAAACTTGTCCCAGGATGCTTTGCGGCGAAAAACAAAAGGGTTAGGTAGAAATGAACATGGTAGAGACATAGGGTTTTCACCAAAGTGTTACCCATAGAAAACTGCAGGGGGACTTCTTAATTTCGTTAACATTGATTTTCAGGGGGGAAAATGACAGCCAAAGTAAAATTTCAAAATGGCTTAACCCCCCCCTGGACTTCATTTGCGCGAATATTACATCAAAATTTTAATCTAGTTGGATGAAATTACATATGATATGCTTGTTTTAATTCACATTAACATAGCGCAACGTACCTAACATTAACACCTCCAAGCTATAAATTACAATTATTCCCTACCCCACTCCCCCTGGAAATGGTATACCCATATGTCTAAGCAAAATGTCTCCGGAATGTCATTCATGACAAAACTGATCAGTTTCTAAGTTTTCAGGTTCAACACCGAAACACAGAATTGACGTTAACCAGGTGCCCAGGCCCCGCTCGGCCAAGCAAAAAGCGAGTAAAACCGCCTTAACCCCCCCTGAACTTCATTTGCGCGAGCGTTAACGCAAAAAAATCATCTAGTTGGTGAAATTACATGAGATAGGCTGGTTTTTATGCCATTAACCATGCGCTAGATACCGAACATTAATTAATTAATTAATTATTTAATGATTGTATTATTTCTATGATTATCGTTAGGAACAAGTGGTTACCGCTAACGATAATCATACAATGGTTTCCACCCTTCCACCATTATTTTTTAAAGCTTCGCAGATCTTACACAAAATCCGCAAACGATATGTTGTATTAGTCATGTTTAGTACGAAGACTATGAGTTTGATGCTGCAACTCCATTCAATGCCTTTACATTGGGCCACGGGGAGGGTGCTAGTCCACCCCTCCCCCCTCAGTTTTGCAAGGTTCGCAAATCTTACCCCAAATTTAAAAACAATATGTTGCGCTTGTCGTGTTTAGTACCGAAACTAAGATTTTAAAGCTGCAACTTCATTCAAGACACTTTTAATGGGGAGGGCACCGTTATTAACAGGAAATGCATATGATTTTCCACCCCTCCCCCCTCAGTTTTGCAAGGCTCGCAAATCTTATCGCAAATTTAAAAACAAAATATTGTATTCATCGTGTTCAGTGCCAAAAGTATGATGTTTAACTTGAAACTTTATTCCACCCACTTCTAAATGAGGAGGGTACCGTTATTAACAGAACATGCATATGATTTTCAACCCCTCCCCCCTCAGTTTTGCAAGGTTCGCAGATCTTACCCCAAATTAGCAAAGAATACGTTGCATTGATCCTGTATACGAGCAAAAGTATGAATTTAATGCTGCAACTACATTCAATCCAGTTGTGTACTGGAAATTAGAAAATCAAGCTGTCCCAGCAATAAAAGGGCGGTGGGTTTTTACGGGTAGAAGGGAACATCGTACGTGGAATTTTCACTAAAATGTAACCCATAGAAAACTGCAGAGGTTCTTCTTAATTTGGTTGACATTAAAGTTCAGGGGAGAAATGACAGCCAAAATAAAATTTCAAAACGGCTTAACCCCCCTGAACTTCATTTGCGCGAGTAATACATCAAAAAATTAATCTCGCTCGGCGAAATTACATCAGATAGGCTGGTGTTTATTTCTCCTAATTATGTGCAACATACCAAACATTAAGCCATGAATTACAAATATTCCCTAATTTACATAAACTTTTAGCTTGGATTTTCTTGGCCAAAATAAGTCGTATCGCCAAAATAACTGAAAAAAAGGTCTCTTTACCCTCTTTACATGTGAATGTTTTTGAAGTCGTTTAATAAACTCGCAGCAAATTTTGGGCCTTTATCAGTGAATTTCTAATTAGGATGTAACTTTATATAAAACTTCATCCTACTAAAAAATATTTTCTTTATGTCATTCCCTTGAGATGTGCGTCTTTCTTTCATTGCATTCTTAACTCTTTACCGTCCGAGCCTGTAAATAGAAGACGCATTAGTCCGTTACTAGAAAAATTATTGCATCACACTGATCTAGACATACTGGAAAGACGATGTTGCGATATTATGCGAAGGGATGTATGGCTTCAAAGTCAGAGCTATAACAGGGGATCGCTCGACTCTTTCACTATTGAGAAAAGCTCATTTGTTTTGGCGATCGTTTTGTTTCTTCGATTTTGACGAATTTTAAGGAGCTAAAAATCGGCTCAAAACACCCTTCCCATTCGCACTTGAAATCAAAAGCAAACACAAAATCAGCACTCAGTCGTTACAGTACCTTCTTTAATCTTTCCAACCACCAGTTTTTTTGGCACAAAACACACCAAGCGACTGTGAACCGCGCTATTCTTGTCACTGCATTTCTCTCCTGTGATGTGGTTGTTTTGTTTTGGCAGAATCGCACACGTCGAACTACCATCAGATAAAATCACGTGTTTCGCATTGATAATACGCTGAAACTAAGGCACCACTACAGGTTTGAATTATAAAGCAATTTAGTGAATACTTCAGACTCATTTAGGGAAATAGAATAAACCTAGGTAGTGCGACGTGGAGAAAGTAAAGTTCAGAATACAGTGAGTTCCTTGAAGTCATAGCAGCGTTTCGGTCGACCGGACCCAGTGGTAAACACATGGAAGAAATTAGTACAACTGAAAACTGAAAATAACACTTGTTTTCTTCAACTGATGGGCCCATATGATCTAAAATATTTTTGCTCGTACATTTTTCATTCCTGCCCAACATATTTTTTGTTAGAAAAATATCTGAAAAGCACATTTTTGCATTACCCATGATGCAATCGATATAAGTATATAGATCAATGTTTTTGCACGCGGCTGTATCATCATCCCACACACACATACGTATATATGTATATACATACATATACATATATACACAATATTCTATAATAAATTGTATTTGTTATATTGCTAGTTACTAAATAATCACTCACATACAACCATTAGCAACTTATAGAGTTCACTTCAATCTGTAATAACCATTACAAGACCACGTGTACAGAAAAGTTAATTTCTCCCGTAAAAATGAACGACAAGTCATGTTCAAACATGCCAAAACAGAGTTTATACGTACGCCATACAATCATTAGCAAATTACTGATACAGTTTACTTCTGTAGTAACCATTACAAGACCTCAAGGAGATGGCCAAAAAACACAAGATGGTTGTTTATAATACCGCGTGCAGAGAACAATATTTTTTCTCCTAACGAATGAACGACAAGGCATACATTTCTTAGTAAAATTTAGAAGCAGTGCGAACCTAAGTCTTCAGGGGAGATCGATAGTGCGCAACGCGTGTCTGAAATTTCTGGCGATTTGACGAGTTACCGACGTCAGGAGCCCATTATTGGTAATGTAAATGGCATCCTATAATTGATAATATGAGCATTTATTGGGGGAAATTGTTTTCGCAAATGCGATAGAGTGAAAAACCGTATTTTTAGGGAAGCGTCACATATTGATTTTTACACGACAAACGTCCAGTGAAGTCTCTTTTTCAACCCCCCCCCCCCCCCCCCCCCCCCCATCCCCCCCCCCCCCCCCTAAGAAATGTCAGAGCGATTTATCGATTTTAGGCGACCATTGCGCATGTCCCGGCATCAACCGATAAGTGACAATTTCACTCGGGGGGGGGGGGTAATGTTGAGTCAAGTGAGGAAAGCTGTAGAATAAAGTCCTTTGTCTATTCAGTTATTCTTTTGTTAATATATTCGACAATAGAACATTAGTTTTATTGCAAGTAAAAGGTTTTGATGTGTTGGCTCTTCGTTGTTTCTCGAATAAAAAAGATTATTTTAACGAAAAGCCCGAGGGACCCCGGCCGTGTGCTAAAAACGTAATAACTAAATCATGGCATATGACTTGACAACGCGGCCTTCGGCACCTTCCTTCGGTGAGACTTCGCGGAAGAATAATGGGTGAGAATTTTGTCCTGCTCTGCTTGTGTTTGTGCTCTTAGAATATCTACTGTCAAGAAACGCAAAGCTCGGCACACTAAAATCTTTGAGAGCTGTTTTGAACCGAGTCTTGTGTCTCTCCAGTCACTGTCGTATTGCCAGGCGTAAAAGCAAACTTGAAAAGCTTATAAAGAAATACAAAGAAACATAAAGGAATATAAGGTAATATATAAAAAGTGTTGTCAAACTCTGTGAACGAGACAAGCTATTGTTGAACCAGAAGCTGACATCAAGTGAAGTGAACTGACGAAGGTACGTGTCCAAACTGGATCAATATGGGAAGTGTGCACTCTTGTGCACTATTGGTGGGGTACAAGCCATCCCCAGAGATTCAAATAACAAAGACGTAGTGGTCGCCATGTTGGATGAACTAACAAAAGAAGTTAACGTGAAATCCTTTGAAAAAGGGAACCAAGATGGCGGCGATGACGTAACGTGCACCCCAGCAATAGCAAATATGTAGGGCTGTTATTGGAATACATTCGATGTATTTAAGACCTAGAGAGTATCGTGAATGTTTTAAGTGCAAGTTTTGGAGTACTATGTTCAGGCGCGGATCCAGAAAAAAATCTGACCGGTTTCCGACTTCCCAACTCACACTCCAAAATTGGAAATTTTACTGAACCCCCCTCTCCCCCTTAGTATCTGGAAATTTTGACCGGTTTCGTAAACCGGTCTGGATCCGCGCCTGATGTTGTTATTGTTTTACATACGGTTGAAGGTGAATAAGTGCAGTTCTTCTCAAAGTGGAACTCGAATCGAAATGAATTAAGATTTTTCACCGTGAAACCGACATGTGAACTCTCTCAACCTCATATAAACCGACAAAACTTTGCCGCGAAAGTCCGTGTAAGAGCCACTTAATCGGAATATTTGTAGTTTATTTCTAGTAAATAAGTTGATCGTTAAACAAACAAACGGCCCGGGCAACCCATCGAAGTGTGAATAAAGTTTGAAGTAAACATGCCAGCGAGCCTTTGAAAACTTTAGTTTTAATAGTAGCTGATCGTTAACAGAGAAATACCCTGCGAGCAGAGCCTTATTTTCTTTGGTTTTCTAATCTCCTTCCACGGAGAGCGAAGTGGAAGGAGATTAGAAAACCGAAGAAAATAAGGCTCTGCTCGCAGGGTACCAGAGAAACGACACTTTGTCGTAAAGGGAAACACATTGAAGTGTTAATACCGGGAATAAAGTTTGAAGTAAACATGCCAGCGAGGGAAAGGGAAGCACATCGAAGGCAAGGAGTACTCTGTAGCAATTAAATAATATAAGTTAAAGGGTAGGCTTGTGAATCAAAAATAGAAGGGGAGGAGTGACCAATAGAAATTAAATAATCGAAGTGGACAGGTAGGCTATATTGAATCAAAAATATAACGAGAGGGGTAGACCATAGTAATTCCAAACTCAATGGGGTGTGGCCTATAATATTTAAATAATACAACAGGAGGGGTACCCTATAATAAAATTAAACAAGGGAAGGTTACCAAAATTTATATTCTCCAAAAAAATATAATAAGGTCGCCGATGTTCGCATTGCGGACCTATTTTGTCATTGGAATCATCAAAACCACGGGCTCAATTTATGTTGGTTGAAACCGCTGATCGAAGTTATCGAAGGCGTAGAAAACTGCGTAGCGGCCTAGGGGGACGTCGGAATGCCGCAGGCAATTACAGTAATTAATAAGGAACTGATTAAATATGCAAGGCATGAGGTTACTGAATTATCATGATATGTGATGTTACTGAAAACTATCGATTTTTCCACGGAGTAACGTCACAGGTCAAATCCCCCCCCCCCCCCCACCCCCAAACTTCGCTGGACGTTTCTCGTGGAAAAATCGATATGTGACGCTTCCCTTGTGCACCGCCACTTGAAAATCACCGAGCCATAGCGTGACGTCTCACAGTCCTGCATTGTATTGTATTGTATTGTATTGTATTTTATTCGCCACTAGTAGAAGTTACAAAGTAGATAATACAAAGTAAATATATGTAAAGGTTAATGGCGAGGAAGCCTAAAAAGAAACCATTAACGGCTTATGTGAATTTAGGCTTCCTCTTAAAATAACAGCAAGTGTATAGACATAACGAGTAACTATGACGAACTGGCGTTTTTTTCTTGTTATTTTTTGCGTTACCTGTATTCTTAATAATAATTAATCATGATTAATATTTACAAAAGAGATAGGATTTAAAATTTACTTTGAAAAGAGAAAGGGAGGCGGAGTTAATAAGTTCAGTATCAAGTGAATTAAATAACTTTGGACCTTGAAAGTATACAGAAAACTGCCTTATGTTGGTTTTACATAAGGGAGTGCGAAAAGCTGGAGCATTTCTAGTGTTGTAATTATGGACTTGATCATTTGTTAAAAACATGTTGTTAAATTTAATTGGCAAAAGACATTTTTTGTAGGAATACATAAATTGACCTATCTGTAACAAAAGAATGTCATGGAATTTAATTATGTTTAGTTCTTTGAAAATAGGATCAGTGTGAGCATCAAATTTAGTCTTCATTAGGATTCTAATGACACGTTTTTGAAGTAGTACTATACGACGAAGATTGGATGGGTAAGTAGAAGCCCAGACTAAATTACAATATTGAAGGTAAGGATAAATCATTGCATAATACAGTGTTCGTAAAGACATTTTGGAAAGGTAAAAACTAGATTTAAAAATGATTCCTACAGATTTCGATATTTTGTTGGCTATATGAGAAATATATGGTTTCCAAGATAAGTGTTCATCTAGTATTACCCCTAGAAACATGGTTTCTTTTACTTGATCAATTATCTGGTTGTTTATAACCAACTGAAGATTATGACATTGCCTATTTTGTCTGGGTTTAAATATCATGAATTTTGTCTTTGTTAAATTCAATGAGAGTTTATTTGCCTTGAACCAATCAGATAATTTGTTTATTTCAGCATTCAGAGTATTGATCAGGTAAACAGGGTCTTTGTGAGAGAAAAATATATTTGTGTCATCAGCAAATAGAATAAGTTCTAATACATTAGAAACATTATTCAAGTCATTGATATACAATAAAAAAAATAAAGGACCAAGAATTGAGCCTGAGGTACCCCACAGCAAATCTTTTTAGGAGAAGAGCAGTGCTCATTAAACTGAACGAATTGTGTTCTGTTGGAAAAGTAACTTTTAATCCAATCTAATGCTATGCCACGAATCCCGTAATTTTCAAGTTTGTCAAAAAGAATGCTGTGGTTAACAGTGTCGAAGGCTTTTGATAAATCTAGAAAAATTCCAACAGCAATTTCTTTACGATCAATTGCAGATGAAATTTTAACATATATGTCGATCAAAGCAAGCGCTGTAGAGTGATTTTTTCTAAAACCGAACTGATTATCATTTAAAATATTACATTTATTAATGTATATCAATAGGCGGTTATAAATTACTCTTTCCAGAAATTTAGAGAAGCTTGGTAGAATTGAGACTGGTCTATAATTGGTGAACAAATCTTGTTTATCAGCTTTAAACAGAGGAATCACGCGAGCAATTTTCATTTCATCAGGAACAATACCATGACTAATGGAAAATTGATAATGTGAGTCAAGGGTTCAGAAATAATTTCAATAGATTGTTTTATTATAGACATAGGTATGTTGTCATACCCAGAGGCTTTTCCTGGTTTAAAGCTGTTGGCAATTTCTATCATCTCTTCTTTGGTTGTCTGGTCCTAGAGTTTCTCAAAGTCCTTCTTAGCCCCCCGCACGAAGGACTTTTCCCACTTGCAGCGCGCCAAATTTACCGGTTGATTTTTCAACCGGAGGCGTGGCTTATGACGTACTAAGATTTGCCCAATCACAAAGCGTCAATTCTTCAGGTATTGTATGTTGACGTGTCAAGTTAGTCGACCGTGGATGTGGTATTTACAATTTGATTGTACTCAGAGGCGCGAAATGTAAGCTCCGCCCCTGAAATGTTTTCGCGCCAAAACATAACCCCCGATTCAATTTCCTGCAAGTGAAACAAGTCGAACTCACCTCTCGCTACGATTCTCGCGCTCGCTTTTTGACCCAGTAATCGCTTACCCAGTGACTCAGCGAGTTTGACTTGGAGCAAGTCTAGACTGGTCCCAGACACCCCCACCTACCTGTCAAGGTATTCCGGGTCGGCTTCCACAAAACACGAAATAACGTGTAGGTTTGTATTCAGATAACCACAGATCTTGAGGACTTGGCGGCTTTTTGTTTACGATTGGAATATGCGTGTCTATAAAATGCGGCCGTTGATTAATAAGATTTATTGAATTGCTCTTGTTCTTCGACAATTGTAGTTTCACACGGTAAGCGATGATGAAGTCCCTGATCGTCTGGTTCGTTTTCTTGGTCATGATAAATGGAGGTGAGAAAGTTGTTATTTTAACTTAGGGTGCGTTTCTTTGGGAGAATCCAAAATTGGATTCATGCACCGGATCATACGGAATTTGTGGCGCCCAAAGAAACGATGATCTGAAAACGGATTATTTTGCCATGGCAACTCCCGTTGGAATGCATGGCAGCCGCCAGTAATTTTGTTTGGTAAACATCATCCCACGAGTACTCATTTCCCAAAGAAACGCTTCGGATCATGAATCCAAGAATCCGCCCTTCGAATCCACTCTGAGTATGGATTTAACGGATTCAAAATCTGTTTTCGGATTTGGGTAAAGAAACGCAAAATCCATTTTTGGATTCAAGAATTCGGATTCTCCCAAAGAAACGCACCCATAGTTACACGCTATTTATTAGTTATTCCAGATCGGTTACAATGTGTCCTAAAACCACATATCATTTACAAAATAATCACCGCGTGTTTAATGTGTGTGTCTTTAAATTGCCGGTATTAATTCGGAGACCCCATTACTGATTTTTTCAGTTTTCGTACGTGAGGCCGAAAAGTTAATTATCTATTGGGTATGATCACGATACAAAACATTTTCATAAGCCCGGCTCAAAACGGTCTTTGGTATATCCATTTCTGCTAAATGGCATTCTATAATAGCCTGAAGTCAGCCGTCTCCTCCGGTTCGTTCCTCCCGAGAGAGACGTCTGAGTTCCAGTGACGTCAAAGCGGATTAAAACTTTAATTTGTGCAAATAAAACTGCCACGGCAGCTGTAACGGAGTTCGTTCTGACGTTGGCCAGTCACAAAAACAAAGCTCTCGCCTTGAGAAATTATTTGAGATCATGTCAAAATTAAGACCCTACCTATCTACATCCATTTGCATCTCAAGTGCCTCTTATATGTATGCTGTGAAAACCTTTTTGAAGCAACAAATTGATCGTTCAGTAACATTTGAGGCCTTCGTCTCAGTTCCGTTTACTAGTAAAGTCTCTCGATCTGCCTTTCGCTTCGAGACAGGGAGAGATTACCTTTGTAAATTTGTAAATCATGCAGCAGAAAGGTAGAAAAGCATCGAAGGATATTTGGAGAATTTACAAAGAAGTTCGAAGACTCTTACGGGAAAGAACAGTTCCTTGAAGAGAGTAGCGACAGTTTTACAACTGAGCAGTTTAGCCCACCTGCCCATCTAAAGAGACTATAAACTCTTGACGACCATTACTTTTCATTTTCTTTAATTTCAATTACACTTGCACTATAAGTATTATTAAGTTTAGTCTACTTTAACGCCATTTTTAGAGCGATTTCACTCATTTAATTTATTGCACTCACTCGCACTTGCACTCTCCCAGTATTAGTTCACACTAGTTGGGAGAAAATTTAACATTCTAAGTTGAGTGTGAACGAATAATCGATTATCAACAACCCCGCGAACGCGACTGGCGACGTGAAAAAACGTACATGTTTACAGGACAGCCGGCCGGTTATTTTGCAGGACACTTTCAATCCATTTCCAGTTGTTTTCCTTACGAATTTAAGGTATTTGCCAAAGACAAGCACTCCATTGAAACTCATCAACGATCAACCATCGCGAGTCCAAAACACTGGAAACAAAAATCCTGCCGTATACTTATGATAAATATGCGAAATTATAAAATATGAACCAATCAAAGATCACTACCAGGTTTTCTGGTAGTGACGTCACTGGACGACATTATCGGCTATTGGATTCAGACGTCTCTCTCGGGAGGAACGAACCAGAGGAGACGGATGAAATTCAGGCTAATTCTATAACTGATATCTTATATATGAGCATTTATGTGGGATTTTTTTTTGGAAATGCGATAGAATAACAAAGCCGTATCTTTATGCGCCGCCATAGTCATAACGTGACGTCATACTGTCCCACATGACTGCATGGTCCCGAGTTTACCCTAGACACGCCCCCTCCCTCCTGGTCATTATATTACCAGTCGGTTACCGCAAAACACGGACTAATATGCAGGTGTATATTCAGATAACCACAGACCTTGAGGTCTTGATAGCTTTATGTTTACGATTTTAATATGCGTGTCTATAAAATGCGGCCGTTGATTAAGAAGAAGCATTATCTGCTCTTGTTCTTCAACAATTACAAAAGTATACTTCAACTTTCACACGGTAAGCGATGATGAAGTCCCTGATCGTCTGGGTCGTTTTCCTGGTTATGATGAATGGAGGTGAGAATTAAGTTATTATTGAAAGTTAGTTTTAACTTAAATCCTTGGTGAGGGGAAGCCGCTGTTTGAAAAGTCAGAAACACCCTGGTTATTTCAACAATATATTCAGAAGTCCATATGGCCTTCTGATTTAGTACAGCTCAGTGGTCCTTGTACTCAAACACGGTTAAACTGGCAACAGCAACGAAGTAACTGCTTTGTATGTTTTCAGTCCTGCACTAGCTGAACCGCCATTACTACTAAAACATAATTGATATTATTATACATTAACTTCGTGAGCTGGTCAGATTGCGGTCGATAACTATTATTTGCTCGATTGGCTCGGTTTTCTCTTATAAATGTTCTCGGTATTGGACTCTAACGTACGGTGGACTGCAAAGTGAAGCAAATCTAGTTTGGAATACTTTTGAGCCATATAATAGTAAACACAATCTTATCAAACTCGCTTGCTCGGTCAGTATCGTCCGGTTAGGATCCTCGTTTCCTCCCTTTTTTTTCATGGCCCACGTGCTTTGCCCTTGGACCATAAATATAAACTCGGTCCATGACTTACAGAACGGGCCTCTGTGTTCGGTTAATAAGAGGTGTTTACAAAGTAAGTTCAACCTTAAAAACGTAACCGTTTCTTTTTCTAGCTAGAGTATCTGACAAACTGTAAAAGTAAAACAGCAACTATTAGTTGTTGTGTGAGATGTTTAAGATACTAATAACGTTTCTTTGATTTTTTCCTTTCATCTGAAGTGATTATCGCTTCCTCTGCCTCCCTCGAAACGGTGTTTGCTGATGCGAAAAAAGCGAAGAGTTTCTTGGGGATAGACAAACGTACCACCTTAGACGAAGAGTGCTGCAACGAGGGATGCGACGATGAGGAAGTGTTTGAGACTTTTGGCCCTATGAAATCGACACCAACGGCAATAGCGGTAAGCTGCTAATTAACACAAAATGTCAAAATATATTTAACATTTGATAAAGGAAACATGCACTGGTAAGACTAAAGAACAACCATCAAGTTACAGTTTTTAAAAATATCATAAAGGTTATTATACGGAAAGTTGTGTAATACTGTTGGGTATTTTTACCAGTCTTAAAATTGACGACTAAAAATTCCGTGTAATAAAATGTTTACTACGACCGTTAGCACAAAAAAGGAATGTATATTTTCGCTTACCCTACAGCTCTGTTTGAAGAAACTGACTATCAGCCTTAATTGTTGAAGCCTAATGTCGGGTGGCGCGCGCTAAAAGCTGAAACGTACATAAAATAGATTCGATAGTATGCGCGCTCGGATTGACTGAAAGTCGTGTTTCTATAACTCTGTAGAAACAGGGAAAGTTGTGAATTGTGCTTGAGCTGATTGGGATAATTTATGTTTTGATGACAATTAAGCGTCAGTTTTACCGTGCTTTTACGAGTTTGTTTTATAAAGTAAATAAAAACACCTTTTCCGTGTTCCTATAGTAAAAATGGAACAATAAAAGCGCAAGGTATATGATACCATTACTTTGACTTGTGCTGTTTCTTTTCAGTGGATAAAAGAGTATTGCTAACATCGCGGGAAGAGATCCAGCGAGGTGAACGTGTAACACGAATTGCAAGCAACAGTTCCAGTAACAAATTTAAACCGATATGCAATGAGTAACACAGAGTCCTATTTTGCTTAAGTGTGCTGAACGCTAATGGAACGACCTTACTACAATATAAATAAACTGACCTGTAAAGCAAGGTAATAAAGAGGAATTGTCTCATTTGGTGTTGTAGTCGTTATTTTTAGTGTGATTTTGAACGATACTGTTATTCTAGAGTTAAAAATCACGATAAGACAGATTTAAGATGCTCTTCAAAGATCAATGATTTTCTTAACGAGTCGAATAATTTTAAAGACTCGCGCATTTTTGATAAATAAATGGGTTCAGTCCAGAAGTCTATAATATGGACTTCTGGTTATTCTAGGATGACTCTATACTCTTTCGAGACCCGAAATTAACACAAGGAAAAGAGCCTGGGATTGAGGTTGGCTTATGCGTTATACATGGCATCGAGTCTAACATGACTGATAATTTTAACAAACCAGATATTATCCGCAAGTACACCAAATTATGCAGACCCACTAACATTTTGATATTTTGGAGTCGAAATTAACTGATTATAATAAAGGATTTATCCTATCGGTAGTAATGGTTAGGAAAACCTTAAACCTGGGATTAGCTCTAAACACTCTAAACTCTGGGGTAGGTATTGCTGCACCTTTGGACATGATTCTTGCAACACTAACCTTTAATTGTTATGGACCAGAAGCAGCGCGCAACCCTGAAGTTCCTCTATCCCCCTTCAATGTTGGGGACAAAAAGTGACCAAACCAGTACGAAAGTTTATCCAACATTGAAATGAGGGGGTGCGGGGGACGTGTTCCAACTATTCATGTCCAAAGGTGCAGTCCTAAAAAATCTCAAATTCATTAATTTTCAACGAAGAAGAAAAAACATTTATCCTAGTTTTTTAGTACCATAGAAAGTGAATCGGATTTCATGTCGAGTCGGTGATTTGAACTGTAATTTCCATATTGAACAAAATAACCCGACTCGATGTACAAAAGTAATTGTATTTTCAAGAACATGACGAATGGCTTGAAATTGGTTCCTTTCACTTAGATTTGACTCCACCGATAACAGGATGATGAACTCGTCCTAAATATTACGTTTTAAAAATCCCAAATAAATGGAGTTTCAAGATAAAAAATGTTTGAGTCTAGTTCGATCTCTTTGTTAAACAGAAACTGTTAATATTTTATTGCACTTTGAATTTGAAATATTTTATTGAACATCACACAATATAAGCTCTGGTTCTTTTGTTAGCCACGCCGCCGGTAGAACGTTATTAACTGGGAACCTATGCAGTCGAACACGTTCCTATCACAAGTATCTTGAATTTCCATTCAACCAGAAGCCCACCGCCTAGTACTTCATTCCTACCACACATCAGTCATTTTCAACTCATTTACCTTGCTTGACAATTGATTTAGTTTAAAATGTGTATTCCACAGGGTAAATTCTGGTTTTCTTTTGTTAACCAGTTGAGAACGTTCATCACAAGTATCTCCTATTCCTTAACCATGCAAAAGCGTCGTTCACCTAGTAATACTTAGTTTCGTAACGACACATACTCCTGTGAATACATTGTCAGAATATAATCGAGTAAGTCTAACTTACAAAGAGCATTAACAATCTGCAACTTCAGTTAATTGTGACATTTAGTATACTGATAATTTCCAAATAATATTCCAAATAACTGTTCCCTTTTTCTGAAGATTATTTCCAGTCTACAGTTAAAACATGTGTACTTGATGAGTTCTAAGTCATTCAGTGGTGGCTGCAGCCGTTCAATTACTAAATTGAAAAAAGGACAGGGCCGAGTTTGGAAAGTTAATCGCGTTCGTAGAACGCAATTGGTGCCACGTGATTGTGGACTGCCATTTGGCCCCCAAAAAAATCTTTTTGCAGGGGCAAGTCTTGGACCATTGTTTCGTAGCCAATCAGCATAAGCTTACAACGAAGGCCTCGATGGACAACTCAACACGTGACAGGATCAACCAATCAGATTCGACACACGCGAGATCTTGGTTCTTAAAGATATTTGTAATTCCATGCAGCTGCAGGAACGGGATCAGCGAAGATTTGAGCCATTCTTTAACCATTATTTTGCTGAAATCAAAGGTTTCTTCGAATGAAATAACAAGATGTTCAGTTATTCTAGGGCTGACAGGACTTTCGATGGAAAATTCTCACATTTACGAAAGGAGTCGCATAGCTAATCTGGCCGGGTCAAACACTATAGAGCAGATTTCAATTGAGTGTCGGAAATGTTTTGGTTTTGCGTTTACTAAGCTCTCCTATTGGCTGAGAAAGTAAACCAACCAATCAGATTCCAAAGTAAAACCAAACGCAAATTGGTTTTACCTTTGTTTTGGTTTGTCATTGCAATTGGCTCACAGGAAAGCCATTTATGAGTTACTTGTGATTACTCGCTCCTATGATTGGCTGGCTGTGGGTAATTTGCGTTTGGTTTTACTACACTCAACTGGAAACCGCTCTAACCGAATTTGTAAGTAAACACAAACTTTTAAGTAATGGTCCAGATAAGAACTATAGTGCTCCACGGCAAGGAATGTTACTGAAGGTGTAAATTTTCTATTATCCTTTCTCGTAATTTCATTGGTTGATACTTATAAATTCAATAGAAACCCATCGAAATAATGCATTATCATTCGATATTTTTTTGTGGTTTGAATTTATTTTTGATCAAACTAACTATGGTTTAATTTAATATCGTATGTGGAAAAAGTTCTCAAAATTTCGATTGAAAAATATTTTGTTTTCTCTATATCCGATTGGCTGGATGGTGGCTTGTCTGAGTTTTCACAGAAAAAAGAGCCAATAGCATAAAAAATACTTTATTTTCGATATGTAGTTTGGACCGTAGACACCTCCTAGTCCTCCTAAAGCACTAAGGCATATTCAAGCAAAATCGTATATGTGAGGGAGGCTCACGCATTGACTACAGTTCTTATCTGGACCATTACTTAATACTAGCTTGCAGTGTTGTCATTTATTAGGATAATGGCTTCAAATAGAGTAGAAACTGGCCCGATTTCTCAGTTCTTGGATCTTACAGGAGGCCAGCACTTAAATTATACGGGTTAGGAGTACTTTTAGTTTTAAACATTCCCACAATTTGGTGTAAAGAGTGAAGAGACGACTCCAATGTCAACGATCCAATAACCGAGTGGAATCACATGTACGAGACATCATTTGGGATCAATTAGTCTATTATTTATTTGAGAACTAATAATTTACTTTACATTTCATATATGTGTATAATTTTATGTATAATTTCACTCATTTCTCATTTAATTTTATTTAAACTAACAATTGGCCCACAGCTGCCTCACTGGCTCCAGTTTGCTAAATGTTGGTCTGTTGTGCAGAGGTACTGGGTTCAAACCCTGGTGTAGCCTCCTTTGCATCCACTCTTAGTGTCGGTCCCTTCCCTCCCCACGTTTGGTGGGACCTTAAAAGAGCTGGGAGAAGGTACTGCCTAAATGCTCTAGCTGACATCTGCAAATGGTTAATAGACGGATTAGGTCTTCGTGTTTTCTTGGATCGCTAGGATGTAAAACAGAGCGCAAACGAACCTCTGGCTCTGGCAGTGACCACCCTTGAGCGGAGTGGACATAGTCTTTTAGTATATACCACACCAGTGAATATCACTTTTCGCGCGCTCTGATTAGCTACTCAAACAGTGAATATGATTTCATATTCACCTCTGAGCGAAGCAGCGACCACCTCGTGTGAGTTTTTGTCCATATGACAGAAAATAAAGTAACTATTTGGTACTGGCTATTCACTAATGTGTGGTATAAAGCGGCTCGGTAAATATTCACCACTATTCACCTCCACTTCGGTGAATAATTGTTAAATATAGAGGCAGTTCATAAATTAAAACTGGCCCTCCCCAATTAGCAATACCTAGTGGTAGTCTTTCTTTTCCTCTCCTCCCTTGGTGCTGCTATATATATGTGGTAGTCTAGATAATATATGAGCAGACGATCTTTATGGTAATTTACAATGGCGAGCGAGCCGAACCGGCGAGCCATTGTAAATGACCATAAAGATCGGACGCAAATATTTTATCGTGCTTGTGAAATGAATCAATAATTGGAATGCACATTATTTTTAACTGATTCTGTGTTATTCTAATTATGGAACTTGGAATGACCATATATGTCCCATAGGAGTTACAGATCTTTATCAAAAGTTATGCATACTTATTAGCTGAGTACGAAATCTCATTAATAATTTTATTGAGATTTACAGTACTGTGCATGTGATCTGAATACTGAGCTGCGATTGGTTTTCACCCTCATTAATTATTCATGAATTTTACAAATTATATTAATATGCAGGCTAAATCTAGTAGAGGGGAGCATACATACTACATAAAATAGTCATGACCACTGCCTTAAAATATGTTGTTGTAGTAAATATGTGGGTAAATATTGCATGTATCTGTGGCTTCCACCAGGGATTGACTCCTGGGAAACCCATGGGCATTTGTCAGATTTTCGCACCCATTCCACAAAAAACGGGGCAAATAGGAAAGCAGAAATGAGCAAAATTTGATATCGACAGAGAAACTGGGGAAGACATGTGTTAGATGAGGCAACTATTGAAAGGTAAAAATCCCAAAAATTGGCATGTAATTTTAAATATTCAAAAAGTTACAAAAAGTTTTGCAAACTGAGTAATACACACTATAATTAGTCGGAAAATGTAAGTTTCATCAAAGTTCACAGATATATGTTGTACTAAAAAGCGATAGCCTTGCGCGGTAACTATTTCAGGAGGAAGTTGAATGAATAATTGTCACAGAAAACCTGGATTTAGAATATATAGACAATCTTTCGCCACGAATTGGCTTGCTTTTTCTGAGAGCATGTTACCAAAAATTTCGCATTTTACGACTGTATTTTATTTATTTAAAATTTCTATGAGTCAAACCGAGTGTAAAATCCTCTTGGTGGTTTCTAAAAACGGAAAATATGTAGACATGTAAAGCCCAAAGCCTGGCACTGACAATAATACAGTCTGTACTCTATAAAATGCGTATTAATCATGGTAACGGATGTTACAAACTATTACAAAAAGTGCTATTGTTCACAATGTCAACTAATACAGTTCAAATCAGGTATCTTAAGCTACCAATCATATCAATCACCTGGTATTTTGATATAATTGATAAAATTTGCATCTTATTTTGTGTAAGTGTTGCATTCTTTCAATCTTATTTTACCGTTAATTAGTATTACGTCATAAAATAATATTCTGTGATTTATCTGAAAAAAATCTCATAGGTTTCATTATTCGTAAGTCTTGAACTTTATCAGGATTTAAACAAGTTTCTTCACTAACTGTATAACAATATAAACATGAGGTTACGTCTTTCGCTGTACTTCATTCTTAGCTAGTGGTATAAACGGATGTTACTGAAAAGCTTTATAAATTGTAAAGCTTCTTGCAGTCGTTTTTCAGCCTTAATTATTGGCCAAAGCCCTGCCATCATGCCAACCTTCGATCATTTCAAGTGTTTTATCGCTAAACTCGAAATTCCTCCGAGACTTTCCGTGGGCAGTAGGCTCCTCGATAACACATAGCACATCCCTGAAGTCCACCCATATTTCATCCGGATGGGTGGGCCACTTCAAGCGGAGCGGTAATGTCGTCGATGTTTTGTTTAATTTTATATTTTCACTCGTAATTTTAGGATAGAACTAGCAATTTGTATCTAAACATTCAATACAAATTAAAATATTGCTTTTGGTGGCGTAAAAATAGGGAAACTTTTTTTTCTTCTGAAAAACATCGTTCACTTCCGGTTTCATGTAACATCCGTTACACTAGGTTAATATACAAATGAAGGCTCCAAAGGTCGTTTTAAATGAATTAAAAGTACTCTACTTAGTTGAAAACAAATAGTTACCTGGCTAACTAGAGAAATAAGAGCAACTTAAGTAATGCAAAGCAAAAGACGTGTTGAATCTCTCCGAGGGAGAGACTTGCGAAATCCTTGTCGTATGCTTTCTGTGTCTCAGTTACACTGAGCGTTCTATTTTTGTCAGGTAAAACGTTATACGTAGGTCAATATTTTTATTTAAAACTTCAATACAAATTTAAATATTGCTTTTGGTGGCTTAAAAATGGGGAAATATATTTTTTCCTAAAGGACATCGTTCACTTCCGGTTTGATGTAACATCCGTTACATTAGGTTAATATACAAACTAAGGCTCCAAAGGTCATTTTAAATGAATTGAAAGTAAGTTGAAAACAAATATTAATCACTTACCTTTGATTCTTTATCACTAAAACAGACGTTGCTTGGCTAACTAGAGGAATAAGAGCAACTTAGGTAACGCAAAGCAAAACACGTGTTGAATCTCTCAAGTCATAGACTCGGGAAAAGAGATCGGAAAATCCTTGTCGCATGCTTTCGGTGTCTCATGTTACACTCAGCATTCTATTTTTGTCGGGCAAAACGTCATACATAGGTCAATACGGTGTACAACGTTTATCGAGACTGGTCTGGGAAATGCGGTAACGGATGTGACAGTAACGGATGTTACATAACTTGTTGTTTTTTGCCACATCTTCTTCTTTATTCTGACATGAGCGTTTATATACCGCAGGCTACAAGGTGAAACCAAGTCCTATTACTACAAAAAATATTGTGCTTCTACTTTAAATTGTGTTCTAGAAATGCTGGTAACGTATGTTACACGCTTAAGCATACGCACCTACATTAAGGAGCGATTAGTATAAAAAGAAGTAGTGATAGAGATTTCTGCACCAGGGTGGCAATTTATTATTTTCTGGTAACGGATGTGACATTAAATCAGTGGACATTTGTTTTTTGATTATCAAACATTTAAATTCAATATCCAGACCAAAAGAGTACTACTAGCCGTTTAGCCATTTATCCCTTGAGAAAAACACACAACAACGTTTTAGCTAACGGATTTTACAAGGCTTAAAACTAGCTCGTTTTCTAGTGACATTGATCCGGGGACATCGTCAAATGGGTGAAAATGAGCTATTTAAGGTCAAATTATGGGTTATGGTTGAAAGATGCCATGATGGTTATGTTTGTTTTCTAGAAATACTGACTTGTTCTTATAAAAAATATCATTACCCCATGATTCTAGCGCTTTTTCAGGTATTGATCGAGACGGCTGGGACATAAAATATTAAGCGATTTGCCCCGTTTTTTGTGGAATGGGTATTTGTTGCCTGTCGGTGAGGGGTAATTAAAAGGCTTACTTTGGTTACATACACAGGAGTTTGTGTACTAATGTGCTCTCAGATCTCACACTGGTACAGGCCGTATTGTTCAATGCAATTGCACTTCAAGTGCCTAGGCGGCTATATAAGAGTGCCAAGATTTTGAAATGGTTTTACAGTAGTATCCATGGTTGAAAAGAGCTTCTATACTGTATACAAAGCTATGACAGGAGTGAACATATGTTTGCTAAGATATTATTTCAGCAGCACTTTGAGTTTTTGCGAATTCTAATTTATCCTGTGTTTCTTGTCCCTTGAGTAATGCTTTATTGTTTTTTGTATCCCAAGAGGAAATGTGCCAAATTCTATAATTGGAAAACAAAGATCCTCTGGAGAACTATTATTACATGGTCTGAAATAGAGCAACAAACAGGCAAGCTGACTTAGTAGGTCTATTATCCGACTCCCCTAGCACAAACCATGTATGACACTGCGTAGCCAAAAGTGTAAACTCAAGCACACCTAAGCATAGTCAGCAAGTTTTTCCTTGTTCCAAAGGTTGTTCATTTTGATACACTAGCACTTGAAGACTGTCTACAATCGATTAACATTATATTCATTGTAAATGAAGGTTAGGATATGACTTCAATGAAAAAAAAATATTTGCGTGATTATTGTCGCGTAACAAAATGTAGGCAAAACAACGGTTTGTTTTTATTTCATAGAATCATAAACAAATAATAAAGTAACATTTCCCTGGTGCTTTCTTGTCCGGCCATTTTTAGGGCGAGCGCTCCCAAACAAATTTTTGTCAGTAACCCCTGTTGTTTTAACTTCCTGTATTGAATTACAACTTTGCACTGCATTAATCATATTCCATATTGTTTCATTATATTGTTTTTAGTCAGGTGTATAATCCATTTCGTCAGCTCATAACTCCCCGAGTGAACTGAGACTGAGTGAGTAAATTTAATAGTTAAAAAAGGTTTTATAAATGGACCCCACCTCTTGAAAATCGCATTGAAATAATTATGTGAGTTGAGATTGTAGGCATCTCACCTTTGCTCCGAGGATTTTTCTCCGGTTTACCTGCCTCCACAAAAACCAACATTCTAAATTCCAATTTGATCTATGGTTTAGCCGGGCCCTGACTTTGATCAGCCTTAGCCTGCTTTCAGGCGGTAGATGGTGTTTTGTTCGCGCAGCAAACGGATCATTGAAGCGGCCGCCCTATTGGCCGAGCGTGATTGAGACTTGGAATCGAATGACACATGGAGTGGGGAGGGGGTGGGGGAGAAAAACAGATCTGAAATATGGCGGCCGCTTCAATGACCCGTTTGCTGTGCGAAAAAAACACCATCTACCACCTGAAAGCAGGCTATATCAGCCCCTATAGTTGTTGCAGGTCTCGTAAGAAATTCAGAGTTTTATTTATGTTCAATGTTTTCCATCTGAGGTGATCCTGGCTAAAGATAACCCTAAGGTTACCCTAACGACCTACCTTCTCATAATTGTATTTTTATTATGCCTTATTACTGTACATTTCCATCACCTTATGAGAAAATACATGGTTACCGTTGTTATTGTTAGTAATGGCATCAGATATAGTAGTAAATGGTTTTCCTCCCTCCGTAAAAATCAACCGTAAGTCGAGTGTAGTGTGTCCAAAACATGTAGTGGGGAGTTTGTGAGGAGTAAAAGCAGGCCCCCACCAGCTGTAAGCTGTAATATTCAGCCTGCTATAACAAATAAAAGATTTATTTAATGGCCCGATTCCTCAGTTCTTGGATATGATGTTCCAGGTCAGCATCGGCACTTTCACTTGGTCAGGAGTACGAGTACTTTTCTATACTTTTAAGAATCATTCCGGAACAAAAAATGATCTTGCTGCGACCCCAATGATAGAAAAAAACGAGTGGAAATCGCATGTTTCTTTGTGGCCTGCCATTATAAGTTTCAGTCTCCTTCAAGATGTAGAAAATAGAGGCTTTCCAACGTAACAAAGTGAGTTGGAAAGCGTCTTCATTACGGCACGTAGCTATTTGTTTATCACTTAAGTGATAGTTCATTAGTTCTTTCAAGTCTCCTTGGAAGGTGGCGTACTCTATTCTGTTAAGAGGTAAATTAGAGGATACCTTTGAAACTCTACGTGAAGGTTCGTACTGTTGCATAGTCGTAAAAGATTTGAGTCAACGAGGCAGTACAAAAAGTTTGAGAATTTCAAAATTCAGTCCTACAACGTAGTACATAACATTTAGTGCTCCTTATGTGTTTTACAAGCCTTCTGACATTATTTTTCTTTGTCTATTTTTTCTCCTATGAATTCTCGTCTCCTCCGCGGGAGAACCGGATATTTTTGGAGGAACTGTTATCTCGGGATCCTTGTCGGCCATGGTCAGCCGCCCAGTCGCACGTGCAGATCGAACATCTCAACACCAAAGGGTCGTGAGTCCCTATACAAACGCCATCCAGATTGTTATACCAAGAGAAACCTTTAGCTTAACGAGTTCAGTTGTTATACGATCAGACTTTCATTATTTTTAAGATTCTTCAATTTTGTTTAGGTGACATTGATTTTGAATTATTGCCTGCTGTTTTCTATAAACTATAGGCGAAGTTGCTTGAGAGTTAATGATCTATAAGTGTTTAATGTGAAGGATTTCTTTCTGTAGTTATAAACATTGATAGTTTGAGGTTTGCGGATATCAGTTGCTTTTATATAGCTTAAGTATAGAGCTCGCTCTTATTCAGTTATTTTTTAACTACAGTAATTAGGTGTTATTGATTCATCCAGATTTCACTGGGAATGCAATTCATGAATTATTACGTAACAGATTTAGAGTGAATTTTCAGCTAACTCTTTGTAATATGTTTTTTGTAGCTGACAGAAGGCCGTAAATTATTACTACTCTTAGTCTTTCAGTTACCCCGTATTATGTCATTCAAGTTCAAGTATATGAAGTGGTTCATTTTGGCTACTTTATCGATTCTTTAACGAAATGCTAAGAGAAGGATTGTTTTTCTCTTACTAGTAATTTGGATTAGTTGAAATTTATTATCACGTACCATTGCTCGGGTACTAATCCAAATCGTTGAAAGTGTCTGTCTCCAAAAAAATAATAATAATAATAATAATAATCAAGGATTTTCTGGGATATATTGCGATATATTAATATATCGTGTTTAAATATATCGTTCAGACTTTATTATTACTAGTTGTAGATCTTTGCATTTCCGCGGTATTATGTACAATAATAGATGATAGTAATTTTGCTTGTAAAATTTGTCTTTACATATATATATATATATAGCTAAGTCTGCTTACTGAAATTCGTTTGTAAAGTCTGATTTAAAATCGGGCTGGAGGTGTAATGATAAAAGTTTAATTAGTTGTAACTATCCTATCGAAGCATTATTTTACTTTATTAGTTTTGTTACGCAGGACCCCATTGTAAACTCCTCGAAGATATGTGCACCCTGTCTAAACATAGCAGTTGTTGTTATTATTATTATTATTGTGAGCCTCTTAAGACGGGCGAATGATTTGGTATTATTAAGTATACCATGTTTGTACGTTGTTTAAGATTGTGAAATTGATCTGTTTGAAGCAGATTTCCCTGACCTTAGAGTAAGGGATGTGATATAGTGTAGCACGATTTCAGTGCCGTTGTCTTTTTGGCATAATACTGCATGGATTGCATTAGATCCAATTGGACCAGATTATTTATCAGACAAATAATGGATCAGTATTTTCTGATTTTGCAAAAGAGTATTGAAATATGTATATAATGAAAGCGTTTGATGGTGTATTAAATGAATACATTTTTAAGGATTTTAATTTCATATTGACAGTTTTGTCTTGTATAGCAGCTTTGATCTGTGATGCAAGTTTTACAGGTTATGGTGCATTTATTTTTTGTTGATCGCAAAATTTTGTACTGTATATGAAATGAAGATGTTAGTGTAGAGAGATTACTGTTGAGAGTTGGACTGTTGTTAATTTACATTATTCATGTATTATAGTCCTATTGTCATTTTCATGATTTATATTATTAACCTTTTGTTTTCAGACTCGTTGGATTCCTCGAGACCAGATTTCATTTGTTGGATATAGATATCAATAATGGGTTGTTAACCCTAAGCTGTTCAAAATGATTTTCAGTCAGTCTTAGTCCATTTTGATATAGACATGATGTACTGACATTCAATTCTTACTTGCCACGGTTAACTATTCCGATCTTGAATCTGTTGTTTTTTCAACACAAATGTTTGAGTGATTTGTAACAATTGGGCTGGAAGTGTGATGATAAAAGTTTAACTGTGAGCCTCTTAGCGGGCGAATGATTAGGTATGCTCTTAGGTATACCATATATTAGAATGTTATTTAAGATTCTGAAATATAATTGATCTGTTTTAAACAGATTTCCCAGACCTTATATAAGGGATGTATTACTAGTGTGGTTTCAGTATCGTCTTTTACACTGTATCGATCGCATTTAAGGTCGAATTTCACCACATTTTTATCAAACAAGTGGATCAGTATTTTCTGATTCTGCAAAGAAGTATTGATATACGTATTTAATTAGGAATACCTGTACCCTTTGTTGTCGATCGTGCTCTGTTTATCGAGTAGAAACTAAAAGTCAGTGTTTTCTGCATGTCTTAAATTTAGTGTAAAAATTATTGAAGAGGGAACTGCACACGTGTAATATAGCGGTATGATGCATGTTTTTCTCATGTTACTCGGTTCTCGTCTTTGTAGTTTTCTCGTTTGCCGTTTGCTGCTGTCCACCAGGCATCCGGCACTGTCACACTCCAGTAGTTGTAGTGTTATTATGATTTTGGGCGTGTTGCGTAGTATAGGAATGAATAGAGGCTTTCCAACGTAACAAAGTGAGTTGGAAAGCGTCTTCATTACGGCACGTAGCTATTTGTTTATCACTTAAGTGATAGTTCATTAGTTCTTTTCTTGTACATATGTTTAATATTCATATTTGAGGTATATAAAGACCAATCAGTTTAGAATTCTTTCTCTCGCTTGCTGGACAGCCACAAGTCAGCCAAACTTTAGTTTCAAATGTTTTAAATTATTATTCATCAAGATATAACCATTTTGGCTTTAGCCCTCGGAGCCTTGTACGATTGCATTCGGTCGAGGAGTACGTTTCCAGAAGTTTTTCCACGTAGCAAGACGTGGTTTTTTACGATGGTTTTTCGTACCGGGCAACGTACATTATTTTCTTTAGATATCGATTTTTCGGTATTATTTGATTTAAGCATGTGAAAAGCTATTTATTATCATGTGATTACGTCATTTGATTGTGCAACCATCCGTTTAGGATGATGTGTGGTTATGGAATGTTTTCTCTATTCCTTCATGTCCTGTTAAATCATGTCCTGTTAAATATTATGATTTTGTAATATTAGTACTATGTAATGATTTTGTAATACCGTAGTTTATTAAAGAAACCGTTTGCTGCTGTCCACCAGGCATCCGGCACTGTCACACTCCACTAGTTGTAGTGTTATTATGATTTTGGGCGTGTTGCGTAGTATAGGAATGAATGAACACTAGTACAGTGCTCACTAATACTGATTTGAATTTAGCCTGAATTTCAGCGTCTCCTCTGGTTCGTTATTGAAAATTACTCAAAAATCAAACATTGTACATGCAGATCTAGATGGATGACTTTATTGACATGTAGAACGACACATTCCCTAAATATTCACAAGGAATAGCAATGTTATGTGGAATTGGTTATTTTGGGATTCCTGTCTCAAAAGATTTAATTCACCCGGATTCAGAGATCTTGATAGCATTGTGACTTGACAGTTGTATTAACTTGTCAGGTTGCAGCATGGGTGGCATGCAAAAAATTGTCACTATCTTGCCACTTTATCTGCACCAGCATAGTTCCCTTGGGTGTGTGCGGCTTTTGATCGAGATTTTGAGATAACCCCATATGTGACCTTACATGTATATATTACGGAAGCCTGATGGTTTTTGTTTTTGCTTTTCTGTTTTTATTTTTTGCATTTCTCAATTTCAAATCGCTCCTTTTGGATTTTGTTTGTCATGTTTTCAATTCCAAATCCCTATTTTCTCTTTTTTATTTTTGCTTTTTCGATTTTGTTTTTACGTTTTTCAATTTCAAATCGCGTTTTTCGGTTTTTGAATTTTGTTTTTACATCAGTTTTTTTTATTCCAAATCGCTATTTTTAGTTTTTGTTTTTCGGTTTTTGAATTTTGTTTTTCAGATTTCGGTTTTTGTTTTTCGGTTTTTGAATTTTATTTTTCGGATTTTCGGTTTTTGTTTTTCGGTTTTTGAATTTTGTTTTTACGTTTTTCAATTCCAAATCGCGTTCTTCGGATTTTGAATCGTTGTTTTCTTACAATTACAATTTCAAAAACAAAATCGGTGAGTTCAAAAACAAAAACAGAATCCATGAGTTCAAAAACAAAATCGGTGAGTCCAAAAACAAAAACAGAATCCATGAGTTCAAAAACAAAATCGGTGAGTTCAAAAACAAAATCGGTGAGTGTAGACCATGATGCTCTGCGGCCCGATAGTAAAGATGGCGGACGGAGGAGGCGAAAAAGCACATGCTGTTTAATACTCCTGGTACGTACAGTGTTTTGTTAGTACACGTAAGTTATTATTATGGATTATGTAATCGATAAGGTCCTTATCGATTCCCAGAGATGCAGATATTCTTAATTGACCTGGTGAAAAAGTCGAAATCAAATGAAATAATAGTGGACTATATACGGCGTGGAATCGAGGTACATGTAAGCTTAACTTAAACTTCACTTTTAACTATTACGTCTACGTAGGATACTATTAAAATCTTGGAAAACTAAAGTTCACAGTCAGTGTTAATGGTCACATATTAATCATTTAGTATTAGCACCTTGAAGAGACGACTGAGGGTCCTTGGTATTCGCCGGCATGTCAACGTGCCTCCGAATGACATAATTCTGGATGCACTACATGTCAGGACTCTTACAGTTTTAAGTGATTTTGTAGAGGGGATATATGTATTTCTGAGATATCATTATAAGGTATAAAATTTACAGTTAGGTTCCCAGTTAGAACCCCATTGAGGTTCCCCAGTTAACATTCCCATATTGGATCCCATGTTACTAGTAATAGATAAAAAGCAAGACAGAAATAATTAAAAAAATTTAGTTATATATTAACCCTTTCACTCCCGGATACAGTTGAGCTGAATTGGTAAATGTTGAGTGTAAAATTAACCCTCCCCCCTCAATTCAAGTTTGGCTAGCCCTGGGTAATTATGCACCACTGAACTTTTAAGCCAAGGGCTCAAGCTTCCCCACAATGCCATTTGGGATAATTCTATGGTGCCATCCAGGTAAGTTTGGATCTGCTATAGGGTGTTTTAAATGAAATCTGCTCTAATTTTGGACCAATAAGCCAACTTCAGTTAAGAGAGCCAGAGGACATCATACACTGATCCTGATATGTATGAAAAAAAACTGGTAAAAAATTACAGCAATGACTTCTACAATATTAGAATGGTAAAAGGTTGGTTTGGTTTAATGCTCTCAACATCTATTATCTTCTAAATTTTTATTACCATTGTTCTCTCAAGCTTTTAGTTCCTATATCTTCCTCTAGATATATATATTTTTATTTGTTCTCTCTCTTTCGTTTCTGATCTTAATTGAGGTGATATTAACCTGCCATTTATCTCAGTCTCAATAGGTAGTGGTCAACTTGTAAGCTTTTGCTACTTTGACCACTATGCACAATTTACTTATGAAGCCTTTTTCTCCTTTAATTATTTACTACCCATTGGGTTGCATATACTCACAACTGATACATAATCTCTCTTTCTGCAAACTTGTTTCTGCATAGCCTACACTTTATTGGGATTTACCAAACACATGACTTGGTGCACATCATTACTATGAATGGCATTATGTAAAAATCAAGTTGATTAATATCCAAAGTACAGTAATATCCAAGTTTGTTTTACTATACAGACAGACATCTCTTTAAAAGGGAATGAAATGTTATTTTCTTCTTTGCCAGGTGGAAACAATGAAAAGATATCAGACCTTTAACAGGAAGATTGTGTTGTAGCCGTAATCGCTGATGCATGTGTCTGTAGCCAATGTTTACACCAGGACCATCAATTTCACTCTTGAAAGAAAGGATAATAAAGTTAATTTCCAGAAATTGAGAATTGCAAAAAATAAAAACAGAAAAGCAAAAACAAAAACCATCAGTGACCCTCCTGGGCTTCCGTAAACAAGTGCTCCATCTTGATTCTAGATCAACGCTTCACGCCATTTCAGTTAGGGACGGACCATTAGAAAAGTTATGGGGGGGGGGGGGGGGGGGGGGGGGTGGGGGATTCTCAAGCTGCATGCATTTTTTTTTTATTCCAGTTTGCTGTGCAGCAATTTTTTTTTCGGCTACAATCTCATGCACGTTTTTTTTTTGAAAATATTTTATGTACTAATCTATTCAAAATTAGCTACCTTTGTATATCAAAGTCATTGCGTACAAAAGCCTACATATCGATAACCGGTGACTCACTTCCATTATCGGCCCAGTCATTTCACTCAAAAATACATGGATTTGGGGAGCTATTTTGCCTTATAAAACAAATAAAATGATATGACTTCCACTTACCTTCAAATCAAAGTTAAGTAACATCTAATCTGCAACTGATAACTGTCAGTTGGAGTGATTAGGGGCCGTCGACATATTTGAAATGCCCCGCTTAACGCACAACGGACGTTTAGGGGGGGAGGGGGGGAGGGAGGGGGTAAGGGCATGGACGTTAGTGTGGGGCATTCAGAACAAACACATTTTCATCAATAGAAGTACACTTTTTAATCAAACGTTTCCAGTCAGCTAGATCTACATAGAGCGCAATTTCTGTTGAATTTCCCGGAAATTTCAACAAGGTCTTTTGATTAGAAGTATCATGAAATACCTCAGTCAAACCTCCAGGTGAGTGAAACTCAGTTTTATAGTCGACACATAATGAGTATTTTAGTCAGGGTCCGAAATGAGCTCGTACGGGAATTAGAGGTACTAACTGACTGTACAGTTGCATCTATTAAAGCTGTAAACTTGTTTTATACTTTGTTTACAAGTGAACTCCCGTGTATTTCATTACTGTTTTTCCTGACTTTATAAGAGCATGAAACAATGGGTGGACGTTAAGGGGGGGGGGGGGGGGGGGGTCTGACCTTAACGTGCGTTGTACGTTAAGGCGGGGCATTTCGACCTTATATTAAGATTTCGACCATACAAATTCGAATTTGCTTTCGCGAGTAAAGTGATTTTTTACAAGGCGTTCCTGATTTAGGAACTACCTGGGTTTAGCTTGAATACTTACCGCTGAATTCAGATAGAAGAATAAATTTGCAGTATTCTGGTGTATAGAAAATTGAGGTTTCTCAATTTAGAGTGGTACAAATCACTGTTAAAGTTCTATTTCGTCATGATTTCGTACTATTTTTGTTGTGTGACTTTTTGGTATGGCGGGGAGCTGCAGTAAGAGAGAATTTGGAGCGTTCAAACGAAAGCAGAGAATTCTCCTTCGTATAATTCTGGTATCAACAGGTAAGCCACATTATATACTTGTAATGCGACTGAAGTTGTTCTTTCTCTCAAATAAAATCGCATTTACTTCAAAGCGATGACCAATAGCAAATGTCCTCTTCTGTGTGCAATGATTTTTGATATGACTTACCGGTAATAATTCTTGTCCTAAGTAAACTTTAAGAGCCATGGTCCTGTGAAATTTTTTTTTGATCAGGGCTAGCGTACCCGTATTAAAAGTTATACTTTACTATTGATACCTATAAAAGTGTACAGCTGCATCACTTTGCATGGCAAATGATTGTTTATGATTCAAGCTCATAGCGAGACCAGTGAAAATCCCATTCAAACAAATCTTTTTGAGAGACGAAAAATTATGTAAATTTCTCCTGCTTTTAATAGTGGATAAATCAAAGGATACATATGTGTACCTCTCACAAAAGAGTTGCTGCAATAAAAACAGTGATAGAAGGAAACCATTTGCAGTTGATGGCATCCCTGTACATTTGTGCAGTCCCCTGGCCTCTGCCTTGCCTCTCCCCCTCCATGTACGTTTTTTTTTTCTGTGTTGCTGGCAGTGCATGAATATTTTTTTTGATAATTTTCCCTCGTATGGATTTTTTTGGGTGAATTCCCCCCCCCCCCCCCCCCCCCCCCCCCACCCAATAACTTTTCTAATGGTCCGTCCCTTACGGGTACTAACTGCTTCAATTTCCTTCAGAGATAAACGTGAAAGAAACACGCCCCAGACATGTCCTAGGCTTTTTAGTACCAACGGACACAGAAACCAATCAGTCGTGACTGTTCCCACGCTCTGAACAAAAGACGGCTTTTTGGCTTTTTTCACGTTTTAACGCACACTCGTTACACTCGTTCTCAATAACACGTGCAGGTTCGAAACGAAACTCCTGACTTCGAAGTCGTTTCTGGTGGATGTCAATCAAACGGTTTCCATGGAGTTTGAAGTGAACCCGTTTCGGGTAACTAACATTTTGTAAACATGGCAAAGTCTTTCCCAAAGTCGCTATCATGCTTAGAGCCAAGGGTTTGCAAAATAGGGAAATCACATAAACTTTGTGTGAGCGAGCGGTTTGTGTATAAGATCAAAATAGGGAAATCGCATAAACTTTATGTGTGAGCGAGCGGTTTGTATATAAGATCAAAATAGGGAAATCACATAAACTTTATGTGTGAGCGAGCGGTTTGTGTATAAGATCAAAATAGGGAAATCGCATAAACTTTATGTGCGAGCGAGCGGTTTGTGTATAAGATCAAAATAGGGAAATCGCATAAACTTTATGTGCGAGCGAGCGGTTTGTGTATAAGATCAAAATAGGGAAATCACATAAACTTTGTGTGAGCGAGCGGTTTGTGTATAAGATCAAAATAGGGAAAACGCATAAACTTTATGTGTGAGCGAGCGGTTTGTGTATAAGATCAACATAGGGAAATCACATAAACTTTATGTGTGAGCGAGCGGTTTGTGTATAAGATCAAAATAGGGAAATCGCATAAACTTTATGTGCGAGCGAGCGGTTTGTGTATAAGATCAAAATAGGGAAATCGCATAAACTTTGTGTGTGAGCGAGCGGTTTGTGTATAAGAAATCTGATTGTTTATATAGCTTTCAAAGGTCTTGGAAAAATAATTATAGTTATTTTTATTCATCCAGTTGCAGATATGCTCCTTATAAGAGGTTTTATCGAGCAATACCCTCGAGCTCTACCTCGACGAGCTCCGGGCATGGATACAACATTCGACAGGGCAAATATTTGTTTTAAACTCTCAGGAGATGCTCTCCACTCTCGACTGACATTTCGGTGAGGAATTCAAGCAAAAAACAATCGTTTTTCGGCTTAGTTTCCGCCATTTCTCTACCTATGTCGTTGACCTCCTACACTATTTATGTTTCCTCCACATCTGGGAGTTGTATGGCGACGTTTTCGTAGTATTGAGATTCTGCTTCATCTCCTTCAGCAAATTTCAAACATCCCTCGCGATCGTGTCCGTCTTGGAGAATAGATCGTTTTCACTGACGTCACAAAAACATTTGCCTCAAGAAAATACTGATATTAGTAAAATATTTTTAATGGTGTGTATAGAGCAGGTAAAAATATGTAAATGACCGAAATTTTGGAGCATTAGAGTACTTCCTAACTGAGCTGTCGGACAAATAATATTCAAACAATTTAGTGTAATTTGTATGCGGCAGCCATGTTGGTGTACCTCTTTGGTACACCAAGATGGCGGCCGAAAACGTACTCTACAAATAAAGCTGTTTTTCCCAGCAATATGATTAGCATTCACTTAAAAACACTTTAGATATCACTTTTAACGTTAAATCAAGTCTAACATTTCAAATTGGCAGAAATATATGGATTTCCATGACATTTAGGAAACACGCTGAGCTCGGGGCTGTCACAAAATTAAAAATACTCTAACTCAATAACGACACACCGTATCGACGTAAAATTTTACAAGAATACTGAGTATACCGATACCTAAATTATATTAAAAGAACAGGGTTATAGATCATTTAGTTTAGATTTTAGAATTTTGATGACGTCACGTGAAAACGATCTGGGTTGCAAGCTAACCAGCTCTCCCTTGACAACCAACAGAGATTGACTGAGCCGTGGTATCAAAGCTGGACTTCGAAGCGTTTTTTCGTCTTACTTACTAAATTCATCTCGAAACAAGTCTTATACAGAACAAAAGTAAAGGTTGTTCTTTACTTTTGATCCGGTATTTTGTCAAATATGCGGCGCAAAATAGAGTTTGGACGCTCAAACGAACTCACCTCGAATCTCAGGCATGGCAAACATGGCGGCCGCTAAACAAGGTAAAGTAGTCATAATTAAACGAATAGTATTGTAATAGTTGAGCAGATTCCTTCTTTCTTTTATTCTATGTTATATAAACCAGTAATTACGGCGTTAATTTCTCAGGTTTATAACTTTGGAGAGTACACGAAACATTGACGAATGGTGACAGCTAGTGTCAGTATTAAAATGCAATGGTCGATATGACCACATACAGGAAGGCCAAGCTCTGTATTTGCACTGTGAAAGTTCTAGAAGAAAAAATGAAAAATAAATAAAATATTTAACTTTGAAGAACTGGTCTTGTGTTATCATGTGTCTATAATTAACCATATAGCAATCAGTTAGTGCTCTGGCACCTGTAAATCGGTATATTTTCTGGCTAGCTCTTTTTCTTTAATATTTATAAAGAGGGAGTCAGTTTTTCTCAACTATATTTTTCCTATGTTTGGTGTGGTGACATGAAATATTGAGAACTTATTAAACATATTGTAAGCTTCCTGCAGCAAACACATCAACTCTAATGTTTCAAAAAGTGACATGCTAGAAAATGATAAAGAACTTAAGAATTTAATTTATTTTATTTAATCTAATTGTTAAATTAATTAAGCTTAACTGGTTGGAATACTTAGACTTGGTGTTTTTCTTTAAGTGCAAATTAGGCATCGTAAATCTGGATATCAATCATTATCAGAATCAGTTATGATGTATAAATCTCTTAACGGTCATGGGCCAAACTACCTAAGGGAATTGTTCTCTTATTCTGGAGAAGGTCACAGTTATAATCTTCGAGACTCTACCACAAACCTTAGTTTACCAGCCCCTAAAACAAATTTTGGTAAACGTGCATTTGCTTACAGTGGAGCAGCATGTTGGAACAATTTACCTCAAACACAAAAGCAGAGTGAAACATTGATGATTTTTAAACGTAGATTTAGTGATGTAGCTTTTAATAGTATTATTTAGGCTTAGCATTTAGGTTAAAATAATTATTTCAAGTATTTAGTAGTTATAATTAGATTTATTAGTATTTACGATAGCTATTCTTGTATTTTTAAGACTTTTGTATTGGACACGGCTCGTGTGAAAACCAACCCTGTTGATGACGATTACCGTGTATAAATAAAGATCATACATACTTCATACAGTCAGGACCCGGGGAGGGGGGGGGGGGGGGGGTACTCTACCCAATGTTGGGTAATGGTGTGCCGCTGGGGCTCTGAAACCCTTACCCTGTTTAAGACAAAAAACCTCAAATTTCCATACCTTGTTCAAGACAAAGTGTTAAAATTTGATACCCTTCTATAAGACGAACATACAACAAGAATCCACAAGAAGTGTCTATAAAGTCGACTGTTTTATTTAGAGGTCAGGGATAAACTGATTACAAATCGATATCTGGTAATGAGTATGATGTTTACATCAGATAAATGTCATGTCAAAAGTGATAAATACCATACCCTGTTCAAGATCTGTCAATGTGAAAATGGATACCCTGTCTAAGACCAGAAACTCGAAAAACCATACCCTGTCCAGTGGATCATCCCCGTATAGTCCGTATATGGGAGTACCCCCAGGAAGAAGCAAGGCATATAAAACCAAAAAATTAAGGAATATATCTGATAGTGTTTATTAATCTATATAATATATACTTTTACTCGGTCTAGTGGATGTCAAAGGGGCACTGTCATTGGAATTGAATCTTCAAGTTTCTTTAAAACAAAACTACAAACTGATAACACCCTGAATTCGAAGAGTAATACTATGTGAATGCCCGGATATGGTTTTCAAAATTTTTCAATAAAGGATGACTAAGTGGATTACAAAAGCTAATTCTATGAAGAGGCCTGGTTAGGGGTATTGGGGATAAGGGATAACTAGCAAAATAATGACTGGGATAAGGGATAACAAACCAGAAAACAGTAGGGATAAGGGATAACCAAAGTCCATCGGGATAATCGATAACAGCCATCTGCATCTCAAGGATAAGTGATTAACTATCCTGAAAAATATAGGGATAAGGGATAACAGCACCCCACCTCCCCCTAATAACCGGGCCTCTATAAACTTGATTTCGGTTACAGCATAGTTAATAGAGTGGAATGGTTAGGAAACCCAGCGACCTTCTTTGTTATAGGTCTTTGTTAGCTTTTTTCAACCTTGAACGTGCACAAAAGACAATAGAAATTCCAATGTGTTAATCATTCAGCCAATAGAAACGCGTGAGTTCAGTCGTTCAGGGGACGCTAATGAACTATGATCGTGCACAATCTTTTGTCTTACCCCTTCCAACCTAATTCGCAGCGCCTTTGTTAGCCCCTTTGAAGTTTGCCGGGTTTCCTAACCATTCCACTCTATTAACTATGGTTACAGTGAACATATTTCAAGTTGCTCTCAATTTCTCTTAAAAGCAGTATTTTCCATCCACTCAAATCTTTGCCATCCTTTATCAAAATTGCCTCAAATTTTCTCGGCTAGTACACTGAATACTCTCATGCCTGGCAGAGAGATGAGAAACCTCTGCCTGCAGGGTAATATTTTTGTCTTTAGTCATGAGAATGTTTATCATTTTTGGGTTAATTGACAGTGTTCCTTTAATATTATTAAAATTTTATAGCGAGTGGTTAATAATGTATGCCTGTTACTGGCTAATAGCAAAATAAGAAACAAAATATATAACATTCTCTCCAATGGCTAAGTAGGGATATATAAAACTTATCAAAGTCCTGATATTTTTCTTTGCTTCAAAACTGGACATGTAACACCCACAGATTCAGTATCAAACTAAAATAATATTCTAAGATAATTTCTGCATCTCCTCAAGTACATGTAGCTAGCCATAGCCTGTCCTTTTCTAAGTTAAGGCAAAGGAAACGAACATTTAATTTTAAATAATACAACATTTATGAATATTGTCGTAGCTTAAATATAGCCTTAATTAAAGTTAAACACAGGATTTTATTTAAGTACATGAACGAGCGCCTAGAGTAAACAGTATTTATCCCCATATTGGTTAGATTATAGAATACCCCGCAACTTCGAAAGATCACTTGAAAACTGTGCTAAACTATGCTAAATTCTCCATTATAGTGCAGGTGTATGTAGGGTCGTTCTATGAATGATTTGGAGTCGAAAATGGTTAGGTTTTTTTTTATTTCAGCGATCTCGGAAGAGTTTAAATAATTGCTCCTTGTGAATTCTACGGAGCCCGATTAGTGCCATTTGATCTTTGCACTACTTTTCCGTTTTCTCGACTTTTTTCCCTACTTATTTTCCGACTTTTCCCCCGACTTTTTCCCGACTTTTTTCCCGTCTTTTTCCCGACTTTTTCCCCGACTTTTTTCTCGACTTTTTTCCCGACTTTTTTCTCGACTTTTTTCTCGACTTTTTTCTCGACTTTTTCCCCGACTTTTTTCCCCAACTTTTCCCCCCGACTTTTTTCTCGACTTTTGGTACCAAAAATTGCGGGCTCAGCCGTGCACGTCGAAGAAGGCAAAAACATGGCGTCGGACATATTTGCAGGAATTAAGAGATGTTATATTGTACTGCTTGTTCTTGTTGCTGAACAACCGTAGAGCTATGATGTTTTACCTCCCTACTTGCCTGTTCTGCAGAACGGTAACGTTGAACGTGCGGATTTAATTGAACGTTACTTTCATTTGGGAATGGGTCACTTGATGGGTTACATGGAAATCTTGTTGTTTTTGGGTTTATTGCACGGATGTTTTTTGAGCATCCGCCAATTGAAGAGAATACTAAAACATCGTGGTCTTGGAATTAAGGCGAAGAAATCGTACCGATCTCCAAGAGGTTTATCAGGCTATTGAAAGGGAATTACGTGGCAGTGGAAGTACGATCGGGTATAGACAAATGACTCAGAGACTTGTACATGAACATGGTATATCTACTGCTAAGGAAACTGTTAGAGAATTTTTAAAGATTTTAGATCCTGAAGGAGTCGAAGCAAGGTCAAGGCATCGATTACAAAGAAGACAGTACGAAACAGAGGGGCCAAATCATGTATGGCACTGATAGATGGGTACGATAAGTTGAAACCCTTTGGGTTCTGTATTCACGGAGCTGTTGACGGATACAGCAGGCGCATAATGTGGCCAGATGTTGGTCCTTCTAATAATGACCACTCTGTAATAGCTCAATACTATATCGACTGTGTTCGACAAATTGGGGGAAATCCGAGAACAGAAAATGTTTATGTTGCTGCTTTGCAACGCTTCTTTCACAACGAAGAACAAAGTTTTCTATATGGAAAATCAACTTCTAATCAACGGATCGAGGCCTTGTGGAGGATGCTTAGGAGAGGTTGTACAGATTGGTGGATTCGTTTTTTCAAGGACCTGAGAGATTGTGGCCTCTTTTGTGATGATGATGAGGTACAAGTTGAATGTCTCAAATTTAGCTTTATGCAGCTTATACGTGAGGAACTTCACAAGTACCAAACAGTGGAATTTGCATAGGATAAGGCCATCAACAAATGGAGAATCTCCAAGTGGTCGCCCTGATTTACTCTATTTTCTCCCAGACTTAACTGGTGCGAGAGATCTTATAAATCCAGTTTTACTAGATGATATAGAGATTGCAGAGGAAAGATGTTGCGTCAGACCTGCGAAAAACGGCTGGACAGATGAGTTTCTTGAATTAGCATCAATAATAATGCATGAGAAGAATCGCAGGATGCCTACAAATCCAGAGGATGCAGTGATTCTCTACTCAGTTTTGATAGATGACATTGCTAAGATATAATAAGGTATTAGCATTCAAAAGCCACGGATAACGCGACCCATTACAGATTTACTGTTCACCGATTGCGTGTAGAATATTGTTCTAGTTTGTCGTCATGCTACTTGAAACTAATATCGCAATGTTACCCCATGTGCCTTCGTCTGATTTATATGCGCATATAACAGGAGCCCGATTTTTTTTTGACCTAACTGTTTTTGGCAAATCATTATATTATATCCCGCCACCATGATATTTTTTGACACTGTCGGACCTTAGACTGTATAGGATTTGAAAAGACTTGCCTTTTTGACGGGTCTATGAAATTTGACTCCATATATAGTTTAGTCAAGAGGGTCTGGATGGGGTTAACAGACAACTGACAAACTGCCTGACATGTAATTCTCAACTAACACATAAGGATATTTTAACTGATAATTGAAAATTTACTGTTAGCTAATAAATTGGAGATCCAGCTTTGAAATTCAACAAATTAAGGCTAATTCTCGAAGATTACCCTTAACCGCCTAGAACATCGTTTTAAATGCCAATTGATAAATGGCCTAAATTAATTGTAACTGCTAACTGACATTTGTACCCCCCCCCCCCCCCCCCCCAAAAAATAGAAATAAAAAATAGAATATATAAATCCAGAACCTAAGTCAATGAAATTAACAATCATTTACTTGTATTGCATTATACAAACACCGTACACCTTAAAAATACATAGCCATACCCTAGCTAGCTAGCCATACCCTAGCGGCGGTGTAGAGGTTGTTTTTTTCGCGAGAAGACCGCCGCCATCTGGGCTGAGCATTGTAACGCAATCGATCTGGACGCGAGCTAAATTTTATTCATAGTTTTGCCCCTCCCGGCTATGACTGCATTTTTGCTCGCGCCCAGATAGCGTTACAATGCTCGGCAAAGATGCTTGGCCATGGTCTTTTCGCGAAAAACAACTTCCATGCACTGACCGCCGTTACGCAGGCTAGCCGTACCCCAGATTCGTTAACGCAAATTCAAGGTAAACGGTGCGGCTTATCTATTGGTTTTTACGGTGCACATCGCTATGTTTCACTTCAAACAAAAAGAAACAAGATACCCCACTGTGAAAAAAAAATGAACAAACTTTATTTGAATGTTGGAAACAATAGAATACCGCAATGATGACGTCAGAAAAAAGTTTTAGATCCAGAAAATTCGACTTCAATTAATTTTCCAGAACTGCTAGTCAAGTATAGCTGACAGAAAAATCGGGATCAATAGAGTAAGAAACAGCTGAGATGTGGATTAACAAAGGTAGAAATCTCACCATAAAAAGTTGCATTATATAATATATTTTCAGTAACGCGCGCTCTGAATGATTGAAACCAGAAGTCCTTAATGTTTATGCATTTCTGTTGAAATCCATTACTTTGAGAGTGTGTATATGTAGATCATGGAAATGACGTCAAAACTATTATTTATCGTGTGGTGCGCGCACTTTAATTTGTTCGCTCCGAGCGCGCACTCATCAAGACATTTCCGTCAAAATCTATGAAATAAAATATAATAGAAGATGGTTTTCTATGTTCTGTACTATGATTAAACACTCGTAAAGTTGTAGATTACAAAAGCTTGATAAATCACTCGCCACTCGCCTCCGGCTTTTCTCATGCTCTAAAACTCTACTGAGTCATATTTTGTCAGAGTACAGAACATAGAAAACCATCTTCCATTTGTTAATAGGATCGTACCAGATAGGGTCCAGTACTAATTAAATAAGAGTATTTTGAACTTTTGTCAACTAATCCATTACGTATACCTCCACATCTAATGCTCATAGCGACATAACATGTTGCACATACTCAATCCATAGTACCAGAAGTCTGGACTTCTGATAGTACCTTCTACCCAGGAGCCCATTACCAGGAGCGTCCATCTCCCATACTAGGTTTGTGAGTCAGCGTCTCACAGGATTTCTCGTGCCCATGCACACTTTGAGAATCCAATCAATCCATAGTCAGGACAATGTATAGTGTTAGTAAATCACCTCAAAGAACAATAGATCATTCTCAAGCTCGATAACAACAACAACAACTTTGTTCAAGTACTAGATATGGAAAACATTTAAAGATAATTACATCAAGCGTGCACGGATCGCAGTGGAGTCGGAAGGCAGTAACCAGGAAGCATTCTAAAAATAGCTCAATCCGGTCATATGCTGACTCACGGATATAGTATATATGGACGCTCCTGGTAATGGGCTCCTGCTTCTAGCATCATAACTGGCATGAAATTTAAAATTTGAATATTGACGACGTCACACTCCGGTACTCTATATATAGTACATGCACTACACACATTATCTCAACGTATCAGAGGCTACATGTACTTGATTTTTCACAAAATGAAATCATTAAATATTGACATAAATCTAGTGTTAATATACGTATGTGCACCAGGGCTGTAGCCTTGAAAACAATGGATATGACTACACTAGGGAATAATAGTCATTGTCAACTTGAAAAAGATTTTAAAAAAATGATATGTACAGCCTACATACTGTGTGCACCAGGCATGCAGTCTTGGTATAAAAGTGCAACAATTTACCACCATAATTTGGCAGTGTATATGACTCGACTACACTAGAGAACGACTGTCATTGTCAACTTGAACGAGATAATAAATGATATATACACTAATACAGCCTACATACTGTGTGCACCAGGCAGGTAGCCTTGATATAACAGTGCAACTACATTACATAGTGTATGCACAGAGTCTGAAGAAATATGTTCTAAGCCGGCAATACCAAAGCCCCGTCCATTTTGTATTCCGAAGGTTAATTATGTCAGCTTTGAAGCCGTCATATGTTGCATGAACCACAGGAAGGCGTAGTGTGTTCGAGCAAGTGTCTGCTTTGGAAAACTTCGATTATACTCCCCATGCTTCAGGCTCATGTAGGAATTCAATACTAGGGTCGGATCTTACGTGGCGGTAAGGCTTTACACCCTGTTGCAAAGAACAAGATGTCGCTCAGAGGTATATAAGGACTCCTCACCCTCTTCGATATCCTGTAGATAATCATGCCAACGTGAGAAGACTAAGCTCTCTGTGATTGCTTTGCTTGAGCCAATGGGACTTACATGTACTTTAACTGTGAATAGGCTTTCGAGGCCTTCTGCACTTAACTCTATATGTGAATAATTATATAACAAAAAACAGGGTGAAAGGCATCTGGATTTGCCTTCAGATCATCAAGAACTCCAAGTGCTGAGAGGCCTTTTTGGAAACTCTCGAGTGCTGGCTGGGCTCGTCCCAGGACAAACCACCTTGCTGTTGCATTCACAATCCTCGCAATGTCGCCTGTTGTTCGAATTGGTTGAGGGTTCCAGCGAGGTCAAGAATAGTCAGCAAGTTGCTACATGTATTGTTCAGTGATGACTCGCATAGCTTCCTCTTTACACGTCGAACTTTGCAGCATTTCAAGTGTTATGGACGAGAAAAAAGTCGGGGAAAAAGTCGAGAAAAAAGTCGAGAAAAAAGTCGAGAAAAAAGTCGAGAAAACAGTCGGGAAAAAAGTCGGGAAAAAAGTCGAGAAAATGGAAAAGTAGTGCAAAGATCATATTGGCACTAATCGGGCTCCGTAGAATTCTCTTTTCCGATTCCTACGAAATAAATCTTCAATAATAAAAGATTGATACTTAATGAAGTTGTGTGAGTGGTTTTTTGGTGATTTGGGGCCTTCTAAAGCAGTTTATTAGGATTCGTAATTTTGATCAAATGGCACTAATCGGGCTCCGTAGAATTCACAAGGAGCAATTATTTAAACTCTTCCGAGATCGCTTATGAAACATACCACAGGTAACCCAAAAGGCGGGAAATATAGGTCGAGTCTGGGAAGCCTGTGGGGAGAGCTGGTTAGCTTGCAACCCAGTATGGCGTTACTATGGGCCAACAAGTCACGTGACTGTCTATTGCAAAAGGTATATTGCTGACCGAAGCATGCAGACCAGTGTTGCCATAGAAATATAGTTGAGTGACATCAACCAAATTGACGTTTTCTGTTGGAAATTCAATTTCGAACCTGCACGTGTTATTGAGAACGAGTGTAAGTGAAATTCAGGTATTTGCTTAATTTAGAATCTAAGCAAAATATACCAGCTAATAATTAGGAAAGGCACTATAAAAGCAATAATAGCATTGCTTTTGGCTTGAATGCTTCAAATTATGCTACAATCTGGTAATTATGCTCGAGCAGTGCTTCTTTGAAAAATTATGCTCGTTTGCTCCAATTATGCCAAAAATTATGCTAGCACAATCCGCTCAGGCCTACTCGTGGAGGTCGGTAAAAGTTGTTGATATAGTAGATATTTTCATGCCAATGAATCAAGGTTAGGGCACACTTCGGTGCTCCAATTTGAAAAGTTGGTTATCATTGGAATGTTTGTTAATTCGCTGGAAACATGAGGATATAAAATTTCACAATTGCCTTAAATTGCCTTCCCCTTAAAATAACCAACTTTTCAAATTGGAGCAGGAATGTGTGCACTAACCTTGATTCACTGGCATGAAAATATCCACTATATTAACAACTTTTATCAACCTCCAGGAGGCTTTTCCCAATTTTCCTTAAAATTAGAGTTCAAAGATCATATTACAAGTTTCCGGCATGAAAACTTCTACAACAAGGTATCAAGGTTGTGACTTTATGGAATCTGTAAAAGTGCAAAGACTATATCTAACAAGCTCGAAGAGATAGACCACCCCCTCTTGATTTGCGGCGGCCATATTTAAATAGGTTAGCAGCAACTGAGATTTTCCCGCTAGATCAGTAAATGTTAGGTTTTTCCTGGCCATTCGGTGGTGCCATGAAGTACTACAAGTTTACTGTTTTGCCATTTGGTTTGTCTACTGGTCATAACATATTCACTACTGAAACTTATGAAGCTGTTAGTGCAATATTCGCGTGGTAAAGAGTATTAATATAGTCATTTACCTAGACGACGGTATGGGTGTTTGCCCTTCGATTCGTATTCTACCTGAAATCTTCAGACTTTCGCTGTTAAACCCGATCTTCTGATTGCTGATTTTGTTCCTTATTAAGAGGTGTTTGGTCCCCTCTTCAGTCCATCAGGTGGTTAGGATAAGTCCGATAAGCTGTGATTAGCAATCGATAAGGCACTTGCCTGTAGCATTTGTTGGCCAGACAGCTTGTTTCCGTGACGAAATAAAAGCACATGTTAGAACTAATAGTTCTGGTAGTATTTGTTTATCACTACATTTGGTAAGTCAATGCTAGACAAGGTGAGATTCCTTTGTAATCCTGGACCCTATTTTTTATGAGAATTACAGTTCTAGAAGCGTAACACACACGAACCGTATTCGAAATCACTTGTGAATGCTAGCTGTCCGTCTACCAATTAGAATCGTATACATGTACATACGGACGCACGCGTCCGTGATGTCAGTTGTGCCTTTATATCGATGGATGGTAGCGCATAAGAATTGGGACTCGCTAGAAATGAAACAAAGCTCTTTTGGAGGGAAATAAAGTATATTTAATTTTGCTCTGCATATTTTTGTACACTTACTATCCGATACTATTATCAAGTGGTTCACGGACAATTAAGCAGTTTCAAACTATCATTGATTCTGGCGGCATGAAAGATCATTTCCACAAATTAGGTGTCGGATATATTCTATTGTACAAAAGTCAGTAAATGACATCGAGCTAGAATGGATACCTCGTACTCAATGAATAGGCGGATTATGGACTTATTTTGTGCAGCCACGTCTCACTGGCCGGGACCTTGCTCCCAATCGACTGTTTTGCTAGTTTTGAAAACGCGGTAAAGTTCCTCGATTTTATTCAAAGTCCAGGCCCCGGTTGTTCAAAGGGTGGATAACTCGCTATCCACCGGATAACTCGCTATCCAGTGGATAAAATTTATCCACTGGATAAGTTTGGTTGCACAAAGCACGGATAGCGCTATCCAGCGGATAAAGTTATCCATGGTTAGGTAGGTTGTATAACTTTTTATCCAGTTTTTATCCACCGAATAAAAAATGGAGAAAACATGGCTGCTCGTAGACTTCTCCTTTTAAATAACAACTTAGAGGATTTAAATCCACCTAGAAGACCAATAGTTTACCGTAGAGAATTAGATCCTTTAGCAGCGTACACAGAAGGTGAACTTAGGGCAAGATACCGTTTTGGTAGAGCTGGAATTATTTACATTGTTGGCCTTGTGGCGGATGATATTTCTCCTGAAACCGAAAGAAACCATCCTTTATCTGCAACACTCCAAGTTTTGGTCACTTTAAGGTTCTTGGCCTCGGGTAGCTTTCTTCAAGTCATTGGCGACACATTTCTATCTTTTGACAAGTCAACTGTTAGCCGAGTCGTTCGTCGCGTAACCCAAGCTTTGGCTGAGAAGTTGGGCAATTTCGTCAAGTTCCCGGAAACAAGGGCCGAGAAAGATGAAATAAAGCAAGGTTTGTTCCGGGTTGGAGGGTTTCCTTGTGCCATTGGGTGCATTGATGGAACTCACATTAGAATCAAAGCTCCAGCGGATAATGAACCGGACTTTGTGAATCGAAAGGGGTTTCATTCAATAAACGTACAGGCAATCTGCAATCATCAAGGTAAGAGCCAATTTGAAGAATTATTGATATTGTAGCTCGGATTTATCGATTGACACAGGTAGTCCGCTAAAACAATTCACTATTAACAAATCAATCTTAAATCTTTTGTTTTGATAATCCTCAGATTAATGAGACTTATTAACAATTCTCAAGCAAAATATGCTTGTTTGTTTTATTGGGTGAAAACGTTGATAATATTATTATTTATGTTTCCCACCACCCCCCACCGCCAAATAAACAAAATTGTTTTGGTGCTCAGTCTAATTAAACAATATTTTATATTTTGATCTGTATTATTTAGAAGAGTTTTCGCTTTAAACAAATCAACTTCCTTCAATTTTTTTGGGTAACTAAATTGTTATTATATTTTGCTTAATTTTTGTCATCCCGAACAAAAGATTGGAACCTCATATGTACATGCATTCAGATTGCAATTGTCATAATTATGTTTGTCACTACATGAACATGAAATAATCTGGCTGGTGCAAAAACTGTTTATTTTATTGATTATTAACTTATCATAAAGTTGTGATAGATTTTCTCATGTAAGAATTCCTTAAATTCTCCAGGATCTTTCACAAACATTGTTGCACGATGGCCAGGGAGCACTCATGACGGCCACATTTTCAGAACATCAACATTGGGACGCCAGCTGGAAGGAACTGGGCTAGATGATGGAGTGCTTCTGGGAGATAGTGGATATGCCTGTACTCCCTTCCTGATGATCCCTCATCTTAATCCCTCAACTGAACAACAGGAACATTACAACAGAGCCCACAAAATCACCCGCTGCCTCATTGAGCGCACTTTTGGTCTCCTCAAAAGGAGATTTCACATTCTGCATTCAGAAATTAGAATGGTTCCAGATAGCTAGGGTGTGTACTATTGTAGTTGCCTGTTGTGTTTTGCATAACATTGCTATCTGCTTTAGGGAGCCTGTTCTTGATGATTATTTTAATGTTACTGAGCCCATTTGTGATGTACAAGAACAGTACCGTGGTCCTGAAAATGGAAATGCAGTGCAGGACCACATTACTAACACCTTCTTCTGAATCAATTAATCTGCATGCATGCATGCATGATCCTTGAGGAAGGGGGGGTACTCCCATATATAGGCTATACGTGCAGGTACGTGCTGCTCAACAGGGTATGATTTTTGACAATTCTTAGCCTGGAACATGGTATATATTAAATCACTGTTTTGGTTTGGAACAGCTATAGGGTCGTAATTTATTGGATGAAGGACCTCAGGACGGTTAATTTGAGTTATTCACGGTCCCAGCTTGACATTGCAAATGCAGAGTCCATTTATCTGTCATGATTCTAGTGGCGAGTGGAGCAGTCTGAACATCTTGCACGTATCATATCAGATGCTTAAGTTACCGCCTTAAGCATCTCAGGTCTAGAACAGGATATCTTTTTTGCCATTCTATCTGGAACAGGGTCACATGCAAATTATAAAATACAATTTCCTGGCCTGGAACAGGGTAAGGGTTTTATTTACGACTCATGCAGCAGCATGCACCGGGAGTCCCCCATCCTAATTTTTTGGGAGTCCAACCCCCCCCCCCCCCCCCTCCCCTCCCCCCGGGCATCTGGTACACTGTACTTATATTAATTATACCTCCATGCAATTATTATATCATTATTGCTGTATATGTAATATTTAATAAATCTGCAAAGAATGCACTCAAAATGCACCCAAAATGTTCATGGGGCATTAAAAATAATTTGGCTTCCCAATTTCCATTTTCTGCAGTTTTTGCATATTTATATATAATAAACAACTTATTAAGTCTGCCATTATAAGCAGCTAGCAATATGGCTATATAAATAAATTGCCTGAAAATACAAATGATGAACCCTTAAAACACAGGCATAATTAGCTCCTTAGCTAGCTATATACTTAAATAACTCAAAGTTAATTAACTAGCATAATATTATATACTTTAAATATCATATATTACTTTCAGTTGATGACAACAGCTGTTTTATCTTACAATTAACATGTATACAGGCGGCTAATTTGATTGAATAGACCGATTTAATCAGAATTTGTTGTCGCAATTCTGGTTAACCATTAGACTTTCCCTTGAGTGATGTTTTCTTTCATGTTTATCTGTATCCCAAGAGGAAATGTATAATTTTCTCTAATTGGAAAACAACAGCACTTAACCTCTGGAGAGTTGTCACATTATGCTATGAATTGGGACAACAAAATTAATGTACGAACTAAATCAGTCAAATAACTGTTTTAGCTCATTTGAAATCAGAGGTGTATTAATTATGTATATGTATGTATATATATATTATGTATTATTTAATATGAAAGAAACATGAAATACGGTACTTTTAGCAAATTTGCTTGGTCTGAGGAGCTTATAGCTAGCCCATATTATATACCTGCATGCATGAGCATCCATATATAGTATATCCATGAGTCAGCATATGACCAGACTGAGCTATTTTTAGAATGTACATTTACTGGGTATACTAACTGTCTTAATCTGACTCATTCCATTATTTTATTTTTTTTGGGGGGGGGGGTAATTACTGTAATAAAAATACACGCTTGTATGTGTTTAATATAGCTAGCTATATAAGCTGGCAGCAATTTTCCAGGTAATAAAGGTGAATAAGGGGGAACTTACACCCACTGAATGCTCCCTAATAATGCAAAATTATACTACATTTATAATACAAAGAGTTATTTATCTTGTTTCTGATATAAAGGCCAAGTGAAATGATAAACATCTTTTATATCATCCCCACGGGCTTCCTTTTTTAAAACTGCTTCCTTTTAAATTCTCTTATTTATAATATTATTGTAGTAGTCAATACATGTCAATATGAGCATCATTGAAGTATGACCAAGAATAAACTAGTCAGGAATAAACCCCTTACCCCTACCACTTACTGCTGTAAAATACCTGCTGTACATGGACTGCTATAAAAAGTGACAGAAAGGCTCACTGCACATGTACAGTAAATCGTACCAAGTCATTTTCAATGTCAGAAAAAAGTAAAAACAAGAAAATTATAAAAATGGGGGGAAAAAAGCCTCCTATTGCATCCTTTAAAGGGGCTGTGTCACGGTAAGACTTTACATTTGTTCTTCCGGGCCGGAAAGAGCTATTTCTACCGATTTTGATATGAACTAACGAACCTCTGGGCCATGTGGGATGCTCAAAATGATAGCAAATATGCAAAAATGACTAACAAACAGTGTATATAAACAGTCTAGGGAAAATATTGAAATCCTTTCAATCAAGCATCGAGGGAGGGAAGTTTAACTGTTTGTATCCAGTTAACACCAACCGAGCGATTACTCGATACATGCGCAGTACCATGACATAGCCCCTTTAAAAAAAATACAGATGATAAACATGCTTATTTTTGTACTTGGCCTAAATAATGAGGTTTTCAAAGAGTTTTTTGACAGAAAGAGGCATTTTACAGTTAATAGTTATTTAAATATTTGAAGCACTCCTGGTGGCCTGTAGCTCCTCTATTTCAAGATTTAGCTTCTGCCTTTGTAGAAGTATGTTATCCATTTCCATATCCAGTTTCTGGCTTTCTTTCTGGAGCACCAAGAGATGCATCTCATTTATGGCATCCATAGTAACTGGTCTGGAAGCTGATCTTTTGATGCGCTTTTGGGATGGGGTGTTTTTTGTGGGAGTAAAATCGTGCTCTGCAGGTACCACTGATGAAAAAAGCTGGTCAAGTGATGTGGGGATCACTTCAAGTGAGTTGATAGCTACTCCATGGTCCTCCACAACATCTTCTGCAAGCACATCATATTCGACAGCTTGCAGGCCGGACAAGCACGAAGCATCCATTACAGAAACAGCCTTTGATTGGACACCTAAATGTTTAGCATAATATATACAACCACTATTAGCTTGGGTATTAGAATTTTAAAATATAATAAAATTATTAACACTGCACTAACCGGGATATTAAGCCTTTATAAGACAGAGTTAAAATCTATTAAGCATTAAATAATGTTGATAGTTATGTACATAATTATTTGTTGAAATTATTAAAAGTCAGATGAAATCCTGCTGATTTACCAAGACAGAGAGAGAGAGACCTATGCTTGCAGGGAAGCGTTTTCCATACATTTGTCTGAAAAATTGTGAAGCCAACTTGTGGCAATCCCAATCACGAAATAAATTTACTGGTGTGCATACATTACAACAGTACTAAACTAATAAGTAAAGCATGCAACAAGTAAATCGGAACTTTTAGATTCTTCTGAGAATAATTATCATATGGCTTCTCTGGGGAGAGAGAATTTTTTTTTTTTCTGTTTTTCTTCAAAGAAGAATTATAAGCCGTCTTCTGAAAAGAATCTAAAAGAAAATGTGTACTAGAAATAGGTTTTCTCTTTACTCTTTTTTTTGTTCCTTTATTATGATCAATAACTTTTATAATTATGACCCATCAGACATTATGTAATTTTCCCAAACCACTGTAGACGTGAGACGTTAACTATAGTAAACCAGCCAAACTATGGTTAAAGAATTTTTTTACTATAGTTAAAATAGGAGTGTAGGTTTTTGTCGAGGGTCGAGGGTCGAGTGTAAAAAGTCGAGGGTCGAGTGTAAAAAGTCGAGGGTCGAGTGTAAAAAGTCGAGGGTCGAGGGTAAAATGTCGAGGGTCCAAAAATGTGCGTAACTTTTTCTGAAAAATAAGTTTACCGGTAAATAATTTTGCAAGTTATTCGTCATCAATGCTCGCCCGTCTCCGCTTCACCGTGTGACATGTCAGTGCCCGGCCTCTGGCGGCATTTGAAACAACAGCAGCTAAGCGGTTTCTCCGCCTTCTTTGCAGTCGGGAGTATCTTCATTCTTTTCATGCGACTTGAGTGGGATTTACTTATGAATCGTCTGAGCAGAAAAATAGCAAATCCTGCAACAATATTGGCTGAGGTCACACTTGAAGGTTTACTTCAGTAAATTTGCCTTTACTGAGGTAAAACTCGTGAGCTTTCTTTACTACAGTAAACCTACCCGACATGTCAAATGAAAAGATGAACAAATTCCAGATGTGTTTTGTGCTGTACTGTTGACACACTGGTATCTATATAAACGGAGTGATGACAGTTCTCTGTTCTACGCTAATTTTAGGCATTCGCAAAAGGCTTAGCGATGGAACCAGTGTAGTTTTGCTCGTTTCTCTTCTTTTACTCATTATATATGCTCACTAGGAGAGCTAACAGAATTCGCTTCATTTTAATGTTTGTTGATGTATATTCCTTCAAGGCAAACTTGCCAATTGCAGTTAACTCTATCTATTGTTTTGAGAAGCATTTTCAACTTCGCCGTTGTGCATGCGTTCGGAACTGACTTTATACACGCACAAAGCATGGGCTACCCTGGTTCCAGAGGGGCTCAGGTACGAATATACTGTAATGTGCCGCGATCGAAAGAGTTTTGATTCCCCGAAGGAGTTTTGTTTTGCGTGACGATCGCGACTCGTGCTGAAATCTTTATTTAAGCTGGTCTCGCTTCGCTCGCCCCGACGATTTCGAGCGACTCGTGCTGAAATCTTGATTTAAGCTGGTCTCGCTTCGCTCGCCCCGACGATTTCGAGCCTCTGGTATCCAGGGTAAGCATGGGCCGGCTCAAGGATGGTTCGAAGAGACATATCTATCGTAACCTGGCCGCGGCTCTTTCCGCGCTCTGCAAAAAAGATTTCAGAGTTTCAAGTTTTTGACTATATTTATGGACTTGCTGAATCAAACTGACTTTGTGTATGTAACTGATGCCGCGTACATCGGCGTACATGTATGTGTATAAATGTGCCTTTCTTCCAGTGTGCGTTCCAATCTGCAGGCTTTGTGCCTCTGTAACCGAAATGACTCAATTAGAAAGAGGTTGAAGAAAGTAAGTTTGCCGTGAACAGAGTGAATTGCAGAGTGGATGTCGCAGTTTTTCTGTAACCAAAATTCATGATTGGTTTTGAATGCCAAGTACAGAAAAATATGTTAGATGAAAAAAAATACACGCAAAGGTGCCTTGAATTTACTGCTACGTCCCTGTCGCTGTACATAGAAGAAACTAGCTCATGAGGCGGCCGATGCATGTTAAAATCCTCCTAACACTGATCGCGTGAACGCAAGGACTGAACGGCATGAATCTGCTTCTGTGCAGATACGAGTACGTGATTGCACTTTTCTAATTAAACCTTCAAAAAAGTTGACATATGTCACCTAAATCAACAAGGTTTAGATTTACTCCGAGATATACCCACCCTTTTCAAGTAGGTTTACTGCAGTAAAGTTTCTTTTCATCCTCCCGCCGTTTCTATCGTAACTAACCAGAGATAAGTTTACTACGGTAAACTACGAAAAGGGGGTCACATTCGAAAAAGGGTTTACTATAGTAAATAGCGCTTTACTGCAGTAAACGTTGGCCAAGACCGGCATCACGATTAAACTGCAGACAAGCATGACTGTATAATGACAGCTACATGTACTTTTCGTTTAAATTAACATTCCAAAACAAACATACCTCTCGAGTTTCGTAAATCGTGATTAGTTTTTACACTTTTTTAAATCGTGATTTAGGTCGCTAAATCTTGTTTAACCCTCTCGTGTGACCACAGCCAGTAACAAAGAACTTACCAAGCTATCCGCTCGAGACGACGAAGCACATGTATCTCGAACGGAGGCTTGGCTTTTCAGTCATGTGATCTTGAGGCGGGAAACAGTACAGGGGTCCCATCGGGAACACGTTCTAAAATTTCACTCCATGGACTTTGATTGACATCGGCAAGCTCGTTCGCACTCTGGAATTCGGTAGCTCAGTCTTTCTGGCTGTTTGGATGACTTGAGATTAGTTAACCAGGATAGTTTCTCGACTTTCTTGCGAAGAGAGCAGTGTATAGATAGATTTAAGCAATATTTTTGGACCCTCGACTTTTTACCCTCGACCCTCGACTTTTTACACTCGACCCTCGACTTTTTACACTCGACCCTCGACCCTCGACAAAAACCTACACTCTTAAAATAGTAACCTTGAGGGCGTCTGATTTTCTTGGCTGAAATGACATGATGCATTCCAACGTGAGTGTTGACAATTCGGAAACCACAAATTAGGATTTAATTTCCTCAAACATCAAAATAGATGACAAGCTGTCAACTAAGTCGATAAGTTTAGATTAACTTAGAAAACTAATAAGCAAATACCGTGGACAAAAATCCTGTTAAAATACGTTGGATCCGAAGTGAGGACCTATGCAGCCAAAAATATAAACAATAACGAATGAAAAGTCCGAAGACTACAGCAAAGCTGATATACAACGTAAAAATCTAACACAAAGCACTACGGTTAGCTAGGCCTGACACGAAAAGCGCTCGGACCAGATTGCAGCCATAGACAGCTGTTTCGTTCTTATTAGAACTCGTCAGTATGGCATAGCAAACAGCACGCAGGCTTCGGTACCACTGCACCATCGACCCGGACTGAGCTAAAAAGCATCTAGTTTCGAGCAACAGAAATGCTTGGTTATCGGCTCACACGTCATTACGTGTGGCGAAAAGCCAAAAACCAAGGAAATCTGAACTAAACGTGTCAGTGCCTTGCGAAAGATATAGTTATGCTGGCCAGACCAGCTTTATAAATGATGACAACAGGAATGATCGGATCTCTATAAGACCTACGGTACAAAAATCCATAATAGAAAACTAATAAGCAAATACCGTGGACAAAAATCCTGTTAAAATACGTTGGATCCGAAGTGAGGACCTATGCAGCCAAAAATATAAACAATAACGAATGAAAAGTCCGAAGACTACAGCAAAGCTGATATACAACGTAAAAATCTAACACAAAGCACTACGGTTAGCTAGGCCTGACACGAAAAGCGCTCGGACCAGATTGCAGCCATAGACAGCTGTTTCGTTCTTATTAGAACTCGTCAGTATGGCATAGCAAACAGCACGCAGGCTTCGGTACCACTGCACCATCGACCCGGACTGAGCTAAAAAGCATCTAGTTTCGAGCAACAGAAATGCTTGGTTATCGGCTCACACGTCATTACGTGTGGCGAAAAGCCAAAAACCAAGGAAATCTGAACTAAACGTGTCAGTGCCTTGCGCAATTAAACTATAGTTAACGTTTCTTTCTTCCTGGCGCCGTTGTAGGATCAACTAACCACAGTCAATATTTTATCAATAATTAATCTCGGATCATTAAACTACGGGACGGCACGTGTGTCATTTTTCTTGAAAAAAATTGCGTCTTTTTAAATACGATCGATTCTTGGGCAATTGATATTACTTAAAGGGATACCCGAGTGAAAAACACATTGGGGCTCAAAAGAATCTTCAACATGTTCTTTGTTCAGAAAATGTATTAAACTTTGATCAAACGTTTTTAGTATTAAGAACGAGCACCTCAAAGTTGGCCCCACGAAGACATGGGCGCCGCCATCTTTGTTTGCATTTACGGAAGTGACGTCACTTCGTCCCACCAGCGTATCACTCTCTCACTTATTAGGTGTTTTTAGGATGATAAACGCCTTAACTGTACCTCACATACATTGTAGTTCTTATACTTATTCAGAAGTCACTCGAGTCTTTTAAGCCATGTTGTTTTGCTGTTATTAAATGGCAGTTACGAGACCTTGTTGTTCGTCTGATAATTTCTCGCCTTCCCAATGCTTTTCTTCCTCCTCCCAGTCTTCTGAACTTTTCTCATAATGTCGTCTTCATCATAATTCCGGCTTCTGTAAGAATTCCTCTGCAATCTCGATGAAAATATATCCACTTTAATTCCGAGCGTGTGAAAATCATACAAAGACAAGTAGCCGCGATACGCTGGTGGGACGAAGTGACGTCACTTCCGTAAATGCAAACAAAGATGGCGGCGCCCATGTCTTCGCGGGGCCAACTTTGAGGTGCTCGTTCTTAATACTAAAAACGTTTGATCAAATTTTAATACATTTTCTGAACAAAGAACATGTTGAAGATTCTTTTGAGCCCCAATGTGTTTTTCACTCGGGTATCCCTTTAAAAAAACTGACATATCTTTTACTTTGTTTCTATTCGGCTTTTGTAAAAAGGAGCCGCTATGATTTCTATTAATCAAAAGAACATTTGGGTGCTTTAACAATTAAACACACTTAAGCTTGTTGTGTTACGATTCATAAAATTGTTACTTACGTACCGCCAGAGTCGATGCCACCGGCAATTCCAGAAAATGCTGGATCATCTCCAAAAATTTCAATGAGCTTCTTTGTCGCTCCTTTTGGAGAAACAGGTTGTGGCCCCCCACCTGTCTTTCTCCGGGAAGTTGCACAGTTATTGTCCTCCTTTTTGGCAGAGCTCACCATTCCTCGCCATTTTTCTTTAACGTCTAACACGCTCCTCCGACAAACACCGAGTGAATTCACTTTCTCCGCGATTTCCTCCCAAACTCTTGTCTTGTTTTTGTTAGATAATGTTGACGAGAACTTACATTTAATCACCTCGAGATTTCTCTCTGCTGCCTCGAGGATAACGGTGCACTCAGCAGCGGTAAAATTACGTTTTCTGTTTCTCTTTGGCTCAATGTTTTCCGCCATTGTTGTTGTGCGCGCGAGCAAGAAGATACATTTTACCATGGCAACTGGAAACCATTTAGCAGTTACACACTGGATAGCGACTTATCCATTGGATAGTTATCCGCGACGCTATCCAGGCTTTGTGCAATCACATTTTATACGGTGGATAGCTATCCAGTGGATAGCGGTTTTATCCGCTGGATAGCACTAATATCCACTGGATAACTTATCCACCCTTTGAACAACCGGGCCCAGTACTTTAATCCAGATACGCTAGGCATTGATTCTGTGGCCGTAAATTAATTTGGGCTGGTGAATTTAGCTGCTCGTTGGCACCTTTCGATATTTTATAGTACAGAAAAGAATCGTAAAGCATGTCTGCTACTGCCAGTGTAAAGGCATATTAGTTCCGGTGTGACATTTAGACACTTTGTTATTGATTTTCTGCTGAGAATGGCAGTTAATAATACAACGCAGAGTACGGCAGTATCTTAACTGGTCTAGACTGCTAGCCAGTGTAAAAGCATTAATTCTACTAGTTAGGTGTACAGTAGATATTTTGCTAGTGATTTGGAAACACTGGTTTAATATAAAATAGTTGCGCGGTTCAGAAACTTTAGCTAGTTTAGCACACCGTCTCTGTTACTGTTTGATCATTTTACCGCTAAATAACTGGCCGGTTTAGACAGTACGGCAGTATAACGGTGTAACAGGAGATTTGGTCCGGCCAGGAGATTCGGTCCGGGCGGACCGATTTTCCTAGGATTTTTGGTCCGGCCTAGGATTTTTGGTCCGGGTGCGTTGAATTCCAGGATTTTCGGTCCTACCCCATAAATGTCAGGATTTTCGGTCCGCCCGGACCGAAAATACTAGGAATTTTGGTCCGACCAAGAAACAAAGTTGATGGCTCAAGAATAGGAGTTCATGTATCTACCTAAAACCAATAAACAATATCCTTGGGGCAACAAACATGAACAGTCAATCAAAATATGTGACGTCATAAATTACGTGCCCTGGACAAAAAACGTGAATATCTCCATGGCATTTGGCCTTGTAATCATCAAACTTGCAAACAATAACAACTGAGGTGCAACAAACATCATGACCCGTCAATCAAAATACGTGACGTCATAAATCACGTGACCTGGAAAAAAACGTGAATATCTCTATGGCATTTGGCCCTGTAATCATATAACTTGCAAACAATAACAACTGAGGTGCAACAAACATGACCCGTCAATCAAAATACGTGACGTCATAAATCACGTGACCTGGTAGAAAAAACCTGAAAATCTCCAAGGAATGTTGACCTTTAGTCACCAAACTTGCAAACAATAACACTTAAAGACCCTATGTTCGAGCCCATGGTGCTTTGCGCGCGCAAATCATTTCCGTAGGCTACGAAAATTAGAAAGATCGTTGTTGTTGATATGTGACTCTCGAATCTTTCGAAATCCATCCCTAGTTTGGGCCATCGTGTAATTATTGATAGGTATATATGCTTAACTGACTTTCTTTTATCTTAACTTTTGAATATATTCTTTTTTAAATGAAACTTTAGTTCGAATATTTCTTCGAATCCCGGACTAGAGTGGCGAGTAGAGGAATTCCGGAGAAAGGACCGAGACAGCGAGGCGAAGGTCCACATTTTACTTTCTCTGGATCTACAAGAGAACACTTGTGGTTCAAAAGGACTACTGCGTGAGTTTCCCGGGGATTTGCTGCACTAATGGACCGGCGGGCTTCGTTGGAAATACAAAGCACAACGGCATGCAACCACTTCTGGCATCAAGATCATTCGTAATTATAATTTCGCATGGCTAAGCTCCACTGAGGTGTTACGACGTATCTGTATATGTATTGCATTTTTATTAGCAGAGAAAGCGATGTCCTTAACCTTTTTTTTCATCCTCCACTAAGTCCAGAAAGTCTTGCTACCAAAACTACGATCGCGAGTTCAGCTGTTACTTCGCTGTGAGTTTGACTCGAGTGCGATTACGACTCGACATTTCATTTTACACTCAAAATATATCATTCGCAAGGGAAGTAGAGATCTTCAAATACAGCTAAGCAATACTGGAAACATGAAAACAAGGTAGCAAGAGTATGTGTTTGCTTGTAGAGTTGTGAAAAGTCGCACTCGTAAACCTAATTAGAATCTGTACTGTTAAAATCATATTCGAAGCATCCGGAGAAAATTCGTGGGCTCGATTGGGTTTCTAATCCGGTAGAAATTATGAAATTCGTTATCCAAAGTATATGGGTACTTCTTTTATGAAACTTATAAACAATCGAGAGCATTTTAGTTCGCCTAAAAGCTGGCCTTTGATTTATGCGGCCGTTGATAAACAAACTAATCATAACATTGGCGCAAAGCACTATGGGCTCGGACACAGGGTCTTTAAGGTTACCGGATACCTTCAGGGTGCGTTTCCAGTCTAAATTATGTAGCGCCTCGAGAAAACATCGTAGATAAATCATTCATGTATCATTTTAAAGCTTATAAAATTGACTACAAGAATACATAAAAAGTTTTGAGTTCTTTGAAAATCTCGAATTTTCCGCCATCCCGTTTCACCGATCTAGTGAGATGGCTTTCAGAAGCTCCGACTCCGAACATATTTTAAATTTTAAAAATCTGTTTGCTTTGTCGTATTTCAGAGGAATCGTATTACAAAACGGTATCGGGGAATTCGATTTAGTTCAAAAGTTATCATGCTTTCCGTGAAAAAGCGAAAAATAATCCGAGTACATATGCGGGAAACGTCGTCAAGAGGTCTTTTTTAAGAATTTCCCAATTCCCCGAAATAGTTTTGCAGCTGAGATATCAATTGACATTTTGTGAAAATATCGCACAAATCGAATAAATTCCTCTTGAGTGGGAGCTTTTTTTAACTCTATTTTGATTGAAAATCGAAAGCGAGAAAATAGCACTTCAAAACAATATACCCGTCTGTCGTGCGTGAATCTGAAGCCCCGCCTCTCCAACAATTACCGAGCTCTTGGCCAATCATTTCTCATTACAGTTCAACTATCTGTCAAGATTTCCCGCCAATGTTGATTTCCGATCAAAGATACGCGCCGCATCGAGAAAATGTTTTTGTGTGTGACTTGAAAAATGGTAGCGATAAGAGTCGGCTGGTTTCCCAGGCTAGAAAAATGGGAAAGACAAAAAGACCTCGAGGGACAAAGGCAAGGTGAACACCTATAGAGACGCCTTGAATGCCAGCACAGTTATAGAGGAGACAGCGATTTGCAGGCGTCTGAAACAGCACAGCAATAGCGAGATCGTGGTTCAACCGATTCAGGGTCACCGTCAGACTACGTTTCCATCTAAGCATTCTCGGAAACAAATATTCTCTCGGCTGACTCTTATCAATTCTTCTTTATGTTCAGATGTGGACCACTCGGCACTCTGTCTGAAAGTGAAAATACGAACACTTGTCTGGTTTTGCAAGGACTTTGTAATTGTAGTGTATCCATTGTTTGGCCTCGTTTTGCTTTTCTTTTTTCTTTGTTTTTCAAGCTAAGGGCATCCTGCTTGATTTTTGTAAGATATAAGGCCAACAACCGATGGAATTGTGGAATCGTGTGTGGAAAAACTATTTTCATTAAACATGAAACGAATTTAATATGTGTTATTCACCACACCGTCGTTACGGGCGAGTGAGCACTTGTCATGTGTTTATTGATCTGCTGTCAATCAAAAAGAACCTTTTACTTCCGGTTAAAAACTTCCTTTTGGTATTTCTCCGTCAATATTAATTTTTTTTGAACGGAGTTTTTGGTATACGAGACACTACTACTAAAACTACATTTCTGTGCGAAAAAAATATTTTCCCATCTTTTTCGTTTTGAAGGTATCCGGGTAACCTTAAGGTGCAACAAACATGAACAATCAATCAAACTATGTGACGTCATAGATCACGTGACCTATAAGACAAACACAAATATCTCAAAGACATTTGGCCCTTCCCGTAGCAAACGGAAATGGTAATTTTATTAGCATCGATAAAATATTGCAATTAATATTGAGGAAATATACGAAAAACGGCTTTCGTAAGTCTAGAAATTCAATAGCAAAGCAACAAATACAATAGTACAATTGAATTTAAAAGTTCATATTCATAATATTTCCAAATGCCTAGATACCGGCAGCTGTGAACGAACCTAACTCTCCTAGTACTGCTACATACAGTTTAATATGTGAAAATACTATTTTATCCTTAATGGTCCATTGCAGGGACCATTCATGTTTTCCATTTACTACTTTCTAAAGAAATAGGTGTGGCCATCTGTTTTGAATAGAGGTAAAAACAGTAACAAGTGGAAAAAAATAGTTATTTGGGTATATTTTCATAACTTGCTTTTACAATACAAAGGAATTCAAGTTTGTTAAAAATTCCAAGCGTTTGTCAGTCATAGAAGGTTAGCACTTGATGTAACTTTGTTGTTACATCAGGTAGCAAACGAAAAAGGCCGTCACCCTATACCATGCATGATTCCATTAAGAAGCCAATAGACCTATATCACGCCGGCATAATATTATGTAGTATTTGATTTAACGACAAAAGAAGTTTAAAAGATCAAATTGGTAACATCAATAACAGTAAAAATGTAAAGTTTCGTAAAAACTGTCCATAAGCTGGAGAAGATATGAATTTTTGAAACACAGAATTTTTACAAAGAAATGTAAGTGGACGGCATCGTATGGCCGTTTCCAAAAATTGATATCTTCTCCAGTTTATGGACAATCTTTACATGGGTACGCTAAAAGTGCTGCGTGACAAAATATACAATGTCTTCTGCGTCTAAATGCTTCTGAGATCATTTAAACAAATAATTATACAGTCATGTTATAGATTAATTTCTAAAACTTACTCTTTCTGTATTTCTCCTTCATAATTCGTGTTTTTCTACTAGATCACGTGATCTATGAAATGCTATATTTTGATTGACGAGTCATGTTTGTTTCCAAGTTTGGTGGCCATGGGGGCAAATGCCTTCAGTTAGAGGTTTAGTAACCTTAGCTCCAGATGTTTTGCCAAAGCTTGTAAACAGGGTGAATTTAAGCATCTCTCTACGTTCGATGGATAACTCACTTAATCTTATTACTTATCAGATTCCTAATGTCAAGACCCTGTGTTACCAAAATAGTTATTTTATAAGAGCTTCCCGAACTTGGAATACACTTCCACACGAACTGCGTAAATCAGATATCTCTTTACCTAAGTTTAGATCATTACTATTTAAATATTACGTGTCTGCCATCACTTCTGTATTTGACATCGAGAACCCTAGGTCTTGGAAGTCTGTATGTCTGAAATGTCACCAGGCAAGACAGTTAACCGCACCTCTCAAATGCTGCTTATAGGTTGAACTGCATAAGTATTGTAATTAGATCATTTATTGTAATTATATTTTTCATAGGAAACCAACGTAATTGGCTAACGCTGTGTTGGTTCTCCTGGCCTCTATGTTTTGTTTGTTGTATTATATTTTACTTTATTCTATTATGGCCGAAGTAAGTAAATAAATAAAATAAAATAACAAGTGTTATTCTTTGCAAGTTTGGTAGACAAAGGACCAAATGCCGCGTTTTTCTACCGGATCACGTGATGTATGACGTCACGTATTTTGATTGACGTGTCATGTTTGTTGCCCCACAAATGTTAATGTTTACAAGTTTGGTGGCCAAAGGTCCAAATGCCTTGGAGATATTCGCGTTTTTCTACCGGGTCACGTGATGTATGACGTCACGTATTTTGATTGACGTGTCATGTTTGTTGCCCCTCAAATGTTAATGTTTACAAGTTTGCTTGCCAAAGGGCCAAATGCCTTGGAGATATTCGCGTTTTTCTACCGGGTCACGTGATGTATGACGTCACGTATTTTAATTGACGTGTCATGTTTGTTGCCCCACAAATGTTAATGTTTACAAGTTTGCTTGCCAAAGGGCCAAATGCCTTGGAGATATTCGCGTTTTTCTACCGGGTCACGTGATGTATGACGTCACGTATTTTAATTGACGTGTCATGTTTGTTGCCCCACAAATGTTAATGTTTACAAGTTTGCTTGCCAAAGGGCCAAATGCCTTGGAGATATTCGCGTTTTTCTACCGGGTCACGTGATGTATGACGTCACGTATTTTGATTGACGTGTCATGTTTGTTGCTCCTCAAATGTTAATGTTTACAAGTTTGCTTGCCAAAGGGCCAAGTGCCTTGGAGATATTCGCGTTTTTCTACCGGGTCACGTGATGTATGACGTCACGTATTTTGATTGACGTGTCATGTTTGTTGCTCCTCAAATGTTATTGTTTACAAGTTTGCTTGCCAAAGGGCCAAATGCCTTGGAGATATTCGCGTTTTTCTTCCAGGTCACGTGGTAGGAACTAAAATACTGGGGAAATGGTAGGACCGAAAATCCTAGGGTAGGACCTAAATTCCTAGGCAATAAAATCCCGAAATCAGGCGCAATTTCAGGAGATTCAGTCCGGCCGGACCTGTTTTCCTAGGGATTTTGGTCCGGTAGGACCGAAAATCCTGTTACAACGGCACTGCCTCGTATTAACCTAGTGTTCACTGGAACGACACACTTAAGCCTCTGTTTATTATGTGGTTTGTGCATCACGTCGCGGCCACTGGGCCTGTTATAACATATTACCGTTTTTTATCTCCTTTTACAAGGTCAACAAACGTTTGCATTGAAGTACTGTACAGTTCCTTAATCTGAGGCAGAAGGAGAAGGTTGAGTTTTCAAGTCGAAAGAGCCAAGTCTACTCGGCTACCAACTACACCAGAGGCCAACCGAAGATGTTTCAGTTAGACTTCCAAAGACATGTAAACAGTCCTATTTGAATAATAACAAGAGCCCATCTGGGCTTTCACTCGGGCCACATGAGATTGAAGATGTAATACACTTTCATTTGAAATCCTCTTACTAATAACCAAAGGGAAGAATTATTAGCTGAATTTAGCAGTCTTTAGTGGCCGGTAGCGCGGTGACTTTCATTATCTGCTCCCCTAGTATATATGTAATTTAATAGTTTTGTTTTTCTCGTATGTTGACCTTTTAATTTAAACACTACTTATTCGTTTAACACACTGCATTTGAGCAGGCATATATTCATTGTTTGGAACCCGAGAATTAACCGTACTACCGTACTTCATGGTCCCTTTCTTTAGTAGTGGGTTGTCGGTCAGGTGATTGTAAACTCTCGTCATTTAGCACAGAAAATGTATTCTGATGAATAGGGATCGGGTTGTCATGTAAGAAAGATGGCTCTTGAACAAACTGATAAGCTTCAATAGTTTGGGTAATCTCGGAACACTGGAGACCTTGGTCTTTCATTGTCTTCTTTTTTGTATTCTTGATTTTGTTTTTAAAGTTTGAAAGTCGGATCTCAGCTTTATTATATCCGCTTTCAACTCGCCATTTTCAACTTCTAGGTCAATAATACGCGATGACAGCATCTTGATTTCGGTCTTGTATATATTATCTTGCTGCACTAATTTGTCTTCCAAATGACTGAGTTTCGTTTTGATGTGACGAGAGTAAGAATTCATTACGCATATCAGTTAGGTCAGCCTCCATGTTACAAATCAAGGTCATTAAAGCAGCGAGAGAGTTCTTATTGCGGGCAAACAACCTCGTGAAGAATCTCAAGAATTCCGTCTCTTCCAGTTTGAATTTGACTCATGTGTATGTTGCTTTTGGAGTTTCAAGGATATGTTGAGCCAAAACTACAGGCTGTTGCGGTTTTTCATTGACTTGTGAACTTGCAGGCTCTGTAATTTGTTTTGTTTTCTTAGTATAACATAAAGTGTTGAACATGTTCATGTTCTCTAGCATGTCGCGCGTGACCTCGGTTTCTTCATTCATTAAGTTCTCTACTTTCATCTGTAATCTGGGAAACTCAATATCCTCGCTGGAACGAAATAACTTGATCTCAATACTCACTGATCCAACTTACGGTAAATTTAAATCACTGACAGTTTTTAAGAGACTCGTAATATTGGTCTTGAAGTGCCTTCACCCAAAATAAGATGTTCTCCTCGGATGTTTTAAATGCAGCACAGCGAGCTGATGGCTTATAGATTCCAATATCTATTTCTTCGAATTTTAGCTTTCCGAATCCTGGTCCCAGTTCACTGGCTTCAGGTCGTCGTACGTGTCGTATATAAAATCACTGGCCATCTGGGTAAAAAACGCGGTCCTTCGGCTCCGACAATAGCGCCAGTTGAAATATCCTGAGTCTGTTGGAAGGCTTTCGCACGAGTGAAGTTAAATAAAACATTAAACTGGCTTACATTTGAGAGATGAGACTCCAAATTAGAGAGAAAGTTCCTCGCGGGTCCGCCGCCATCTTGATTTACTGTATTAAATTATGTAAATAAATTAACCTGGCTTGTTGTGTGACCAGCACAGTGCAATCTGATTGGTGTGAATTTGACCTTTAATGCATGCGCAGAACGCTTGCTACACGGAATAAAATAAACAAGAGCCCATCTGGGCTTTCACTCGGGCCACATGAGATTGAAGATGAAATACACTTTCATTTGAAATCCTCTTAGTATCAAGTCGTGCTTTAATTCGCCAGTGAGAACGTCAAAAAAACAGACTGGTCTATTAATCGCTTTTATGGCATGACTATGATAACGCAGGATTCGAACAACAGAATACTGGCAATTCAAGTGTATAAATGCAATACAATGACATATTCAGACTTTGAATTTGATTGAAAATAGATCAAAAACTCGGGGAAATGTCCGGCTAAAACTGTATGAATAAATGTGAAATGAAACATAAATTTCATAGCAAGAAAAAAAATTGTAATTCCCATAAATGAGAAAGCTCTTCTATTAAGCCGCTTCTCATATACACAGACTGTTTCACAAAAAAACATTTGCGCTTATCGACACAAGAATTCAGTTGACCTTTCAAATAATTTATGCTGAGGTACGCATACTCTAAATCACAGATGTTAAATAAAGCGATAATTAGAAGAAAAAGTACATTAACAGACAAACTGAGAGGAAATTTATTCAAATCAAAAAGAGTTTACTTACAGTACTTACGTAACTGAACTTTCGTTTTGGATCTATTGGTAGTGTTGTTGACAGCACCCACCTTCGTGCACATATGCACTGAATCGGAATGAAAGTCGAAGCCTACCTCGAACTTAACTTTCAGCTAACCTGTTTCCTTTCATTCCACAATGAATAATAATCTCATAAAGTAAGCCCGTAGCTTTCAATAAATTTGCCAGTGTCTGAATGAAACAGCTAGATCTTTTCCAATTTCTCTCACGAGTCACGACAGAAGACAGTCTCAAGCTACAAAACTTGAATTTTGATCCTCTTCACAGTAACGTAATTTAACGTCTCAGATATTATATATATGCCCTATTTCAGCTAGCGCTGTGCATTTCAAATACTTTTTCCTCTCTCTTTGCTGGCAGTTCATGCTTCTTGTTCGTGTAGTTGCCGCATTTCAGTTGGCATACACTGAAAACATCTGCTAAACTAAGATTTGTAACAATCTTAGCGGATCATGTAAATATTCCGCTTGGCTCAATTGAGGGTTTCTGCCGTCAAAGTTCATTTTTGTTTCAGTTTTCCCCATATTAGCCGACATGTATAATGTCTCGAGCTCTCAATCCAGTAGAAAGACTCTGGTTATTCTGTCGTAAAACATGCCTTAGCTGTACAAGACCGCCCACGATGGAATAGATTTCTGACAATGACTCATTGAAAGTGATATCTCCTTGTCTCGCCTAGTCTGAGAGCTTTGAACTTTCTTATCTGAGCGCGCCTGACGAGATCTAACCTTTGATTATAATTCGATACCCGTTGATATCCAAACGTGTTTGGATATTGTATTTCGCTTACGTTTCTAAATGTACATTGGATCTGTCCAAACAGCGCTGATCGAATGTATTACGGCTCCTGGTTGTTCATGTATTTTTATGGTCAACAAGAGCGCCAGTTGAAATATCCTGAGCCTGTTGGAAGGCTTTCGCCCTCGCGGGTCGACCATTTTGATTTACTGTATTAAATTCTGTAAATACATTAACCTGGCGATTGTTGCGTGACCAGCACAGTGCAATCTGATTGGTGTGAATTTGACCTTTAACGCATGCGCAGAACGCTTGCTACACGGAATAAAAAATTTTTTTAAAAAATAACGACTTGCATTTTAAGACTCGTTGCTGCCACAGGCAGCCCGAGTAATAAGCCTCTAATAATAATGTTTGGTCTATAACTCTAATTGCACGTTGAAGTTTACAATCATTCTTACATAATGAATTAAGGACTAAAGGACTATTAATTTAAAATACAATAGGTTTTAATTCATATATTTACAAACAGCGTTTGAAGTGGTCTATTCGTATTTCGTAGCTATGTTGACGTAATTAAGTCTACCCGTTTTGATTAGGTAGCAGTTCGTGTAATGCATGATGTGGGTCGATGTGCGCGATATATTTTCCTTTCAGTTTTTACATATCCAAACTTTAATCTCAGGAATTTTCAGTTTTAACTGGATATGTTTGTTATAGTGCAGCCATAACTTTAATACAAATCTTAAATAAGGACGCTAGAGTGTATTAGTTTGTTCGCTTTAGCCCTCGGAGCCTCGTACGATTGCATTCGGTCGAGGAGTACGTTTCCAGATTTTTTTCCACAGCAAGGTGGTTTTATTCTGGTTTTTCGTATCGGGCAACGTACATAAACTTTATTACCTATTTATTGACAAATCTAGAAATCCTGTCTAATTCAGCAATATTGCAATTTCAAGTTCATGTTATATCATTTTATAGTCACGATTATTGTACCTTATGAAGATTGACTTAATATGTATTAGTCGCTTGCAGGTCGTGATACAACCTGTTTATTAAGCTTTGCTTAAAGTATTAAATGTTGCCTCGGCTGCTGCTAACGCTGGAATTAGTAATCGCCTTTTTCAGCATCATTTTGAGCAAAAGATGGTTACGTACGTCAGGCAAACTTGATTCTTTGCTTTCAGTTTCTAGAAGTTTAATGTTTAGCTTGCATCATGGTCTTTCTTTATCATCGAAGGTGGGGCATCAATAAACGAAATGCCCGCCCCTGATCTGTTGTTTGTGTTTAATGCAGTTTAGCTATTAAATGTTTTATGTTCGTTTCAGAGTGATAAGAGTATAAAAGCTGCACCCAAATACTTGCGGTTGCGACTTGTAATTGACCGTTTTCGCACACTTGTACACACACTCTGGCGTTCCGGCCAATCCTTTCACGATTTTAGTGTAACACCCACAAAAGCAAGTAGGGTTCATCGTTCACACTAAATTTATAATAGAGTTTCACTTTTTTATACTCCGTGAGAGGGGTCTAATGTCTACCCCTCCGGAGACCAGATTTGTTCTATACTGGTTTCGACCACTCCGGGGGCCGGGTTTGTTCTATACTGGCCTCGCCCCCCTTCGGGGGGCCGCGGCGGTCCGCTTGTGACGTCATCGCCCCGCCCCTTCTCTCGACCAATCAGGAGGCTGGCTTTGTGCCATAGTGAGTGTATAGACTACTTACATTTCAGCCACAATTTCCTTCAATTCTGTAGTTTAATATTGCTTTCTTTTCAATATTATTGTTCCCTTGAGGGTAGTTAGAATTATAAAAAAAACTTGGTATGGGTGTTGTTGATTGAAGTGCAATGGTTATTTGAGTAGTCTGCATGACATTGAGTCACTGAAATTTGATGCATTGTAATTATATCCGGTGCAGTACGACTACGAGAAATCAAGCATTTTTTTAAGAACAAGAAATTCCACGTAATGTTGCTGTTCATTGTGAATAGTTAGGTAATGTCGTTCTACATGTGAAATAAAGTAATCTATTTGTAATTCTCATTAACAAACCAGTGGAGACGGCTGAAATTCAGGCTAAATTCTCAATACGATATTTTCGATTGGGGTCGTAAACCCCAAACCACCATTTTCTAGTATTAGTGAGCTGCCACTGTGCTAGTGCTCATTTTCTACAATCTTTAAGGAGGCTGAAACTTATAATGGCAGGCCACAAAGAAACATGCAATGTCCACTCATTTTTTTCTATCATTGGGGTCGTAGCAATATTAATTTTCATTCCCAAATAATTCTTAAAAGTACTCTTACTCCTGATCGTGACCAAGTGAAAGTGACTATGCTGACGCCAAGAACTGAGGAACAACAATTACATTTATTTTCTCTGAAGATGATGGAAATGTATACGAGTAATAAGGCATGATAAGAAATACAATGATGAGAAGGTAAGTCCTTAAGGTAACCTTAGGGTTATCTTAAGCCAGGACCACCTCTGATGGAAAACACTGAAACAAGATCTAGCTTGCATGGATATATAATGGTACCAAGAAAGGGGAAGGGAAAGAAAGAGTGCCACTTGCATGTAAGTATACTGTCTCAGTTCTGGACCAAATTTAGTTTATTTTATATACTTGCAATAATGATAAATACACTACTCTATACATAATATCATTATGTCAGTTCTAAAAAACATTAAATACACTGTATAATGCCTGAACCCAGAGATAATAATCAAATACAAAGAGGTACAGGCCAGATGTAAATAGACCCGGGAAATAGAACAAAATAAAAAGTCCATAATTGTACATGTGTACAATTACTGCATGCTAGATTTTCGTGCATATAATATTTTAAAAGGCCCCTGTCAGTCAGAGAACTGAGAAATCGGGTCATTTCTACTATGCTTTCGAGAGATTAATAACAATAAATAACAACACAACGACAGTCTATTGGTATAAAGGTTATCATGTTCAGATTAGCGGCTACTTACATTTACAAGCTGTTGTCTTTATAGTCAGTGGTGATCACAGAGCCGACTGTCACGAGTTTATCTTAAAGCATGTCGCATAATATGTGATAAATTCCCGTGAAACACCTCTCAGCTTTAGAAAAGACAAAAAATATTGGTATTGAAGGAACCTTTGGTTTACACAAAAAAACAGCTGATATTAAAGGTTTTGCTAAGTTGAAACTCCCACTCGCCGCCATCTTGAAAAACCTGGAAATGTTGTCCACTGTTCACGTGACCAGCACAGTGTGATCTAATTGGTACGGTGGCGAAAAGAACTTCCAAAGAAGGTGCTATCTGATTGGTTAACGGCGAAAAAGTTCGACGTTGGGGAAAAAAAACATTTGCAATTTAAGACTCGTGCCGGCCAAAGGCCTGGGCCGAGTAATGCAAATGTAGTGAAATGGTTGTTGTAATGCCAAGCCAATGTTTAATCTCTAGAACACAGGAAACCAGTGTGTTTTAGAGAGCAGTCAAATCTCAAATATTTCGGCACGGGTCTTCGGTCCTCACAACATTTAAAGCCTTTGCTTTTTTCCTGTATATGCAGAAGATTGCCAGGAGATTAGTTATGCCAATGCTGATCTCTTTTTCCTTCCGTCCGTCCGTCCTTCCTTCTGGACTTCCTTCCTTCCTTCCTTCCTTCCTTCGTAGACGTGTCGCAAGATTAAGTAGGTCAGCATGTGCTGCTACTTTGCTAATTTAGTACGATTTGTAATATTTGTTAAACCTGTTGTTACATTAGATAAGAGTTTTTCCCATACACGTGTCGAGAGTTGGGTCAGGCGCCCATCCATCGCGAGTTCTACTTGGTGTCTTGGTTGCCACAGTTTGTGGCTTCTAGCGGGTCTTCTCCCACCTCTGCTGAAACAATTGTTTCATTGTATAGGACATTATTGTCGTTGACATATGTTTAAATAAAACCGTCACAGTAGTGGCCAGATTTATTCCAAACTGAGACTGGATATAATTCTTTTTGTTCAATATTTCAGCAAACTAGTGCGACGCCATGCAGAGCTCTCGATCTCTTTATAACTAGCAAATGACGCGGCATAAAAATAAACATTACGATAAAAGAGTAATGTGATTTTATGTCACGGAAGTGTCACATGATAGTACGCAGGAAAGGGTAGGGATAGCTATTGTAATTATGTTATCAATCAGAGGAAGGGGGCGTTCTCATATATAGGTTGTTAAGAGCATGTTCCGCCATACATGCGGCCCTTCCTACTCTGACCAGCTTTGCGCCAACATCATTTTTAGATTCCTTCATTCCTTCCTTCATTCCTTCCTTCCTTCCATCCATTCATTTCATCCATTCACTCCATCCATTCCTTCCATTCATTCCATCCATTTATTCCATCCATCCATCCATCCATCCATTCTATCTATTCCATCCATCCATTCATTCCATCCCTTCCATCCATCCATCCATCCATCCCTTCCATCCATCCATTCATATTCATTGATTGATTTATTGATTTCTCACGGAACAAAGCAATTGGATGCACTAGAATGCAATATGATGCACGAATTAACAGTGCTATTTCAAGTACTTATCCGGGAAGCCAGGGTGAGGTAGAGAGTTCCAGAAGAATACCTGTGTATAAATATGTTTTCTACTGAAGGTAATGTATCATGGAAAATACCATAAATCTAGAAACATTAAGAGTAGATTTAATAGTCAGATTACATTTTATATGCAGTAAGCATGCATTCTTTCTTACACATCCATCTTTTTTTTTGGGGGGGGGGTCATCAAAGTTTTGAGCAATTTCACAGGGGGGTCATCTAAGTTTTCATTTCAGCAGAAGGATTGAAATGTATGAAGACAATATATTCGTTCCATTTGAAAAATGTACAAATGGAGCACTAACTGATAAGCAGATCATCACCTAAGGAATCTGTTCAAAATTAGACTCAGAACGGCATAGCGGGTGTTGAGTAGTGCCATTTCCATTTTGCACTGCCAGATCCTCTTCGGAGAGATCCACATCGCTAAGCACTTTGCTCACATCTCCAGCTCCCACACGTGTTTGCGTGGTGGCTGGGGTTTAAAGCAGCTTTTAGCTCGCCCTTGGAGTAACCAGATTCTGAGGCATATGATCTAGTGAGGGTGATGGTCTTGGGGGCTATGCCATGCTGATGAGTTCTAACAAGGACATAACAGCTGTACATGACTGCCACTCCACGTGTAATAGGATGTGAGCATGCGTGGTAGACGCTAGCTACGTCATAGCGGGTGTTGAGTAGTTCCATTTTGCACTGCCAGATCCTCTTCGGAGAGATCCACATCGCTAAGCACTTTGCTCACATCTCCAGCTCCCACACGTGTTAGCGTGGTGGCTGGGGTTTAAAGCAGCTTTTAGCTCGCCCTTGGAGTAACCAGATTCTGAGGCCTATGATCTAGTGAGGGTGATGGTCTTGGGGGCTATGCCATGCTGATGAGTTATATCAAGGACAAAACAGCTGTACATGACTGCCACTCCACGGGTAATAGGATGTGAGCATGCGTGGTAGACGCTAGCTACGTCATAGCGGGTGTTGAGTAGTGCCATGTAACGTGCTTGATTTATACAAACTATATCTGTAGATTATTTCTTGATTTGGGTGTTGCGTCTACGAGATATTTAACAATTAGACCCGCAGCCCGAATGGGCTACGAGTCAATAGCCCATGATCGAGGCGTACCCGAATGGGCTATTTAACTCGTAGCCCATGAGGGCGAGAGGTCTAATTGTTTTAGAAAAAACTAACTAGTCGGACAGTAGAAATAATAGAAAGAAACAAATTGAAGTTGAAAAAATGTTATTATGACATTAAATTATGTCGTGAAAATGCGTGCAGTTTTTCTCTACCATGGGCTATCACAAATAGACCTATAGTAGCGTAGCCAATCAGAATGCAGGATTTGTAATAGTCCACTAGTTGGGTTATACTAAAAAGGTTTATATTTCCAATATGCTAATGATGCGATGTTATCACCGGCATTTGCTGAATTTCTTTGTGCTTGTGAATTAAGCTATTTTCTAATTTAATTCTTTTTTGTAAAATCACTTTGATAAGCTTCAAATATAACTTGGAATTTTAAAATAGGTAATTTGTCTCTACCAGCATGCTTTTGTATAATAAGTGATGTCGGTGATGACATCACACCATTAGCACATTGGAAATAACCGCCTTCCGGTTAGCTCAGTGGCTAAGCGCGGTCTGTTGTGCGGGAGGTCGCTCAGTGGTTCAAACCCCGGCCGGACCAACACTCAGGGTCTTAAAATAACTGAGTAGAAGGTGCTGCCTTTGTGAAACAATTTCGTTCACGAACTGGAAATGGTTAGACCTTTACGTCTTCTCGGATAAGGACGTTAAATCGTAGGCCCATCAGTGGATGAAGAGCCACCTCGTGGAAATGCCACTGATTAATCCGTTATTATTATTATAAATAACAACCAAATCAAGAAATATTCTACCGTTGGCCGGACTATCCATTTCATGTACAATCGATATCAAAGATAACTGGCTAGGGCTTATATGCACTTTATATAGAATAGCCCACTTCCGCGATATGCTTTACTTGTCGCGCACAAGACGAGGCTCCGTGCTAAATTAAATCTATTTTTCTCTGTGAAAAGAATAAATTTAATTTAGCACGGGCCCTCGTATTGAAACCTTTGTTCGTGACAAGTAAAGCATATCGCGGAAGTGGGCTATTGTCTACATTATGAGAATAAGAAACATACTCGCTTTTCATTTATGCTATTTTCTTTATTTCATTTTCCTTCTGGCTTGAAGGTAGGTTGTTTTCCTCAGGGAAAGGGCCGGGCTCCGAAATCCAGGTACGCCCCTGATACTTCTTATATTGTGTCATGCAAAAGTACATTCTAATATAAATTTCAATGTCCGCTTGCCAAAACAATTGTTAGATCGATATTGAGATTAGAATGAAAAATATAAAATTGTAATTAAAAATAACGATCATAATTAAAAGTAATTAAAAGTAAAACAATATTGATTATAAAAAGTTAATATTATAGATAGGTACTACAATCGTGGAATTCTGATCGAAGACTCTGGTTTCGTCCTTGCAAAGAGATAAAACGAAACGTAAAATATTTCCCAGTTCAGAAATACTGATATATTGATTGCATTCAGATGTACGCAATGTGAGAGGTGATGGACGTAAATAGTTATGAATAGGTTTACCTTTGCATAAGTTTAATTAAAACGTATCAGCAGCTGCTGTAATTGTAGCTTTGATTCCACTAACATTAGGGACACTGTTATTTATTAGTTATTACACTATTTATTGCTCACTAACCAAGGTCTTCGAGCAGAAGCATGCGACTATATCAGTATTATTACGCAATTGTAGTTTTGGTTCCTGAATAAAATTAGGGACACTGTACTACAGTTATTACACTATTTATTACTCACTAACCAAAGTCTTCGAGCACAAGCCTGAGACTATTATTACGCAATTGTAGTTTTGGTTCCTGAATAAGATTAGGGACGCTGTACTGCAGTTATTACACTATTTATTACTCACTAACCAAAATCTTCGAGCACAAGCCGGAAACTATTATTACGCAATTGTAGTTTTGGTTCGGCCTGAATAAGATTAGGGACACTGTACTGCAGTTATTACACTATTTATTACTCACTAACCAAAGTCTTCGAGCACAAGCCTGAGACTATTATTACGCAATTGTAGTTTTGGTTCCTGAATAAGATTAGGGACACTGTACTGCAGTTATTACACTATTTATTGCTCACTAACCAATGTCTTCGAGCACAAGCCTGAGACTATTATTACGCAATTGTAGTTTTGGTTCCTGAATAAGATTAGGGACACTGTACTGCAGTTATTACACTATTTATTGCTCACTAACCAAGGTCTTCGAGCACAAGCCTGAGACTATTATTACGCAATTGTAGTTTTGGTTCCTGAATAAGATTAGGGACACTGTACTGCAGTTATTACACTATTTATTACTCACTAACCAAAGTCTTCGAGCACAAGCCTTAGACTATTATTACGCAATTGTAGTTTTGGTTCCTGAATAAGATTAGGGACACTGTACTACAGTCATTACACTATTTATTGCTCACTAACCAACGTCTTCGAGCAGTCAGGCCTGAGACTATTATTACGCAATTGTAGTTTTGGTTCGGCCTGGATAAGATTAGGGACACTGTACTGCAGTTATTACACTATTTATTACTCACTAACCAAAGTCTTCGAGCACTAGCCTGAGACTATTATTACGCAATTGTAGTTTTGGTTCCTGAATAAGATTAGGGACACTGTACTACAGTTATTACACTATTTATTACTCACTAACCAAAGTCTTCGAGCACAAGCCTGAGACTATTATTACGCAATTGTAGTTTTGGTTCCTGAATAAGATTAGGGACACTGTACTACAGTTATTACACTATTTATTTCTCACTAACCAAGGCCTGAGACTATTATTACGCAATTGTAGTTTTGGTTCCTGAATAAGATTAGGGACACTGTACTACAGTTATTACACTATTTATTACTCACTAACCAACGTCTTCGAGCACAGGCCTGAGACTATTATTACGCAATTGTAGTTTTGGTTCGGCCTGAATAAGATTAGGGACACTGTACTGCAGTTATTACACTATTTATTACTCACTAACCAAAGTCTTCGAGCACAAGCCTGAGACTATTATTACGCAATTGTAGTTTTGGTTCCTGAATAAGATTAGGGACACTGTACTACAGTTATTACACTATTTATTTCTCACTAACCAAGGTCTTCGAGCACAAGCCTGAGACTATTTATTACGCAATTGTAGTTTTGGTTCGGCCTGAATAAGATTAGGGACACTGTAATGCAGTTATTACACTATTTATTACTCACTAACCAAAGTCTTCGAGCACTAGCCTGAGACTATTATTACGCAATTGTAGTTTTGGTTCCTGAATAAGATTAGGGACACTGTACTACAGTTATTACACTATTTATTACTCACTAACCAAAGTCTTCGAGCACAAGCCTGAGACTATTATTACGCAATTGTAGTTTTGGTTCCTGAATAAGATTAGGGACACTGTACTACAGTTATTACACTATTTATTTCTCACTAACCAAGGCCTGAGACTATTATTACGCAATTGTAGTTTTGGTTCGGCCTGAATAAGATTAGGGACACTGTACTGCAGTTATTACACTATTTATTACTCACTAACCAAAGTCTTCGAGCACAAGCCTTAGACTATTATTACGCAATTGTAGTTTTGGTTCCTGAATAAGATTAGGGACACTGTACTACAGTCATTACACTATTTATTGCTCACTAACCAACGTCTTCGAGCAGTCAGGCCTGAGACTATTATTACGCAATTGTAGTTTTGGTTCGGCCTGGATAAGATTAGGGACACTGTACTGCAGTTATTACACTATTTATTACTCACTAACCAAAGTCTTCGAGCACTAGCCTGAGACTATTATTACGCAATTGTAGTTTTGGTTCCTGAATAAGATTAGGGACACTGTACTACAGTTATTACACTATTTATTACTCACTAACCAAAGTCTTCGAGCACAAGCCTGAGACTATTATTACGCAATTGTAGTTTTGGTTCCTGAATAAGATTAGGGACACTGTACTACAGTTATTACACTATTTATTACTCACTAACCAACGTCTTCGAGCACAGGCCTGAGACTATTATTACGCAATTGTAGTTTTGGTTCGGCCTGAATAAGATTAGGGACACTGTACTGCAGTTATTACACTATTTATTACTCACTAACCAAAGTCTTCGAGCACAAGCCTGAGACTATTATTACGCAATTGTAGTTTTGGTTCCTGAATAAGATTAGGGACACTGTACTACAGTTATTACACTATTTATTTCTCACTAACCAAGGTCTTCGAGCACAAGCCTGAGACTATTATTACGCAATTGTAGTTTTGGTTCGGCCTGAATAAGATTAGGGACACTGTAATGCAGTTATTACACTATTTATTACTCACTAACCAAAGTCTTCGAGCACTAGCCTGAGACTATTATTACGCAATTGTAGTTTTGGTTCCTGAATAAGATTAGGGACACTGTACTACAGTTATTACACTATTTATTACTCACTAACCAAAGTCTTCGAGCACAAGCCTGAGACTATTATTACGCAATTGTAGTTTTGGTTCCTGAATAAGATTAGGGACACTGTACTACAGTTATTACACTATTTATTTCTCACTAACCAAGGCCTGAGACTATTATTACGCAATTGTAGTTTTGGTTCCTGAATAAGATTAGGGACACTGTACTACAGTTATTACACTATTTATTACTCACTAACCAACGTCTTCGAGCACAGGCCTGAGACTATTATTACGCAATTGTAGTTTTGGTTCGGCCTGAATAAGATTAGGGACACTGTAATGCAGTTATTACACTATTTATTACTCACTAACCAAAGTCTTCGAGCACAAGCCTGAGACTATTATTACGCAATTGTAGTTTTGGTTCCTGAATAAGATTAGAGACACTGTACTACAGTTATTACACTATTTATTACTCGCTAACCAAGGTCTTCGAGCACAAGCCTGAGACTATTATTACGCAATTGTAGTTTTGGTTCCTGAATAAGATTAGGGACACTGTACTGCAGTTATTACACTATTTATTACTCACTAACCAAAGTCTTCGAGCACAAGCCTTAGACTATTATTACGCAGTTGTAGTTTTGGTTCCTGAATAAGATTAGGGACACTGTACTACAGTCATTACACTATTTATTGCTCACTAACCAACGTCTTCGAGCAGTCAGGCCTAGCTGAGACTATTATTACGCAATTGTAGTTTTGGTTCGGCCTGGATAAGATTAGGGACACTGTACTGCAGTTATTACACTATTTATTACTCACTAACCAAAGTCTTCGAGCACTAGCCTGAGACTATTATTACGCAATTGTAGTTTTGGTTCCTGAATAAGATTAGGGACACTGTACTACAGTTATTACACTATTTATTACTCACTAACCAAAGTCTTCGAGCACAAGCCTGAGACTATTATTACGCAATTGTAGTTTTGGTTCCTGAATAAGATTAGGGACACTGTACTACAGTTATTACACTATTTATTTCTCACTAACCAAGGCCTGAGACTATTATTACGCAATTGTAGTTTTGGTTCCTGAATAAGATTAGGGACACTGTACTACAGTTATTACACTATTTATTACTCACTAACCAACGTCTTCGAGCACAGGCCTGAGACTATTATTACGCAATTGTAGTTTTGGTTCGGCCTGAATAAGATTAGGGACACTGTACTGCAGTTATTAACCTATTTATTACTCACTAACCAAAGTCTTCGAGCACAAGCCTGAGACTATTATTACGCAATTGTAGTCTTGATTATACTAAGATTAGCGAGACTGTATTTGCACCAAAACATATGCTGTTTCTCAGTTTGTGGAGTATTTGAATCTTATCCTTCTAGCAAAACTCTTATTCCATGAAGGTACTCGCTAAATCGTGAGATTTCAGCCATTTTTGTATACGCTGCAGTCATCCGATGGGCACTGAAATAATTGTTAGGCCGATATCGAAATTGTAATGAAAAATTGTAATTAAGATCGCAATAAAGACAGCAATTAAATGTAAAACTAATATTGATTACCAAAAGTTAATATTATAGATAGGTTATACGATCATGCAATTGTACTAAAACATAATATATTTACCAGAAACCCTTGTAGAGAGTCAACGAAACTTAAAATATTTCCCAGTTCGGAACTACAGATGTTGTTTGCATTCAGATGTACGCAATGTGAGAGGTGATATATAGGTTTCATTCTATAAACTAGTGTTTTACAAGGATTTCCAGCACTGAGAAACATCGTATCTGAATACACGTAAAATTACGAGAATTTTACCGTGTGTGGATATCGCCTTTCAGCCAATCAGCGATTGCCACGTCACGCGTTTACCCTTGCTTACAACAACCGGGCCCAGGTTCAAGTATTGTTTATAAAATAAATAAAACAATACATGGACGCTTGGAGATATGGAATTTATCTTCTCGCTGCGCTCACTCGTGAGATATTGAATTGAACACTCGTGTACTCGTGAGATATCGAGTTGAACACTCGTGTACTCGTGAGATATCGAGTTGAACACTCGTGTACTCGTGAGATATCGAGTTGAACACTCGTGTACTCGTTAGATATCGAGTTGAACACTCGTGTACTCGTGAGATATCGAGTTGAACACTCGTGTACTCGTGAGATATCGAGTTGAACACTCATGTACTCGTGAGATATCGAGTTGAACACTCGAAGATAAATTTCTCCGCGCCCCATTTATTATTCTCTATTTATTTTGCCTAAGTTTAATTAAAACACATCAGCACCTGCCGCAATTGTAGATTTTGATCACATTAAGATCAGGGGCACTATACTGCAGTTGTTACACTGTATTTATAACTCACTACCAAAGTCTTCGAGCACGAGACTAGCGCGAGATATACATGTATAGGCAAGGCGTCGATGGACGAGTAAAACACTGGGCGAAACGGTTTCGCTCTGTGAACGGTCTAACGTTCAAAACACCACCAGCAACCGCGAGACTTGACGATCGTTACCATCATATAATTATTCCACTGCTGTTGAACGAAACCAAGTTCATTATTAGCGAACCTCGGGAGCTGGAAGGATGTCAAAATTAGATATTAACAGAATATACTCCGCGGTTAACTGCACAGACTTGGGGAGCTACTATGTATATAGTACAGTTGAAAGGGTTCTTTTTATTATCTTGGACATTCTGTCAGGCCTCGTTGCTGGTGTAGATAACACCCTTATCCTATTGGCAGTCTACAGGAATCATCATCTTCAGACATGTTCAAATGTCTTTCTCTGTTCGTTGGCCGTAGCGGATCTGATCACTGGACTGCTAATGAATTCCTTACAAGCTGCAGTCATAGGATACCAAGACACGGTTGCTGTAAACATGCTTACACACACGGAGCACGTATTGCTGGTGTTTACATCGTTGGCGACTTCCTTGAATGTTTGTGCCGTAACCCTTGACAGATACATTGCCGTTAACTGGCCTTTACGATACGAAAGCATCATGACAAGGAATAAACTTTATGGCAGTATTGCATTCATATGGTTTACTAGTATTGCAGTTGCACTACCTTCTACATTAATTAACAAAGTACAACTTTATGTACTCTTAACAACCGTTGCAACTCTAACTTTAGCACTTTCTCTTCTTGTGATCACATTTTGTTACTTGAAAATCATAAAAATCACAAGGCTACAGCTAAGAAGAATTGCTGCTACGACAATCGCCTCTAGTAACTCAAACTCTGCTAATTCTCAGCCAAGTAAGAATGGAAAAGCAGCAGTCACTTTCATTATGATCACTTGTGTTTTCGTGTTTACACTTACGCCCAATTTTGTGTGTAATATCTTACTGATGGTAAGCGATGTATGCGATGTTTTCAAGATAAATTCACAATATTCGCAATGGTTTAGCTGGATATTGTATACTAGCTCTGCCGCGAATCCGTTTATTTATGGGATGAGGAACAAGGGATTCCGAGCTGAATTTAAGAGTCTACTTCGTTTGAAGTAACGTACTGAGATAGACTGGAACATTCAGCTCGAGTTTGTAAATCCCATAAAGATCGGACGCGAATTCTTTATCTATTACATAAAGACATGGAAGCCGAATTTTATTGCTTATATACAATCCTTTTAGGAATTCTAGAACACGTACATAAATCATTCAAATCATATAACAATAATAGTAACAATACAAATTATAACAATTATATTTTTTTGAGATTTGATTATTTTGCATTATTTCCTATATTCAGTACCTACCTTCTGCATGGGTTTTCTTAATATTAGTTTTTTATTAATACCTTCCATAAAGGTTTCAGATATTTTTCTGAACCTGTTCTGGTTTCTATCTGTGGTTTAGTTGGGTCCTGACTTTCATCAGCACGTATAAATATGGTTGTTCTGTTGTTTCAGGCCCTTAAAATTCAAATTCAATTCAGTGTTTATACTGCCTTTAGTTGAGATATTCCCTGCTAGCAGAGGTCTCTCTCTGTCCTGGTAAAATGGAAGGCGAGGAAGAGACCTCTGCCGACATCCAACGCTTTTTCTGTCGCGCATGCGTGAAGTTTCCTTGGCAACAAGTGACGCGATCTCACGTGTACTTATGAGCGCACGAAACAACTGTAACAAACAACTGACGCGTACAACTATTTCCGGTAAAACGTGTTTTCGAAACTGGTTTGACTCGTCCATGACTGTGGACGGCAAGCGTCGGATGTCGGCAGAAGTCTCTCCCTCGCCTTCTATTTTACCAAGACAGAGAGAGACCTCTGCTAGCAGGGAAGTTGAGATATAGTGGCCAACTAGTATATAGTAATAATATTTATATAGAAAAAGAGGAAATACATTTGTTCTAGTCAAGGCAAAACAAAGATATTGTACAAATGTATACTGTTAGTGACACTCTTATTGAAATATATAGATGGATGGCAAGTGAAATTAAATTTCCACAGCAGGAGCAAAATGTTTGTCGCGCAAATCAAGATTTAGTCTGCAACAAAAACAATACTATTTACCTGATGAACTATATCGTACATAATACACAACTTCATTATCGAGTGTTTCTCACAAATAAAACTTGGTAATCCCTTTTTTTTATTATATTATTCCTATTCATAATTTCGATTGAATTATTAAGAATACGTGAAGTTAAAGTGCAATATCAGCCAATTATTATGTATAGGTAATCAAATGGGGGCGAGTGAAATTAGGGATAAATTTCACACGTGTTTGTCAAAATCGACGTAATTAATTAATTACGTAGATTTTGACAAAAACATTATTTTAAGCGCGCGTAGATGTGAAATTACAAATTACGTGTGAAATTTCAAGTTGAAATTAGGGATTAATTTGTCCTCTATGGTATTAAGCGATTAATCAAAAACGATGTTACAAATGACGACGAAAATAAAGACAGAATTTAATGAAATTTAACTTTTGACTGCATGGCGTGGTATAATAAATTATCCTTGACGTTATCAGGAAGTAAACAATTAATCAGTTATTGAAATTGGGATAGTGTGGGTTTGTGGCCTTCCTAACATCTTAAACAAAGTATATAATATACCTTGTCTAGTCCCCAGGCCTCTGTGCATCGAAGCGTACGTCTTTAATATTTTGTCCTTTGTCTGTCTGTCTGAAAAAGGGAGCGCAAGGAGCGATGGGAAGGGAGGGAAAGAGGATCTCGGATTCACAATGAAGGCATTGACCATTATAGAGTAATTTATAATAATCTAGTTTTAAGCATTTTATATTAGAGCTATATTAGCTAAATAGTGTGGTACACATTGTATATTTTATATTAGTATTGATATTAGTAAAACAAAATATTTACCATTGTAAATTTAGGAGGGCCACAAGTTTATCAGCTTTGGCCGTTGTGTATTTACCCTATAAAATAAAATGTATTAATTTTATTATAATTATTATTATTAATGGCTGGCGGACCAGAATATTGACGAACCGGTGTATTTTTAATTTATCAGAGACCGTTGCAAAAACATTCTAGAACAAGAGGGTAAATTGTTACCATGTTTTTGCAAGGGAAAGCTTTCTTTCTATAAAGCAGAGATCCTGGATCATCATTTTTGCACAGTTAACCGTAAGCTGAAGCCGGGCCGCGAATGCCAATATCGGTGTGAAGCTATAAAATCCTTTAATATTAACGGCTGCACGGCGAAGAAACTTACATGCCTTACAATTCTCTGATCTTCAATGCAGTCAGGTACTTCATGAATATTTCATTTATACAGAGTTATTTGTCGAATGAATATTTACGCTTCTAGAATGTCTGTCGGACATGTCATTCTGTCAGCATCGAAATACGGAGCACAGTCCTCGGCTAAATCTGATGATTTGAACTAATTGGAACAAATATTTGCCTAACTGTTCTACATAACAAACTCTTCCTGTCCACAGCCGTACTAGGCGCTACATTAATCACTTCCTTATGCTTAAAGTGCCTCTAACCCTTCTTGACATTTTTCTACTTGTGAACCTGTGGTTTACATATAATACTCTATGTTCTACGCTTGTTTGAAATGGTGAAAAACTGACCTTTCCTGACCCATGACCGCGTAAGTAAAAGCCTGGGTCGATTCCCGAGGTGACGTCATCTAATTAATTCGACTTTGCAATAATTTGAATAAATACTTAGGATTTTGTCTAAAATGACTTTTTTCTTTACTAACAACTCACAAACTATGTATATTTTCTATAAATCGATGTTGTTGTAATAGAAAAGCACCATGGAGGATAATGCATTAACGAGATGACGTCACCCCAGGAAATCGACCCAGTCTTTTACTTACGCGGTCATGGGTCAGGAAAGGTCAGTTTTTCACCATTTCAAACAAGCATAGAACATAGAATATTATCAGTAAACCAAAAATTTCTTCGCAGAAGTACTCAAAACCTTTCACAGGTTCATAAGTAGAAAAATGTCAAGAAGGGTTAGAGGCACTTTAAGCATAAGCATAAGAAAAAGGGGTATGAACCGGCGTGACATGTTATGTCACAAGTGTGAACCGGACGACATAAGCATAAACATAAGGTAAAACTTGTAAAGTGTGAACCGGGCAACATAAACATAAGCATAAGGAGATCTTGTGTGTGAACCGGGTGACGTAAACACGAGCATAAGCATTCCCAGACAGCTGTGATGATTAATTTCGTACGTAGTGCGGCTGCGTATGTTGCTTTTCTTATGCTTATGTAACAAGTATGAACATTGTTATGCTTATGCTTATGTCACAAGTGTGAACCAGCCTTTAAGGTCGTTACACACGAAGGGACAAGTCCCTGGGACTCAGTTGTCCCCTCGTCTGAACTAGGAAAAATATTGTCGCGGGGACAAACTTTTGTCCCGGGACTTGTCCCTTCAAATCAAACTGGTTTGAATTGAGGGGACAAGTCCCGGGGACAAAATGACAAGATTTGTCCTAGTTCACACGAGGGGACTTGTCCTTAGGACTTGTCCCTTCGTGTGTACGCAACAAGGGATTTGTCCCCGGGACTTGTCCCCGGGACTTGTCCCCGGGACTTGTCCCTTCGTGTGTGCCGACCTTTATGAATATGCTTATGTCACGCCGGTTCACACTTCTTTTTCGTATGGCTTATGCTTTTTCTTATGCTAATGTTTATGCTTATGTCGCAGGTGTGAACCGTAATTAATGCTTACAGAATTCGTCACTCAGAGGTAACTTACTGCAATATTATGCCTGCTGGTCAAAATTCTAATTAACTGCTAATGTTCTCGGAATTGATTTCTGGACATGTCAAACGGTTTCAACATCGGTTGTACCGTTGAAACCGTTTGGCCAAGGGAGGTCTTTTTTGTATTCTATTTCACATATATCCGTTACAATTCTTTTTACATTAGGTTGAAAACGAACCAACTGGAAACAAAGGACTAGAAACAAACAACAAACGAAACAGCAACAAGAAAAAACAAAAACATGCAACCATAAGAAAACAATTGTGTCCATATATTTCTTGAAGATCTTTTTTTTCTAGCTAAATATATACAAGGTGCTAGCCAAGCGACGTTAAGTTAAGAAATGGGTGAGAGGATCCCATTTTGAGTAATGAAATCTAAATTATTATTTTTACTCGCAGTAAAACGTTCAATTTGATCATTCTTTCTAACTTTTAACAAAACAGTCTCTCTGATAATGTAGTGGTTTTTTTTAGTTTGCAAGAGTAAATACAATATTTCGTAATTAAGATTAAGTGGTTAGTTTAGCAAGTATTTATCTTTAGATCAGTGATGCCAAATATAATACCTTTCGCATCGAGAATTCTTTGCGTTAGTCTAAATTGTTTTAGCCACAAGTTTTAGGGAGTTGACAGATCTATTATCTCAAGGTTCCTAAAAAAGAACTTTGAACTTTGCTGAAAAGTTATCTCATCTAAATGTAATGCTAAGATTTTTATTTTTCCGGCTCCCTTGCTCTTTCAGGAATCCACCTTCTCATTATAACCTCCTAAAATAAGAATAAAGTAAAATGAAATATTAAAATAATGAAACAATTGTCTCGAAGGTATGTGCAAGTCCACACCGCGGCAAAACGGTATGCTCCGCTGGCCAAAAGAACGAAGGCTCTGCTATCAAATACAAATTACCGAGGGTTTCAACTTTTTTAGTAAATAATTTTATAACTTAGTAAACTCACAATGAATTACAAATTAAGAAAACTTCAACCTGTTAATTAAAGTCTTAGGCTTAGCTTTTAAGTAGTTTTCTTATTTTTTGACAAAACAGTTCACAAATGGTGCTTTTAAGCAGAAATTTTAAAATCACGGGTATGTGCCTGTTGTTTCATTTCAGTTTCGCGGGAAACTGGGGGCGGCCGCGCGCCGACAAGAAATAGCAAATACGCATGCGCGTAACGTTTTGCCGCGGTGTGGTGCAAGTCACACCGCGGGAAAAAAACGTCACGCGCATGCGCTTTGGATGAGCCCAGACGCTTGCGCCCCACCAGTTTCCCGCCGAAACTAAACAGAAACCAAAGGCAATCACTCGTTGCTAATTTAGGTACGTAGATGCAATGTTTCGCGAAAAACAACAAAAATTAATTAAAAGCTAAGCCTTAAACTTTAATTAGGTTAGAGTCTTCTTAAGTCGTATTTCAATGTGAGTTTACTAAGTTAAACAATTATTTACTAAAAATGTTTAAAGTGCCTACGAATCGAAAATTAAGTTGATCTCATTTGAAAACCCTTTCGAACTAAGTAAGGGTGGCGTTATCTGTTTGTCAATATCTCATCGTTCGCACTGTCCGGGTGTGGAATCGCCTAACGTCTTTTCGTTAGCCCTGCCATCCAACATATGCGCTCCCCGCCCTAGTTGAGGCGACTTTAATAAGTTATTCAAATTAAGTTATTTATTTATTTCTCGAACTTTAAACATTGATATTGAACATTATCATCTTTTATAATATAGATACGATAGTACGCGCACTCTGATTGGCTAAAAAGCCATGTTTTATCAGAGTATATAACATGGTTTGCCGTGTTTTATCGTTTTCAACTGGCGGTTTCCTTTCATCGCGCGCGTAAATCTATATTATAAAACAGATAAAGAAGCCTAAAATCCATGTTTTATACTATCATAAAACACTCTGGTCATGTGAGAACACTCGAGAAATGTTGAAAGCACGCGCCTTCGGCTTGTGCTTTAACATTTCTCTCATGTTCTCAAATGCCCATCGTGTTTTATGATAGTATCAAACATGGCTAAGGCCGCTCGCGCGCGTCCGAAAATGGCGCCAAGAAGTGAGGCCACAGAGTATCCCAACGAAAACGACGAATCATGCGAAAAGTTGCTCTCTCTCTCTTGCCTCTTGGTCTTGGTTGCATTTGAGGAAAGAAATGAGTTTTCTCATGTTCTACACTTAGTTGGGCGAGCAAGCCATGAGTTTACGGGAATCTGTTTTAGGGGAAAACATAGGCGAGCAAGCCATCGAGTTTACGGGAATGTTTTAGGGAAAACCTATCGGCTATCGCCAAGTCAAACGACCGAACGAGGTAAGACCATGTATACAAACACAATTAGAAATGTTGTCAGTGGAAAAGGCTTTTCATGTTTTTATCTTACAACCGGCTATGGTGTGTCGAAGAGCAAGATATTTTGTCCGTGTCTGTTCTCTGTAGTTTCCTGTGTTCTTAGATATAAAAACCAACTGTTTCCTCGCCCAGCTATCGTAGACTCTTCAGACCAGAAACTCACTACAACCAGACATTCAAATAACTTGGCTTTTGATTATTGTTTTTATTCCGTTTTCCTGCTTCGATCGATGATCTTTCGGCGACCATATTGTTTTCGTCACACGAATTCATGACTCGAGCTGCCTGTACTGTGACCGTCAGTTTTGGCACTGTATAATTGTGTTCACCAGTTTGAGAAATTAACTGAGATCCGTAAGATATTGACTACAACTTTGAATACATCGCCGATCCAGTACATTGCATTGTGTCAGGAGCCGGTCATGTTACTATATCATATTTGTTGATTTCATATAAGTTCCGCGGGTCCCTGCTAGTTTAATATTATTTTTATATATCTTCCAGTATTAGTCATACGTATGTATAATAGAATGGAAGTAAATATCCAAGATCTCATTCCAGGGATATTCAGGTTTTTTCAATACAGTAAACACCTGCTATTAAGAACTTCCACCTACAAGGACCTCAGGCTGAAATTAGGAATTTTGTGCCCCTCTAAATAAGAACCTGATATTTGAAATAGGTTCTTATGTCACAAAACCAGTTTATAATTGTACTGTAGCAAAGCCTCAAACAAGGACAATACCAAAATCTGGTTGCAGTTCTTTATCTTTTACACAATACTGCATGTACAGTGTTCAGTGTTAAGGAGGATGTACCTTAGTCTTATCATCTACAAGAAACTGTAAGTGTACACCGCATAGTTCATTTCATCAAATATATTACTTATTATGAATTACTGAATTGTGGTTTCATAGTTTATTGAATTGTGGTTTCACAGTTATTGTATGGTAAAACAATTAAGAACCTTCAGTTTATAAGAACCTAACACCCTGATTTTTCATTAGATATCAAATATATAAGAACCTATCCCAGGCTGGTTTGGTAAAATGTAGGTTCTTATCGCGGGTGTTCACTGTATGCAAACGAGATTAACTGTGACGTCATTTGATGGACAGAAGCCTGTAGACAACTCACAAAATGAAGAATATCTTGGCACCGCATTGTGTGGTAATAAGGAAACTACACATCACTGTGCTAATTATGACGATGGCACTTTAAGCACAATTAGGTACATGTAAATGGACATCATTGCTAAAAGGAATTAATGAATAACTTACCTGTACTTTGAACCGTGAAATACAGCCAGGCAGTAAAAGCTCCTGCTTAGTTATATCTACAAACACAACATAACAGCTATATTACAATGCAGATACTAACACCAAAACACTACAGATTTATATTCCTTATTTATATTCCTTCTAAAGTTACAAATTAATGTCACCAAATTAAGATTTATTTTATAATGTGATAAAAACATCTCACATGCATAAAGGTGGGTTTAGAATACTGCGAAAAAAAATTAGAAATGAAATTCATCCTTGAATTTGTTTGACAAGTTATTGATGAAAATCAAGGACTAAGTTATGCGAGTTCTTCAGATTTTTGCTACAACGTACATGCTTCAAACTGTGCCGTCTGAAAATCATAAAATCGCACCAAAGAACACATCAATATGTTATTGATAGCAGTATTCTAAAACGTTTGGCTAGAAAAGATTTTTGAGTGGAGGCGCTGGTAAGGAAGTTTATTTTTGTAAAAGTACATAAACTCATCAAAGTAACTGATGTATAGTAGCTTACGACAGAGCAAGAACAACAACAACAAACAAACAAACGTTTCCACCTACCAACTGGTCTGATGACATAACAAATCAGTACCTCCTGGAAACAAAGAAAAATGTAAATACGATTAGGATACTTGTGTCCTTATTCTTTACTTTATTTTAATATTTTCCTTGTGATTCGTTCAACTAAAACCAATCACGAATTACTTCAGTTCGTAATTGGCTTATTGCGTTTTTACTTGCTCGTGATTGGCTCGTTGCGTTTTTACTTGCTCGTGATTGGCTCATTACGTTTTTACTTGCTCGTGATTGGCTCATTACGATTTTACTTGCTCGTGATTGGCTCATTACGTTTTTACTTGCTCCTGATTGTCTCATTGTGTTTTTACTTGCTCCTGATTGTCTCATTGCGTTTTTACTTGCTCATGATTGGCTCATTGCGTTTTTACTTGCTCGTGATTGGCTCATTGCGTTTTTACTTGCTCGTGATTGGCTCATTACGTTTTTACTTGCTCGTGATTGGCTCATTACGTTTTTACTTGCTCGTGATTGGCTCATTACGTTTTTACTTGCTCGTGATTGGCTCATTACGTTTTTACTTGCTCCTGATTGCCTCATTGTGTTTTTACTTGCTCCTCATTGTCTCATTGTGTTTTTACTTGCTCATGATTGGCTCATTGCGTTTTTACTTGCTCATGATTGGCTGATTGCGTTTTTACTTGCTCATGATTGGCTCATTGTGTTTTTACTTGCTCCTGATTATCTCAAGGCGTTTTTACTTGCTCATGATTGGCTCATTGCGTTTTTACTTGCTCATGATTGGCTCATTGTGTTTTTACTTGCTCATGATTGGCTCATTGCGTTTTTACTTGCTCATGATTGGCTCATTGCGTTTTTACTTGCTCATGATTGGCTCATTGCGTTTTTACTTGCTCATGATTGGCTCATTGCGTTTTTACTTGCTCGTGATTGGCTATATAATTACTTTGGTTTCGGTTTTACGACACTCAATCGAAAACCACTATCAGTAAATTTATTAGTTCAGCTTCTTCATTATTGCAAACAGCACTCACCTTAGCAGCATGCTCGTTAACTCTGCCCAGTCCACTGAGGTTACACCAAGATAGCGGCCTGTGCTGGGACAACTCACTTGTGCTTAATAGATCGAGTGTATCTCCTTCAACCATTTGTACCACTACAGAATAGCTATAAGAATGCAATAAAAAGTTAGTTGGAGATGAAACTTCATGAAATGGACTTTGTAGAGGCCTGCTGGCACAAGTCTAATTTATAATTTTATTTAAGCAATAGACCACACATTTCAATGTGTTTACTGGTGAAATAAAGTACTTGGGATGTTGAGGAACACTTGAAATGCTTAAAAATCACGCGCCTTCGGCTTATAATTTTCAAGCATTTCTTGTGTTCTCACAACATCTCGCGTGCTTTATTTCGCCAGTTAAACACATTGAAATGTGTGGTCTATTGCTTAAATACAAACACGGCTTTCAGCCAATCCGAGTGCGCATACTATCAAATCCATTTTATAAAAATATATATAACTGGTTTATTCAGAATAAATAGTAGCAGACAAGCCAGCTGATTGTCCTCTATTGACAATTAAAACTACACTACGTACTTACATGTACTACTATAATTATTCTAATTATAAGAGTATATTTCAAATAAGATTCAAACTAAAGTAAACCTAGTTCTAAAATAAGCTAACGGCCCATTTCACAGTTGATACTATCGCGAGGATAAACGCGAAAGTGAGGTGATTTCGGGCAATGTGCAGGTTTGTTTTGTACTGTTTTGTAAAGAAATCCACGGGCTCCCATGTTTATCTACAGCATGGCCGATAGCGATATTACCAACTAAACTTATGCATAAGACAGGTAGTAAATATAATTAAGCATTCATGGTATTAAGTAGCTGTTTTTCCAAATTGGAGGTACACATTCCCAGCTGTGAGGTATAAATTTAGGCACAGCCATACTAGAGCAGGAAATTGTACAATTTCAGTGGATCTATAATTGGCAATGTCAGTCTGTAATTGGCAAGGTCAGTCATGGCGGCACCACATTAACAGTAGCATTTAATGTGATGTGACAGGGTTGAACAGTGATCCGCTCCACCATATCCTATTGTCGTTATAAGGTCTTACAATATCTGTTCTTGTTTTAGGAGTTACAAGTATTTATTCTATAAACAACACTGTTTCACAAGGATTTCCAGCACAGAGAAATATCGTATCTGATAATTTTACGTGTGGATATCGCCTTTCAGCCAATCAGCGATTTCCACATCATGCGCTTACGCTTGCTTCGAACAACCGGGCCCAGGTCCAAGTATTGTTTATAAAATAAATGAAACAATACATGGACGCTCGGAGATATGGAATTCACTCTTTTCACCTGGTGGACATCTTGGATTCAAAGGAGGCAATCCTTTGTTTTTGCCAGGTCAGCCTCGTAGTGACCCTTACCAAAATTTGTTATACAAAATGTATACATTATTTATACAAAAAGTATACATCATGATGTATACATTTTGTATACTTAATTCATTAATAGGTATAGTCGTATTGTATACATAATGTATACAATGTATACATTTTACATATACTATTTGGAACTAATGTCAACAAAAAATGTATACAAAATGTATACAACACAAAACAAGATGTATACAAAAAGTATACATCATGATGTATACATTTTGTATACTAAATGCATTAATAGGTATATAGTCATGTATACAAAATGTATACAATGTATACATTTTACATATACTATTTGGAACTAATGTATACAAAATGTATACAACACAAAACAAAATGTATACAAAATGTATACATCATGTTGTATACATTTTGTATACTAAATTCATTATTAGGTATATAGTCATGTATACAAAATGTATACATTTATAAATGGAGGGGCTCAGTTTTGATGTATACATAAAATATACATTATTTGGGGCTTGTATACACCAAAATATCACTTTTGCAGGCTTAAAACTTATGACAGTATACAAAATGTATACAATACAGTTTAATATGGTTATAATTATGGTGTATTCTCTACACTTTTCTAAGTTGGGAATAGTTTATAACATTCTAAGCTATTTCATTCAAAAATAATTGGAGGAACAAGTTCAATACAGTATTCTTATACATTGTAACAACACATGTTCATGAAGTGAAAAATACATCACAACACAATTTAAAGACATAGTAAATATTACATGTTTCACAATTTAAGTAGATTAAACCACTCTAGTTAGTGATATTACAAATATTGAGTAGCTTTGTTAATCTCATTACATAATTTGTGATGAATACATTAGCTGCGTCCAGGTGAAAATGGCAGGTAGGATCCTGGCCATCCCATGTGAGATCCCAACATTGTCCCAGTTGGGATCCCACATGGGATCCCAGGGATTTTACCTGGGATCCCACACAGGATCCCACCATGAACTGGGATCCCAGCCAAAACCTGGTATAAACTTCATCCCACCTAGGATCCAAACATGGATTTTTGAACGATTTCCCAACTGGGATTTTACCCCCACCTTGCATATTCAGTTGATCCTAGCTGTCATTCGACCTATGCTGGATCCCACTTGAGATAACAGATACTTAACAGGATTGGCAGCCTGGTAATAAATTATATACCAGTAGTGAATGGCATAGGCCCTTCTATACATTTGTAGCCACTATAATTATAAGCTCTTATGGTATGATTAAACCCCTGGCTAGACTGGTAACAAAATCTAAATAACTAACTTGCTATTATAAATTATTTAATGTCCATTCGATTACATAGCCTCATCTATAGTGTACTGGCTCACAAAAACTGAATCCACATAATTTCTAGCTCATGTACTTGATCTGATTAGCAATTGATAGACCTCTTCTTGTTCAAGCACTTGCGAGTCATCAAGTGCTGTGCCTATGATAGAAGACAATAAGATGTTATAATTTACTGAATACGAGGGATGTATGTAGCAAGTTATTTTCCAAAATTGCATACATGTAGTATTCATAGAACACATACTGTTCGAAAAGATTGTAATGTAGTGAAGTGAAATATCCCTTCTGTCAAGTTTTCAGGTGAATTTTTATTTCCGAACTAGCTCTACCTATAAACTACATGTAATAATAAAGTGAAATTCCATATATATTTCACAATGTCCACCAATTTACAGACGAAAACTCGAAGAATTTTAAACTATTGACTAAATTTGTTTGAATTGCAATGTATAAACATGTGAAAAAGCAATATTGTACAAAGTGAAATTTCAGTTAAAAATAAATTACAAATATCACTGATATTGCATGTACATGTATCAATGTTAAGCCACAGGGGGGGGGGGAGTTCTCGGGCAGGTATGCGGCATTTGATCAATCTTGGCCTTGGATGGTGGAAGGTATGAATTTCAAAAATGCGTTTTCATCTGTTTTCATTAAGTTAAAAAGAACACTTCACATTTATTTGGGATCACCTCCAGTTCCCCCATTGTTTCAGCTGTATATATATAGTTTAAGGAGGAATTTCGTTGCCCCAGGTGGGGCAATTTGATCACAATTGACATTTTTTTCTTTTCCCAGGGTGGGGAATTTGACCAAAAATTCTAGAAATAAGTCAAATGCCGCAATCTGCTGACCCACCCCCCCCACCCCCCTCCCTCCGGCTTAAAATTGACACATGCATAATTATTCAGTCTTTTTAAAAGTACTACCGTTCGAAGAGGGTGAAAATATCTCACTCCATGACGAGATTTTGATCGATCCTTTTGCTAAAAGATTCACTCTACACTCTTCATAAACTTGATAAACTTTTTATGTGGATTTGGTCATCAAAATGGATAAGGCAAAACCTTTCAAATTATAATGAAAACCACGAGGAATGGTCGAACCCATTTCCAACAACAGCTGAACTAAAAGTATGATAACTTTGCGCGACATTCCTTTTTCTTGTTAACAATCCACAACGATTGAATGATCACATCTTACCTTTATAGTTTTCTTATCTCCCATGTGTTTTGAAAGGCCTTTGCTCAGTCTGGAAGCCATATTATACAAGAGATCGCATGTCATGCCGCCGAAATATCGAAGTTGCTAGTTTTGAAAATGTGCGATGTGCCCGCACAATTCAGGTCAGTGGACTTTAGATAAGCAATGCATCCTGGGATCAGTTCACAGCCGCCATCTTTGTTTGTTGTTGAGAACTAGAGCTGGCCGGGAGTGCTTCATCTGAGGATTAATTGCGAAATAGTCTGGCTATATATTCGAGGAATCTAATATGCCAATGAACTGGTCAACCAACTCATCTTCAACTGTTTTGCTGTGTCTATCTGGGAAAGCACGTAAGGCCATTTTAACACCCGAGCCGTACGCGTGGCCGTGGGCCTGTCAGAACGGATCGTCAGAACTGGTTCTCACTTTTAGTTTTATTCCTGTGACGGCTCACAAATACCAACCTATATGTTTTCTTCTGCTATTCTGGTTGCATGAAGCCTTGACCTATAGTGCAACCAGCAATAAGTTGCATCAGGACTTTGTTGTTTCTAACGAAAATTACATGTAAGTCGAGTCCACTCGATTGATCGCCGAGCATGTACCTCGTAGACATCAAGTTTAAATATACTGCCAACTCACGCAACTCGTAATTTGTACTTTATTTCTGTGTAAATCTCATAATGTTTCAGCTTGTCACTGGAAATTAAAGAATAGCTGTTTTTATTCTGAAATGTCATTGGTAATTAGATCTTGTGCCTCAAGTGGCCCTGGCTCAAGTCGTCACACTGTAATGTATATAGTTCATCTAAACATGATTCAGTTATCCCATATGTATTTCAGTCCTGTATGGCTGTCAAATTACAAAGTAATCAGATAGAAAGTGTAATATAGTATGGATATTTTGTGTATGGACTATATAAATTTATTAAACAAGTGTAATTCTCTTTTAAAAGTTTTTAGTTGAATTTATTTCAGCCATTCATGAAGGCATCACCAGAATAACTTAATTTATTTTACATTGAATAATGTTGATGTATACATTTTGTATACACCACAATTTAAATGCCTCTATCATTCCTGATCCTCACTTTGATGTATACTTATTGTATACACTATAATTTTGGTTAGCCCTCGGTAGTATTGATGTGTACTAAATGTATACATCATCAGTCTGTTTGATTTCTCAGCTTTATGGTGATGTATACTTAATGTATACACCAAGATATGTTTCAGCATCCATATTTTCTATCATTCCTGATCCTCACTTTGATGTATACTTATTGTATACACTATAATTTTGGTTAGCCCTCAGTAGTATTGATGTATACTAAATGTATACATCATCAGTCTGTTTGATTTCTCAGCTTTATGGTGATGTATACTTAATGTATACACCAAGATCATGTTTCAGCATCCATATTTTCCCTCACCTTTGATGTATACATAATGTATACATTTTAACTCTGATGTATACTTTATGTATACTTTAATGTTCAGTTAGTATGTTATGAAAATTGCCATTTTTGCTATATGTACATTTGATGTATACATCAGATATACATTTAACCCTAAATGTATGATTGATGTATACCTTTTGTATACTAAATGTATACAAAACAGAGGCTCATTTTGGTAAGGGGAGGGATAGTCAAAATGAGGCTCACCTGGCAAAAACAAAGGTTTGCCTCGCTTTGAATCCAAGATGGCTACCAGGTGAAAAGAGTGCATTTATCTTCTCGTGTTCAACTCGACTTCTCAAACTCATTAATAATTCATGAGCTTTTTAGTCAATCAGAGGACTACAATTGGTCAGGTGGATGAGTTTGGAAACCCAATGAAACACCAGTTGAAAATTACAAGTGTTTCAACTGATTTTCATCCCTAGTGATATAACTTTTCTTAATCATCATATTCATGAACCACTATCTACCTACATACTGATAAACTACAAGTAAGGAGTAAAGAAACGACATAGAAAGAAAAAGTGTGCCTCCACTGGAGTTCGAACCTCGAACCATTCCAATTGCTTGTACTAACTCTTCACCACTACACTACTGGTACACTAGTTGAAATCACTGCTAGCAAAAAAGAATAGGCCATCTATTGAATAATTATATACAACAGTTCAAACGGTATATAAAACAATACTTGCTAATGATGTTTGAAAAGAAGCGTATGTAAATTTTTGGTTTAGCCATTCGCATGAGAAGTAATTTCAAACACTCATTGTTCGTATTTCATCAGGGGATCCAAATATTTCGAAAACAATAAAACCTTCGAGGCTACTCCTCTCAGGTTTCAATAGCCCACTTCCGAGATATGCCTCACTTCCTACGTACAAAGGAATCAATACGAGGCTCCGTGTATATATAATGCTCAGTCGTTCGTGACAAGACTAACGCACTTCTGTAGTTTGTCACGAACGACTGAGCATTATGCACGGAGCCTCGTATTGATTCCTTTGTACGTAGGAAGTAAGGCATATCTCGGAAGTGGGCTATTGTTTTCTCAATATTTGGATCCCCTGAAGGGGAGGGTGAATATATTTTTAGTACCCTAAAAAAAATCCTAATTAGAAAAAAATAACTAGTTAGAAAAAAAATAACTAGTTAGAAAAAATATTAACTAGTTAGAAAAAAACAAAAATTAACTGCAACATGAACATGTCACAACTGGAGCTTAATTACCTTGAATGATAAAACGGCATCCCTTGCTTATATATTACTGTAACAAAATAGAATATCATACTTAACAAGGATTAAAACTATTTCCATAAAAGTACTTCAGGCTGTATAGGTAACATAAAATGCTTTGGAGACAATAAATAAACCTCATCCCTTTTCCTTCATGACATTGTAAATTATGCTTACCAAAATCTGTGCCATACTTGATGCCAACTTTAGGGACCCAACCCTTCGAGCGAAAATAGTGGTACGCTATGTAGGTTTGTAGAAAGTCTTTCTTCGCATGACAGAACTTGCACCACATGTCACCAAGTCCCATAGGTGTCTGAAGAGAGACAATTTTATTCGAGACTAAACGTAATTTAGGCATGGTTAAAGATCCAGCCACTACTGTGACACGCTCGCGTGGCCCTGGGGTTGCTTACATCCGGGACTGTACTTTTGTGTTATTGCTCGTGGCGCGGAGTTCGGCTTTTCAGTTTCAACTCGCTGTGACCGCTCGCGGCTTTCCCTCCCTCCCTCCCTCCCTTGTCCACTTTTGTGTGACCCAGTGTGCTGGGCTGTTCGGCTGCCAGGATTTCCTGGCAGCCGAGCTCTGTTTGCAGCCTTGGGCACTGAACTTCCAACTTAGAGTCTTAACATGTTGTCATTGTTTCATTTTGAATTAGCTGGTTATTTAATATCATAATAAATATTATTTATTTAGTTTTTTTTAACTGAATAGTTCTCTGGAATGAACCCTTTGCAGGAATGCAATCACGTGGCTGTGGTGCATGGCAAAACAAATATGACTTCACTTATTTAAAGGCACTTGTACGAGATCGGTAGTGTTATTACGAAAACCTGTTTGTAAATGCTATTTTCCATTTCCAATCGATTGTCGATCTTTCTAAAAGAGCGTTTTTTTAAAATAGCTTGCCATCCAGCATCCATGGCAACACCTTTCCCATGGGGATCACGAGCTCAATTCATTCGTCAATGAAGTATTATATCAGCATGTGACTGTGTCCTGCAAACCTTTTTTACTGGTCTTCCACCATTTTGAGAATAAGTTAGGTGATATATACCTGTAAAGTAATATCTGGTTCCGAAAAATGGCAAGTTCCAAGCACTTTGGTGTGGTAGTTAAGGTTGTATCACCCATAAATGTAAGAAGACCCAGTACATGTAATACCAACCGTAATTGAAATAAAAGTCAACAATAAAATAATGTAATAAAAATCAACCATAAATGTAATAACGATTTATATTATACGACTTGGCGCTTTCGAGTGCAAATACGGGCTAAAACGAGTGCAAATATGAGACCGTATTATACGGGTTGCGAACAGGTTTGTAAAGGTTTATTCATTCATCACTTAAAAGGTTTTGTAAATGAGCGAGCCAATCGAAATGGGGCTGTTTGAATAACAACAGCCAATCAGGTTTTAGCACGCGAAAACAATTTTTTTCAGTGCACACCCGCCCCCAACAATGGACTTCAATTGAAGCTGAAAGGTTTCTTCTCTCGATATTTTCTTCAAAGAGAGCAGTAAGGAACGGACCATTAGATATTTGAGGGGGGGGGGGGATTTTTTTGTGCAGGATATAAAATTTATTTTTCCGCCTTTTTATTACATCGTAAATGTAGTAAAGTTAACAATATTATTATTTATTATTCAAGATTAAGATGCTCCGGATGCAGTCAAGTACATACAATGTATAGATACGTTTTGAAAATACATTTATATTTCCTTAAGTTATCCCAATTGAAGATGTTTTATCAACCCAAAAAGTATTCATTTCTTAACCGCATTGTTGATCTATGGGATGTCTTGTCAGTGGCTATTAGAACTATTGAACATTTTAACTCCTTTAAAGGAAATGTAAATAAGTTCTATTCTAACAAATTAATTACTCACAAGTAAGCATTTTCATAGATTTTAATACTAGTTCCTATGTATATAGTTATCATAGCTTTATTCATATTGTAGTGTACGCTCTGAGGGTGGCTTTCTGAAAATGGGAATATTGTTCTTGGTGATGTTCTTGTTTCCAGAGAACCATGTTTGAGTGTCTGTATGGTTATATAATAATTTTAATACATGTACAAGTTGTTTATTTTTATAAGGATCGTACATTTTCATGTTCTGTATAAACCTTCCTAATTATGCAGATATCTTTTGTAAATATTGTGTAACTGAATTGAGTAAACAAATAAATAAATAAAGATGTGACCTTAAGTTTATGTATCACCACTCTTTTTTTTTGCTTTAAAACTGGGACCACTTTCGTAATATCACTACATAGACCTCATTCATAAGGGAAAGGTCTCTGTATTTTAACAGTTTAGCCACATGTTCAATATATGAAAAACAACATCCTTGCCATGCGAACGAGCATACCAACATTGGTGATTCTGTAGAATTTGAGTGTTGTAGCATAAAAGGCTGTAAAGTTACAGCGATTTGAAATTAGAGAGATTTGTATGAGAAAAAACGTGTAGGCCTTTACATCCTCGCTTTCATATATTTTCTAAATTGAAAATGCCAATAACTCGACAGCAATTTGAAACATTGCTTCCAAACTGTGGTCAATTACTAATTTAGGTACGATCTTTCATGTGGTAGCAATAGTTTCTCTGTACACATTAATCTTCCATTTTATGCAAATTAAGTGGCGGCCATTATGAATGAGAGCCTTACATATACATGTAAAACTTATATATTGTAATAAATTATTCTTGCAAAATAACTTTAATGTCAAGTTTCTGTTATAAATCAAATCTCTCCATATAGTCACAATACATTATGTGTGTTTTAGAAATGTAAGGGATTTTAGTGTTTAGTGAAAAAATATAAATGCATCCAACATTATTTTCTTCTATTTAAAAATATTGTTTCTAAATGGTAAAGACAAAAAAGAAGAGAAGTGATCTATAACATTGAGATCACATGTTGGGTTGATAAAAAATGATTGACTATCATCTTCAATTGGGATTCTTTCTTTATCTTTCTCCAAGTGAACTGCATTTGCGATACTGGAAGTAAATGCGCGCTCGAGCTAAAAAACAGGTTTGTTTTCCCGCCTCTGAAACATGCACCAATCAGAGTACGATTATAGTCATTGACATAGAGTTTGACAGCTGAGAAGAGCATCTACTGACCACGAAACGCATCTCCATTCAAATCAATATGACGGCAACGTGTTGTAAACGTGAAAGACAACAGACTGTTTGTTTCTGGAAGAAGATTTATATATGAAAATCTCTACAATGTTTTTCTTGGTACCACTTGAAGAAAGCTTTTTTATTGGGCACTAAATGCTTGTCAAGAAAAACGCCTTGGGTGATGATAGAGCCTTTGGAAGGTAAGTACGCCGTTCAGGCCTTTTTTTCTTCCATGACTGAGTCACTAACTTCTAAATAAAGAAAGATGGTACCAAACTACTGACATCTATTTGTATGCATTCAGGGAGTTGTAAACTTTTGAACTTGAGTATAACATTCATAAACTACACTGCATTTACAGTTAATCATTATTACAATTGAAGGGCTGTGTGCAACAAGGGCATAAGTGACTCCTGATCACATTCTAAATTCTCCTTCAAATTATTTGTTTCTAAGAGAGAATTTAGAACATGATCAGAAGTCACTTACGCCTTTGTTGCACACAGCCCTTCATTATGGTTAACTAAGTTATAACATTTACTGTTACTATTTTTTGAAATAAATTTATGGTTACTGAATTGTTACATTTATGGTTCATTACTCGGGCTGCCTGTGGCAGGCACGAGTCTAAATCTGCAGGCCGTGATTTTTTTTCTTCTGTGCAGCAAAATTTCTGCGCATGCGTTAAAGTATGCATTAATTGTTGGCGCTAATAGATTTCTCTCCAGTCTAGTCGCCATCTTAAGATTCTGCGGACGCTATTCTTGTTTGAGGTACGTTTCGTAGGTTTTATGCCACATTTCATTTTAGTCTCGGGCATAATACATACCAGCGCAAACACTGTGATCGGTAGGCCAACACTAAAATAATTTTGACCGTGTTTTGGGCTGGTTTACCGATCTCAGTATGTACGTTATACAGGTATACTGAATAGCTGATTTATAGCGAAATATAGCGATTTACTAGCAAATATATAATTATACTGTGGTTGAGCAGTTATCGGTTACTATCTTCTATCGAAGTCTGAAGACATCTGAACTCCTGAACACTGTCACTCGCCAACACGAAGCCAGAAATACACACTCAGCACAGAATTATAATGAGCCAAGCAATATTCAACTCTCAAGGTAAACTTAAACAAATAACCTCTCACGGCAGAGGTTTTGGTTCGAGAAATTAAAGGCTTCCAACAATTCCCTTTATAGTTCTGTAATATAATGAGCAGACTGAAGTTTTGGGAATGAGGGTAAAGCTTTTAATTAGAGATAACCAACAGGCATTTCAGTTAATAATCTTTAATCCAACAAATACCAATATGGACTCGTAATGGCTCATCATGTATAGCAAGATCAGCAGATAAAGTCACACAGAGGCACACAAATTGACCACGAATACAATTAACATGACTTCCAGAGGTTTTCTAGAGAGATCAGCTGCGGAGAAAGAAGCCGCAGGGTAGAAAGAACATTTGAGAAAGATAGTGATAGCTCCATCACAGGATGGACAGGATACAACTGTCTTATAATATGGTACACATATAAACATACATTTGAGACAATCGATATATTAGTACTCGGAACCTGCAGTATAACAGAACAGCAGACTAAATTGTAAACGTGTGTTACATGAATTTACAGTAAAAGGTCAACTTCTTTAATTTACATACGAGAAAAACAAAAATATTAAATTACGTATAATTATACTAGGGGAGCAGAGAATGAAAGTCACCGCGCTACCGGCCACTCCTAAAGACTGCTAAATTCAGCTAATAATTATTCCCTTTGGTTATTACTAAGAGGATTTCAAATAAAAGTGTATTTCATCTTCAATCTCATTGGGAACTCACCATCAGAAATCTGAAGAAGGGTAGTCCAAAAATAAATCCTGGAACGCAAAATATCAAAGAAAAAAACTGCCTTGCACAACCAAGGGGGCAAAAAAAATGGCTGCATTGATGTATATAGCAATACTTACTGTTTGTAAACTTACTGTTTGTAAACACTGACGTCATTTATATATTTGCATATATAATGTGGTTGGCAAAAAAACCTGTGTGTTTGTATGACTTGTATGGCACCTAGCGATTTGGGCCTCACGAAATACATCATTCTAAAGTCTCAATTCTGCTTCCATATCCTAATTCTTTTATAAGACTTATAAGTTAAGAGCATATAAGCTTCGATGAAAGGGCATGCTTGCATTTTAGAAGAACAAGAAAGTAATTTGGCGATGAATAAGCACCGACCTGTGATATTTTATAAGTAACTGACTGCGTTCACGCTTCGTTTGTGCCAACCACAGAATACAACAAATGTGGCGTGACTAGCCTGTGTGACGTCACAGTAAGTTTCGCTACATAGTGGCCCGAGTGAAAGCCCAGATGGGCTCTTGTTTTTATTACACTAATGGTTGATTTTTGTTTACTTATATTTACAGTTGATATTATATCAATTTATGGTTCATTTTATTTATACATGTAAGGGAAGAGGTCAAAACAATGGATTTCGAATGGGACCCAATTTTGTCAGGGGAGGTGGTGGGTGGCGGGTAATACCCCCTACCCCTTTTTCGAGGGTGATTTTCTTGCGTTGTAAAATAGGGATACCTGATTTTAATGCAGACACACGTTCTTCTCTGCCTGTAGAAACTAGAAATATAATTACTTCTTCAATAAGTATTTTATTCAAGAAGATATTTGTGGTTAAAAATCTAGATTTTGCCAAAATAGGTGGTGGGTTCTGGGTACAACCCCCCTTCCATCAAAATTGGGTCCCGCCAGAGTACCATTGTTTTGACCTCTTCCCTGACATGTATGGTTGATTGGTATTACATTTATGGTTGATATTACATGTATGGTTTATAAATTTTGAACATATTTATGGTTGATAATACATTTTCAGTTGATATTACATTTACACGGTATAGTTCATTTCTTAACTCGTGGGTCACTATCTAATTTATTCATCATTTTATGGTGTGTAGATCGGGGACTCTCCGTTGGGTGTCCGAATATTGTTCGATATTCCGAAGATATATTTACGGATGTTTATGGTACGCGTCAAGAATTGAAAGATTTGGTCATGCAGGAGAAGATGTATTGACGGTGCCTTCCTAATGCCAGACACTCCAAACCTGGACAGACATGGTAGTGGGTCCCTATCAAGCACCTAGTGGTAATGACGTAACGATGAAGTCATCGGTCACGTGATTTTAAGTACATGCCCATATCTCGCTCATATCTAATGCCAGCCAGCTAAAACCTGGGCAGACATAGTAGTGGGTTGATATCAATCACAGTGATGATGACGTAACGATGACATCATTGGTTACGTGATGTTAACTACTGTACATGCCCATATCTCCCTCATTTCTCACTCATTTCTATTGCCAGACATGTTAAAGGTATTGTTTCCCCACAATTCACTTAGTGGTGATGACGTAACGATGACGTCATCGGTCACGTAATTTTTAGTATAACAAAATAATTTGCTTTTTGATTTGCAAAGAGAGTTGTCTTCATAAGCCACTCGTGTGGAAGCCAATGCCAAGACTTTTCATGAACATGAATGGGAGCGTTTTCTACAGCACGATGTTCATCCTCCTCAGCTTCGATCCCTTCTACATCATTTAAAAACTCTTCATCGCTTTGAGTAGCATGACCTTCCTCTAGGCTTCGAATTTCATCGTCAAATATAGTTGAAGGGAAGAATATTTCTTCATCTGTTCAAGATATTTCTATTCTGCTCAAAGAACAGCGAAACCTCTGGCATGAATGGTTTTACATTCACAGTCATTTTAAATAAGTTTTCCTTTTTTTCAGAACAAGACAGAATGGAGTTTAATATATCCAAATGTGACTTAGTATTTACCGAAATTTTGACATTAATTATTTCACTTTATCGAACTGAACTGAAATACCGTAATATATTCACATAGGTTCCATCCTAAAAAAAAACATGTGTTTTCTTTGATCTTCCAGCCAGTTGACCTCTGGGTCATGCACTATTCAAACTTATTGAATATTCATGAACCTTCCGGATGACGTCATTAGCATTATTTAAGGTACATTAATTATGCATAAGTGTCAGTTGGCACGAAGTTGCCTGCAAGATAGTCACCTCTAGAATGGCTAATCGTCCGCCCAGCAGCTCAGGAGAACCTTCGTTGGCTTTGGCATTTGCTGAGATCATCGCCCCACTTCACCAAGCATCTGCAACTCTGCCTGTTGTTGTTGCTTCGAGTCCACCGGATATTCCACAACCAGGACCGTCAATCAATTGCCGTGGTTCCAGCAGAGGCGGCTCAATCAACGCCAAATCCTAAGGCCGAGTCAAGGGTCTAGGCCGAGTCAAGGGTCTAGACCGAGTCAAGGGTCTAGACCGAGTCAAGGGTCTAGGCCGAGTCAAGGGTCTAGGCCGAGTCAAGAGTCTAGGCCGAGTCAAGGGTCTAGGCCGAGTCAAGAGTCTAGGCCGAGTCAAGGGTCTAGGCCGAGTTAACGTCTAGGCCAAGTTACGGGTCTATGTTGAGTGAAGGGTCTATCAAGGGCCATCAAGATATCTATATATATTTTGTTTTTTCTGTTTCTAATATATTTCCCCAAATTTTGTGCGCTCAGATCGAGGAGCTTCGTAAAGAGCTGGATGAATTGAAGAAGCGTGCGAGTGCCCACTCGGTCGACAGCCTCCGCCCTATTTGACGCCTACGCGGCAGTGGCTGCATTAGAAGAAGTAGTTCATACAGTGCAGAGAGCCAACGACGAAAGGGCAATGAGATACTCGGTGATTCTGCGACAATGTCGTCCTTTGGTTACCAACCCCGTACTGCAACGTGTCTTGATCAAGTTGGTGGAGTCTAAAGAAGAGGTGGAAGTGGCGAAGGCCATCAATAAGGCTGTGAAAGGCCAGACTTCTCTCAGCGAAGCGCCTGCTGGGCGGACCAGGACAGCTCCTTACAGTTACCGTGGCCGTAGAAGCGACGGAAGGGCATGAAATACCAGGAACTTGAGATGTTATGTATGCAGCCAAGAAGAACACTTTGCCCGTCCATGTCCTAAAAAACGTTATTAAGTATGCTCAAGAAACTTAAATTTGTTCCCCTGGTGTGAACAAGTTGATTCTTGTTCAGGGGGCATTCATGCAGCCTTATAAGCGGGAAAGTTTTTCGTTGTGTGTATTTATTTATAATAAAGATCATTTTCGATATGGATTCGCTTTACTCGTTTCTTTTCTTACCTAATCTTGGTAGCAAGGTAATTTTAACTGATTCGAGTGTAGGGAAGTGACCTCACATTAGCGTATTGTCCTATAGGACATTCCCATTTTATTTCTATTTCGAGCCCTGCATGTATATCGTTGATTTGACGTATTGCATGTACATTTCACGGTTGATATTACATTTAGTTTTGTTGTAATTACATTTATGGGTGATTCAACTCTTTAGCAGTAAGTATACTGAACAATAAATGTACTTTATTTACTTTATGCACTAAAATTGAGTATTTTACCTCACCATCCATAACAGTCAGACATCCCAATCCATATGAAAGGAAAAATGCCTAAAAAAGAAATTCCAATATGAGAGGGCTGTGCACAAAAAGGGCTTAACTTACTCTTGATCACATTATAAATTCTCCTTCAAATTTTATGTTTTCTTAGAGAGAATTTAGAACATGATCAGGAGTTACTTATGCCCTTATTGCCAACAGCCCTTCAATTATACAATATAACACGTCAGGAGATACACTGTAATGCCTCAAATGTATTTGTATATTGGTAGGGACACACAATGCAACATTGCCAGCAACAGTGAAATGGCTGTGTCCATTACTCTGAAATTGTTGCCTGCAATGTTGCAGCATGGCAATCAGTATTTCAAAACAATTGTCGGCAATGTACATTACATGCAATGTTGCAGCACCATGTATCTGTACATTTAGCATCTCGGCTTGGTACACATGTAAAACTAGGTATTCTTATTCTAGGGATACTTATTACTGTTGAGACTTGAAATCCCAGAAATCTGGTTTTCAGATGATTATCTGCCCCGGCCCTCTTTGAATACAAAATTTAAAAGATTGCTACCTCCATTAAGCTGGTAAGAGAGAATGGATGAATTCAAAGGTGTTGTGTTTAATTAAATTACACAATTCTCTAAAGTATTATTGTTAATTAAGCTGACACCCTTCCTTGATTAATTGAAGGGCTGTGACAGTGCAGCAATGGCATAAGTGACTCCTGATCACAATCTAAATTCTCATTAGAAAACAAATAATTTGAAGGAGAATTTAGAATGTGATCAGGAGTCACTTACGTTCTTGTTGCACACAACCCTTCAATTGACCCCTTGGTTTGAACGTGTAATTAAAAAGAAGTGCCCCGGGTGCTAATACATTGTAATTGTGAAAATATAGTAAAATACCGTACCTACATGTGTATGGTCTATACTCCCAGGCTTTTACTATGTATTTTAGCAATCACAATGCTAAATAACAGAGATGTTTTGTACAAGTAAATATTTGGTCCACTATTAAGAGATGAAACTACAACAAAGTACAATGTTTTTGTTTCCAGCTTTGATGAAGATAAGGAACTAAGTTAATGTTAATAAGATGAAAATGTTAAATAAAATTAAACATTTAACAGGCTTGGACTATTTCAATCTCTCTCTATGCAGCCCTCCTCACAGGTTGGTACACAATCTCTGTGTACACATACATGTACATACTTTGGAGGATCTGTTTTCCATTTAAGAAATATGAAACATTTTCACTGTTTCCATAGTTAGAGAAATGTCAATGGGAGAATGAGATGTGGCAATGGGTATGAGCCCAAAGAGCAAGTCTTTCCACTCACAGCTCTTTCGAGTTCTACAACAAGTGTTTCTATAACTCTATGGAGGTCCTCCATATTATAAATGTATGGGAACACAGAAATATTATTTTCTATTTCCTTTATAAAATAAATGAGTAAAACACAGAAAATGCTCGTTTTATTTGATCATTGAAATATAAATTCGATCAACTAGCCCAAGCATGTGCTCAACTCTCTATGTTTCTATAGAGTTTAATTAGCCAATCTGGGCATGTACATGTAGGCTAAAGTGAACAAGTTGCACCGTAAATACGTTGTCGGTAAGTGGTCGGTAAGTGGTCGGTAAGTGGTCGGTAAGTGGTCGGTAAGTGGTCGGTAAGTGGTTGGTAAGTGGTTGGTAAGTGGTCGGTAAGTGGTTGGTAAGTGGTCGGTAAGTGGTCGGTAAGTGGTTGGTAAGTGGTCGGTAAGTGGTCGGTAAGTGGTCGGTAAGTGGTCGGTAAGTGGTCGGTAAGTGGTTAGTAAGTGGTCGGTAAGCTGTTGGTAAGTGGTCGGTAAAATTGTGTCGGTAAGCTGTCGGTAAGCTGTTGGTAAGCTGTCGGTAAGCTGTCGGTAAGCTGTTGGTAAGCTGTTGGTAAGCTGTCGGTAAGCTGTTGGTAAGCTGTCGGTAAGCTGTCGGCCGACCACTTACCGACAACAAATTTATGGTGCAACTTGTTCACTTTAGCCGTACATGTATATAACTATCAAATCTATTTTATAGATAGTAATAATCAACTTCATCATCCTTATTATTCCTTAATTCTGACAGTGTGAGAACAGTTGCCAAACACTTACCTCTTCCAGGCTGAGTTGCAAATGTTCAAATACTTTATAAGGGTCTTCTTTCTTTACTTTTTTACTTGACTTTTGTACATCTTGGCTATAGAGTACAGTATATGAAGCAAATGAAAACCAAAAAGGAAAACTTCAACTGAGTTGAAAAATATCATTACAATATAATATACACTGATCATGCAAGTTAACACACCATTGCAACACAGAAAACGTCTGAATGTAGAATATTTAAGATCTTTCAGCAAACTGGTTACTAAATAAATTGGTATAATTAACAATTATTCACTGAAGTGGAGGTGAATAGTGCTGGATATTTACCGAGCCGCTTCGGCAAGGTAAATATCCACCACTACTCACCGACACTGAGGTGAATAATTGTTTTAGTATATACCACACTGCAGGTGAATAGCCAGCACCAAATAGTTATTTTATTTTTTGTCAAATGGGCAAAATCTCGCGCAAAGTGATCGCTGCTTTGCTCAGAGGTGAATATGAAATCATATTCACTGTTTGAGTAGCCAATCAGAGCACATGAAAAGTGATATTCACTGGTGTGGTATATACTAATAATTTATATTCATCCTCCTCATATGTAAGCCTCGCTCCTAAAGTTATATTAGTTAAATCTACTAGACATTGTTGTTCACTTGACTTCATGCCTACATGTAAAACATGCAGGACTTCTCTTTTTCAGCAAAGTTTTTTTATTCCCATATACACATGTACATGTACCTTGAACATTATCATCATTTATGATCCTAAATACCTGCTCTCATACATGTATCTTACAAATCAGTATTATACACTTGCTCTTGTTTCAACATTTGATCAAGACAATGTCTTAATTTGCCTGGAAAGCAGTCTGCCGCAAGTGCTCAACTGTTACAACGTAGGATTCAACCTAGTTAAATTTAAGCAGTGTTGCTTCTAGTCAATCAATTCATAATACATTATTATTATTCAAGGTATATGGGAGTCATATCATCTTGAACCAGCTTGATGTCTGACTTCAGAGAGAGCAAAAGTCTCTTCAAGGTCCAAACAGGAAATGAGCCGTGTATGCGATAATGCTGTTTCTAGATCTCCACTCCCCCCCCCCCCCCCATAGAATAACAAAACAAAAATAAATATTTAAAATTGCTGTTGAAATGGCTTGATGCCTTGCTTATTTTGAGCGCTATTTCATTCCTGTTACATTTCAAGTAATATATTAGCATGCTAGTTGATTAATAATTTGTTTTTAGTCAGTTTAATTTACCTAAGTGCCTAAACATATTACAGTACTTTCAAAATTAATGTACCGGTAGGTCGTTTTTCCAGTAAGGTCTTCAGTGAATTATAATTTACTATAACTTACAGTAACTTACTCATTTTCATCCAGCTCATTCTTTGAATGCTGGAGAACATCTTGAAGTACTTCATTCACATCTCTATCATTAGCAGCACTTAATTCCTCTATTTCCTCTTCACCCTCGTCAACTTCCTCTTCACTTGTTTCCCTACTAACTTTATCAAGTTCTTCATTACACAGCATATTGGCTTTAACTTTAGATTCCTACAGGGAGGAATATTTATTTAAAACATTAAAAATCATTTGGACCGAAATTGGTAAAAATGACCACCCTTTAAAGTCCTTATTATCACCACCAGAGCATTTTATGGCCTGTAGTTTAGTTAATGTTTGCTACATTCTTCATTTCCCTGTTAGCTGAGCCTTAATTAATTGTGTCAGTG